>JAGFMF010011796.1:7746232-7792186 GCA_019455555.1 Galemys pyrenaicus
TCCCCGCTCTCTGTGGTGAATCCTCTCACCCCCCCACACCTCTGGCCTGTGCCCTAGTGCTTGTATGCATAAATAAATAAATCTTTAAAAAAAAAAAAAAAGAAAATTATGATGTCTGTTTCAGTAGTATTAAACAGCTAGAGTAATGTATAATTAAGTTTAACACTTCTGTGGGAGATAGACAAGTGGAAAATGTGTGCAGGGTTAATGTTACTGACTTAGTAGTCACCCATGGGTGTCTTGAGATCATACTTCAGTTGAAGAGATCTTTAGGACCTGTTTCTAAAAGGCATGGCGTGGTGATGGCACTGTGAAAAATGTTTATGAATATGTACATGAACTCATAGATTCAAAATAGATTTTTGAAGGCATCACAGATGCCCCTCAACTAGTTTTAGAGCTTTGGGGAAATTTGTTACAATTCAGAACCTGTGTTCCTCCCATAGAGAATGAAAAAATTTTCTCTAAGTTGCTTTCCAACATTCACGAATGCTTTGCTTTACGTTATGTGAATTACCCACATTTTAAAGTGAGGTGGCTGAACTCCTGAGAGGTTGAAGGTCTGATCAGGACTTATGTTGAAAGTATGGTCAGTCCAGTTAGTGATTGGTGGGTGAGAGGATAAATTCAAATGCCTCCTCCACACCATGGCACCTTGGACTCTGCAGCTACGGTCTCCTCTGTGCCCTGTTGTCACTTTGATAGTGGCAGAGTCTGATATCTTTTGAACAATATGGTCAATATTTATTACATATTACTTATTATGTTACATTGTAGACACCTGTGGTTCTCTTTCAGTAGTCAACTTTTTTTCCTTATACAGGAAATTATGGTATAGGGTGTTTTAAATTTTTTTCATTCACACATAGTGGAAACACAAGGGGTGATTTTTAAAATTTCCCCTGGAAACCTGCAAGAGCGGATGTTTAATCCTTTTTTTGCCAGGTGGATAACTCAGTTTGGTGTTGGCAGAAGTATTGGTTTTCTGTAGGTGGATATTCTCTAGTTTCAAAGAATTCTTGAGTCTTCAGTCAAAGATTTAAAGAATTTGCATAAGAGTAACTTACTTCCTAATCAAGTATCCAAGTTAAAAACTGCCTAAATGCAGTTAAATATTTGTTATTGAAAGAATAAGTAACCATCCCTACATATCTGGATAGACTTGTTTAGAAAAATGACATTCAGGGAATAGCATTTTCCTGTCCGATTTTTATTAAGAATAAGGAGTAAACTGTTTATGCTTTTGCTTTTTATTAAGAATAAGGAGTAAACTGTTTATGCTTTTGCTTTAGTGCTTTTAATCTGTACAACTTCAAGTAAGTCAATAGAAAAACTCTACTCCAGGTAAATATAAACTAAAGGAACATAAATTAATTCTTTAAGAATTTTTATGAGGGTATCTAGTGACTTACTTGAATAGTACCAGGTTCTATGGATTCTGAAAATAGGTAGGTAGGTACCTGCTCTCAGATCATTGACAGTCTACTGAAAGACAACTAGACCAAAAAAAAAAAAAGTTTCAGGATGGCAAGATCTGCAGCAGAGATATGCAGAGAGATCCACAAGAGTAATAATAATTAAAATTATAATCTGGTTGCAGAATATATGGGGAAAATGGCAAGAGGGGTCCTTTCATGGGACTTTTTCCACCTGTCCTAGAAAGGCTGACAAAGTCACAAAGGTTCAGGTACATGAATGAAACTTTTAAGCATTCTCTTGGATTAAAATCTACTTCTAGTATGTCTTTTTTGCATTCCCAGTCTCTAATTCATCTTTATGAGTTTAGGCTATAGAGCCATGCTACATGGGTTCAGAGTCCTACTCTTCATCTTCCTAATTATATGACCATAAGTAGGTTACTTCTCTGTGTTTCCATTTTGTAAAAGGACAAAAGTAGTAGTAGTAGTATTGTGATGATTAAATGAGATAATAGCTAATTTAACCAGGACAGTGGAAGCACAATTACTATGTACATCAATCTACAGTGCTCATTTCTGTTAAATAAAATTCTCCCTTTTTTTTTCTAGCTCCAAGAGGAAAACGAGGATGGAAAACATTTTATGCTGTGTTGAAAGGAACAGTCCTTTACTTGCAAAAGGTAAAATAAATAAATAATGAAACTCACAAATCTTGAAGAAATGACAAAAAAAGTTACCAAAGTTATATCAAACCCAAAAGATTGTTTAATTGATGTCTAAATTCATATACTTTTTTCTTTTCCTATCTTTGGGTTATATATTGCATATTATGTATATAAGAGATTTTGTGTGTGTGTGTGTGTATGAGATGACAGGGGGTGGATGAGCTGTGTCCAACTAGCAATTTAGAATGTAAGTGGGTTAGTTAACTTCACATGGTCTGTGTAGATCCAAACCTATGGCAGCACTTATTTCAGTGTATATTTATACTATATATTAATTATATCTATCACATACTTAACTATTTCATAATTTATCTACATTTAGTTATTTATTTCACAGAACCAACCTAAATGTAGAAACACATTGAAGCATTGGTAGTGAACTATATAAATGCATTCCAAATTTCCTGAGTAAGCATCTGTACTCATTAGGGATATTGGTCTACAGGTTTCATTGTGTATCACTTTTTGGTTTGAGTAGTGGGATAATACTGGCCTCATAAATTAAGTGTGCCTTCAAATTTTGAATAATTTGAGGATTGGTATTGATTAGTCTTTAAAAGTTTGGTAGAATTTATCTGTGAAGTCACCTCCTGGGATTTTCTTTGTTGGAAGGTTTTTGATTACTGATCCAATCTCTGTACTAGTTATAGATCTGTTCTGATTTTCTATTTATGAATCGATCTTGGCAGATTGTATGTTTCTAGGAATTTACCCACTCCCCAATTTTTTAGTCATGTAGTTGTTTGTAGTTGTTTCTTATAATTCTTTTAAATTTTGTAGCATCAGTTATGTCTTTTCTTTCATTTCTGATTTTGAATCTTTTTTCTAAGTTGTCTAGCTAAATTCTGTTGATCTTTTCAAAAAACCAATTCTTAGTTTCACTTATTTTTTTTCCTGTTGTTTTTCTACTCTCTACTACATTTATTTCTGCTCAAATTTTTTAATTATGTGTGTGTGTGTGTGTGTAATTACATCATTGTTCATTCTTGTACAATGCATGGTTGTATGCTTTCTTCTTTCAGGTGTATTCTCTGTAAAATTCCCACTTCACCCAAGAACCATCACCATAGCCCCTTCTACTCTTCCCTCCCCTGTTTTGATCATTCTCCCTCCCCCTCCCCTGCAGAATGTCTCTGACTTATAGTTGCCTGTTAAAATTTTGTTGTTGTTGTTGTTTTAATTGTCATCATTTTCCCCCTTGATCCCTTATTTGGTTCTCTTATATTCCTCTAATAAGTGAAACCATCTTATATTTTTCTTTTTACTTCTGGTTTATTTCACTGAGCATAATCCCTTCTAGCTCCATCCATGTTGCTGCAAATGGCACGAGTTTATCTTTTTCAACTGCTGAATAGTATTCCATTATATTATATATCACATCTTCTTGATGCAGTCATCTATTTTTGGGCATTTGGGTTGTTTCTATTTCTTACCTATTGTAAATAATACTGCAGTAAACATAGAGGTGCAGGTAACATTTTGAATTAATGTTTTTGTTTCCTTTGGCTAGATTCCTAGGAGTGGAATTGCTGGATCATGTGGTAGATCCATTTTCAGTAGTTTGAGGAACCTTCGCACTGCTTTCCATAGTGGTTGGACCAGTTTGCATTCCCACCAGCAATGTAGGATGTAGGAGAGTTCCTTTTTCTCCATGTCCTCACCAACATCTGTTGTTTTCTGTTTTGTTTTTTTTTTTAATATTGTCCATTCTCACTGGTGTAGGTGTTATCTCATTGTGGTTTTAATTTACATTTCCCTTGATTATAAGTGATATTGAACATTTTTTCATATGCCTGTTTGGTTGCCATTTGCATTTCCTCTTTGGAGAAGTGTGTTTTTGGTTTTTGGTTTTTTTTAGCTCTTCTGCCTGTGTTTTTACTGGATTTTTTACTTTTTGTTGAGTTATGTGAGCTCTTTGTAGGTCTTTGTGATCAGCCCCTTATCAGTTGTATATCAGTTGTGTGCAAAAATTTTCTCTCAATCAGTAGGATGGTTCTTTGTTTTGGTTAATATCTCTTTTGCTGTACAGAGCTTTTTAGTTTGATGTTATCCCAACTATTCATCTTTTCCTTTACTTTCTTTGCTTTGGGGATGTGTCTTTAAAGATGTTAATGAGATGTATGTCCTATAGTGTTTTGTCTATATTTTCTTCTATATATTTTATGGTCTCAGGCCTTATGTTCAAATCTTTTATCCATTTTGAATTGTTACTTCTGCATGGTGTGAGGTAGTAGTCTAGCTTCATTCTTTTGCATGTAGCAGCCCAGTTTTCTCAGCATCATTTATTTCTGCTCTAATCTTAACATTTCCTTCCTTCTACTAGAGGTTTTGTTTTTTATTTTCTAGTTCCTTGAAATATAAAGATAGGTATAAACTTCTTCTAGTTGCATGAGGTATATTATTTTTCTAGTTCCTTAAGTTTATTTCTATAAACTTTTCTCCTAGTACTGCTTTGTTATATTTTTTGGTATGCTGTGTTTTCACTTGCCATTATCTCAAGACATTTTCTTATTTCTCCATTTATTTCATTGACCCATTACATTTTCAGTAGTGTGCTGTTTAATATCCATACATTGGTGATTTTACAGTTTTCCTTTTGTTATTAATTACAAATTTCAAATTAATTACAAATTTCCCTATCATTGGGAAGTATATTTGATATAATTTTCAGCATCTTTAAATATTAAGATTTGTCTTGTAACTTAACATATGATCTATCTTGGAGAATATTTTGTGTGCACTTTTTAAAAATAACTATTCTGATACTGTTGGATGGAATGTTCTGTAAATACCTATAAGGTCCATTTTATTTACAGTGTTGTGTGGGTTCTCTCTATTTGGGTATTCTATCCATTATATGGAGAATTGGATATTGAAATCCCCTAGAATTGTTGTATTTCTGTCCACTTCTCCCTTCAGTTCTGTACATATTTACTTCACTAACTGGAGTTCTCTGGTGTTAAATACATATATATACACATTCCTGGTGAATTAACCCCTTTATCAACATATAATGCCATTTGTCTTTTTGTAGTTTTGACATAAAATCCATTTTGAATATAATTAGTACTCTTTTCTGGTTAGTATTTGCATGGAATATCTTTTCACATCCCTTTATTTTCAATCAATGTATGTCTTTAATATGTCTAAATACAGTGAGTCTTTTGTACGCAGCATTTAATTAAGATCTTGTCTTTTATCTTTTAAATGATCTATTTTTATTGAAATAAAATGGAGTTAAATCTGTTTACATTTAAAGTAATTATTAGTAAAAAGGACTTATAATTAGTGTTTTTAAATTGTTTTCTCTTTGATAGATTTTTGAGGATCTTTTCTTCAGTAGTTTTCTCTCTTTGTGTTTGTTGATGTTTTGTAGAAACCTGTTTGATTGCTTTCTCATTTTCTTTTGTGTAACTTGCATAGATATTTTCTTTGTAATTACCAAGAGGCCTTCATAAAATATCTTATACTTCTGATAATCTCTTTTAAGCCAATAACAATTCAACTTAAGTCACATGCAAAATCTCTATACATTTTTTCTTGCCCCCATCCAGTTTATAATATTGTCAAATTCTAATGGATATATTTATATCCATTAACATATTTTTGTGTTTGTAGTTATTGTTGTTACTTTTCACTTAAGTGCTATGGTTAAATGTGATTTGTGTACTACCACTGGAGTATTTCACTAATCTTTTGTCTATATATTTACCTTTACTAAGATTTGCACTTAATATATTTTCATGTTGCTGTTTCATTTTCATTTTAAAAAATTCTGCTTTCATTATACTTTTTGTAACGCAGGTCAAGAAGAATAAACTTTCAGTTTTTACATATCTGGGAAAATCTTTCCTCATCTTCATTTTTAAAGGACTGGTTTTCTGATTATGGTATTCTTGGTAGGGTTTGGTTTTTTCCAAACATTCTGAATATATCATTCTACTCTCTCCTGACCTGCATGCTTCCTGCTGAGAAATCCTGTGATCGTTTAAGATGTTAGTTTATACATGACATGTATATCTTGCTACTTTCAAAGTTCTCTTTTTATCTTTTATTTTTGACAATTTGATTATAAGGGTCTCAATATATTTAAAAAATTTTTTTAGACCATTGGGCTCTGATGTCCATTTCCTTCTCTGGATTTGAAAGTTATTATTTTTCAATAAACTTTCTACCATTTTCTCTCTTCTTCTGGGAGTCACACAGTGGTTCAGTTGATGGTATCAACTTTTTATTCTTTTTGTCTTTTTGTTCCTCTGACTGGATAATTTCAAAATCTAATGATCAAGATTGCTGCAGTTTGCTTTCTGGGATTCTCATAAAGGTATTTGATCCACATGTAATTGTTAGTGTTTCTGTGGGGAACAGGAACTGAGACCTCCTGTCATCTTGCTTGCTATCACTCCTAGGAAAAGATGTTTAAATGTACTTGGCCTATATTGTTTTGGCATCTTTTTCTTCTACTCTAGCTATTATGAAACATTTTTAAATTAAATTTTTTTCAATAGTTTATTTTTTGGTCAGTCTATTTCTGATAACTGTGAAGTGGTCAGTCATAGGGCTGTTGCTGTCGTTTTCCCGTAGGTTTACAAAAGTATTCATTTTAAAATACTTATAATATTTCCATTAATAGATTTATCATAATTCAATCATTTCCTTACTTTCAGACTTTTCAGTTTTTCATATTTGTAAATAACACACACATACCTGTTTACTTCCTTAAGGTAGATTCCTGATAATATTGTGGATCACAGAGTAGAAGCTATATAAAAATACTGAAACATATTTCTAAATTACTTCTGGATAGATTGAGCCAACTTTCATTCCCTATATAGGTTTATGATAATATCCATCTCACCATAGCTTTTCCTTATCATGCTTATTATTGACATTAGGATATTTCTCATTTGTTTTGATGTTTCATTTTTAGTCATCTGTGTTTCTCTGGGACATAGCCCTTCCCTTTTATTTGACATATCAGCACTAAATAAGATGACATTCCACACTTGCACCACTGAGACTGCTTTGGAATGAAAATACAGCTACTGGGGAGAAAATCATTTGGTTTTTTTTCAGGAATTCAAAATGTTTTAATAGTGCCCTGTACAGTGAAATTGAGAGAATTATTTTTTTCAGAATTAGAATTACATATAAACCTTTTTTTTGTTATATTACTTTTTATTGAAGTAATGATTTACAACAGTTATGATTTAGCGTTATAGGTTCACACCTCTTCAGATGTATGTTACTTAATACATACATACTACATCTACGACCAAAGCACCCATAATTCTCCATCATAGTAAATTAGGCACCCTCCTTTATGAAAACCACTCTACCTTAGAAGTCTACCCAGATAAATATTTTAAAAAGACGATCTGTACTCTGTTGCATACTATTTTCAACCTTTTCATATTATCAGAGCAGTTTGTAAAGAATGTTTTTCTAATTGTCTCATTCTATTTCTTTACTGGAATGTTTTTTCACATGTCTAAATTGTAAAATAATAATATCTAATGCAAATCCTAAAAAAATCAAATCCTTTTATTTTCTTCCTTTTAGAACAGATTCAGTAAGAAATTATTAGAGTATGAGAGGCTTCACCTTGGACCAGCACTCTTTTATGAAAAAAAATTCTTTGTATAGAGAGATATGGAGATAACTAAAACTCAAAAGATTACAAAGAATATTATGGCACCCTTATACAATGTATACATTATTTTGAGGAACAAAACAACTGGAGAAATGGAGACAGTTGTTGATATTAAGAGATAGTCTATGTTCCTAGGTTGGCCAGACTCTTGTAATATCTTTATTTCACTTATGGGGTCAGCATGATTTCTAATTTAGAAATTAGACCTCTGCCAAAACAGTATATGAGCATATGCAGGGCCCATACTAGACCTTTCAGCTGACTTTGTCTCGAAAGGGGCATCCCTTTGAAATTAAATTTCACATATCACAGCTGTTTCCCCAGAATAAATCTTCTTCTGGACTAAATTTCATTTTCTCTAAAATCTGTATATGAGATGTGGCTGTCTTTGGCAAAACCATTTCATTAAATAACCTAGCCACAGGATTTCCACCCACTCCATCCCAGGTTGAGTCTGGCAAAAGAGAAAAGCATTCTTGCATTCAAAATTTCACAGAGGTGATTCAGAGAGGGATGCTATGTCCAAGTCACTAGGTTTTCCTTTCACATTTGTCTTTGCCCTCAAATTAATAAATTATATTGGGTTAGACTCATCCAGATATGGAAGATAAAGGTCTAAATACAGAAACGTCACACAAATCCTAGATACTAGCTCATCTGTCTGGAGACTTTATCATAGCAAGCTAGGGTCTTGTATGGATATAGCTACTCAGGCTTTTGAGTGGTTTCTTCTTGATTTGTAAAATTAAGAAAGGTCATAGACAATACAAATATGAAAGACCCTTTGGGCATCTGCATCTCAAAATGCCAACCACTGTGAAGTTAGCAGGATGCTCTGCTGCTGAGTACACTTTTGCTTGAGAGGCACCTTTAGGATTTGAGCTGCCATTAGAAAAAGCAGTAGTAGATGCTCACACTTCTTCCTCTGTGGGACACCTTCAGATTATAGCATATGCAGGGGACTCAGTCCTGGTTGAAAAGTATATCCTACAAAGAACTATGAAAGTCCCATTGCTGGCTCATCCTTAACCTTGCTGGAATCCTAAGTTGCTGGCACATGATGGCAGATGCTATACAAGAACTAAATTATGTGAGTACAAAGTGATTTGAGGTTTGTAAAGCTTGGGATTTATATCCTCAAATAACCATTTAGAGTTCATCACATGTCAAGTACTGTGCTAAATGCTGAGCTTCCATAAAGATGACTAAGACACAGTCTGCCCACATAGAGCTCACAAAACAAGAGGAGAAACAGGTAAATTGAACGTTCACCAAACAATAGTATAAATTAATAGAGGAGTGGAAAAATCCTGCTGAATAGAGCACCCTAATCATGCCTCCCTGAGGAACTAACAGACCTTGAATTGATACCTTAAAGAGGAGCAGGAGTTTGCTAGACAGAAAAGGCAATAAAAAACATTTTAACTAAAGAGAAGGAAAATAATAGATTTGAGAGGATGTGTCTTGCTCAAAGGATGGCAAGACAGCTTTGAACACTTGGATGTTAGGATGGATGTGCAATAGCAAGCAGTAGAAACATGAAAAATTATGTTTCAAATAACCACTTCATCATGAACATGAAAGAGATGGTGCCACTGTGTCATAAAATGGTGACCTTACCAAAAAAGTAGTTTTCTTGCCTGGAAGAATTTCAAATTCTTTGTGAGTTGTATTCTGCCCCCACTAACACCCAAGTAAATACTCAAAGGATTTAGACAGTGTTGTACTCCATGCTAGTCAGCCCTTCTAAGTAACCTGTGGATAAAAATGTACCCACCCACCCGTGGCCCACTGTTACCCCCTCTGTACTCTTATTATGCTGATATTGACACTCCTGGGATTCAAGGTTAGCTGAGAAAGTAGTAGTCACACCTGCCTCTCCTTCCCACCTGTAGTCAATTCTGTGAATTAGAGAAGGGGTAATGAAAAGGGCCCATATTTTCCCCCATCCAAACTAGTTTAATTCAGTTTAGCAGAGATTAGCTTAATCAGTGTACTATGGATAATGGGAATGCCTGAGGTGTGGGTACAAAGATACTAGGATCTAACACCTGTTCTTAGGGTCATACCAGCATACTTCATTTCTGCCATCATTCTTTCTTTCCCACTCCTTTCTCCCCTATGTAAATTTCTCAGCATCAATGATTCCTGTGCAGACATTTCCAGTTACTCTTCCCTCCTGAGTTCCCTCTCTTTTCCTTAAATGGGCAGATGCCCCATCACTGCTTCCCATCCTACTGTGGCTGCCAATGCTTTGACTCCTGTAATAGAGGAATAGTATTGCCAGAGAAGGAAGGAAGCAACGCCTCTGCTCTCTTGATTAAAGTCTCCTAAAGAGATCTTAAAGGCTGGCGACTGCTTAAGAACCCACCTTCCCTTTACTACAAACACACGGAAATGCCCTTTCCTACTGGAGTAGTCGTCTGTTTTGAGTCTCTGTAGGGTAAATGAAAATTTATCAGGTTTCTCTGCCCTGCCACCACTAGTATCAATGATAGACCTAATGGTGGGTACCTGGCTAGGGTGTGGGCATGAGTGGGTGGGCGCACCCGCACCAAGACACAGGGAAGATAAGGGCAGCGTCACGGGGACGCCATGAGCAGAAGACATAGCAGAAGAGCAGAGGCACGAGAGACCAGAAAGCCCAGAGAGAGTAAAGATGTGCTGGGGGCTAGGAGGCCTGTCAGCCTCCTGGGCCCCAGCCTCCCCACCAGCAGGGTACCTGGTCACCTCTAATGCAGAAAGATCAACAGAAGCCTGGAAAAGCCACCAAGGGCTCCAGGACTCTTCTTTTACCTATCTGCCCGGATCATAGAAAACCTGCCCTGGGTCCTCCTGCCTCTACAGTCTCCTTCCATTTTCAGCCGCTCATCATTTACTTTTGTTTTTAAGGCTTCCTTTAAGACTTCTCAACTATGAAAACAGTCTAATGATTTTACCTGTAGAGAACAATTCAATTAGTATTTCCTCATCAAAAATGAAGACTAGTGAAAAAAAGCCCCCCCCCCAAAGAAAAAAATACATGTCATCAGAAAGAACCAGACAAGGCTGAAAATACATGAGGAAAGAACTCTGAATCCTCTCAGTCTTCATTTACTCAACCTTCTTCCCTATCCCCATCCCAGCCAAACAAAACTTGTCAGAAAGGTTTTTAGTGACTCCTATAAGAGATTCAAGAGTCAATAGCTATCTCATAACTCTAAATTTTTACTCCTATGTGTTTATAACCCTCTCTGTTGCCTGCCCCCTGAGCACATACAGTATCAGCAGCTTCTTAAATGTAATGTAAAGTGAGAACTTTGCGGGGCCGGCCATCTCTGCTCGGTTTCCTCATAGCCTCCTAGGAAGATATGTCTCTTAGAAAAGTGCTCAGAGGATAGGACTTTGTCAAATGCTAAATCTTTTGCTTTATTTTTCTTATTTAGAGTTGTTAATTTTCCTCTCTTTCCTAGCTTGATCATCTGTAAAATGGGAGGAATGCATGGTCCTCCCAACTTACATGGTCGATCTAAAGAATTTTTTTAGTATACGGAAAAACATCTGGTATGCAATAGTTGAATAACAAATATTATTTCCCTTCTTGATGACTCATAAGTGAATGTTTTTCTCCCTTTGGGTTTTTTCCCAATCATTGCACATCATAAGCAATATAATGACTGGCTCAGACAGCCTTTTTTTTTTCCTTGCCTTTTCATAACCCTATGTGAATGACTGTGAGGAAATGATTAAGAATTAGGCCGACTACCTCAGTCATCGAAATGCAGGTCCTTTCTTTTCTGTTCACTTATTGAGGATAAATAATTCCCTCTGCACTTTCTCTCCACTTTAGATCAGAAATGCTATAGGCAATCTATCAGCCCTTATAGGACCCATGCAAGGAGTAATAGGCAGGTTTCATGTTCTGAGTGAAACCAGCAATGTGACAGAGATACTAATTGAAGACACCACAGTAACCTGACTCCTTTACTTCAGTAGATGTTAGTTAAATATATGATAGCACTTCTGCCTACTCTACCTACCTGGCTTCCAGTTTGAGCTGGTTTACTAGAGATAGCCCCATGCTTCATCTCACTTTCCCATGCCTGAATCCTAGAAATTTGCCCTGACATGGGTCCCCTTGTCTATGAAAAAACAAACAGTAGACTCTACACCCATTCCATGTGACAAAAAGCATGAAATAAGTAAACACAGTAGGTGTAGCCACCATCTTTTATAAGATTTATTTTTTTATACATATAAGAGCTGGAGTGTAGGCCAAAGGTGTGGGGAAGGTAATAGGATTCACCAGAGACAGAGCAGAGAGCAGAACAGGCAGATCTACTGAAATACACTGCTGAGGGGAGAAACAGCAAGACAGGAGAGGTCTGCTGCACCATGTGGGTTAGCTCCCTGGCTGGGGATTGAATTCATGATGCAGTGACTGCAGATAGCTTCAGAGTGCCATGACTTAACCCTTTGCACCACCAGAGAGGCCCTCCCTCCATCTTATTGAAGGAACATTTAATAGCAGTATTACTATGTTAAAAAAAAAAGACAATATCCACATATCAGTACAGAAATTGTTTTATATCTAAGAGCTATGAGAATAATCATCCTCAAAAGAGCATCACATGTCAAGACAGCAAATGATTTGGCATACTTACTAATTCTAACTTGCTTCAGTGATCATTCAGCCAGAAGCTTAAGACTGGTTTATTAGTATTTTTAAGTATTAGTATGATGCAGTGTTTAGGATACTTTTTATATTTCAGTTTCACTACTTCATAGGAGATATTGTGTCCCCCCACTTTTTTTTTAATAAAGGAACTAAGACTTAAAGGTTTGCTAACCTCAGGATTGTGAAGGTAGTAATAACCAGGCTAGTATTCTTTCCTTTAGGCTATTCTTGTATAGACACTGAAGCTCTATCTTGAGCTTTTGTTATTAGTAGAAGATTAGAATAAGTTATTTCAGTGAGCTTTTCATAACTTTTACCTCCTCAGTCAAGTTCAACTTTGGCTACTAGATAGTACACAAAGTACACACTCTCCCTTTAAGCTTCTGCTTCCATAAGGACTGATGGTTACCCTTAATCCTCCTTAAACTGCCTCGATCCAGCTACTATTTCATTGGAATATAGGATGATCTCTAGTCATTTTCCATAATTAAAGTAAGTGACCTTTGGAGAGTTTCTAACATAGAATTCATTTTCAGATATAATTACTTCTAGAATCCATGAAAAAATCATGTAATAACAACATCCCAACCATTTGAAGACTCCCAGATTGACACTTAGAAGTATCAGAGGGTAATAACTGTGAGCAAGTCAATGATGAATGCATCTACTAGTCCCACCTTTCAGAATTCTCTTCAGTGGAAATATAACTGTGAACAAGCTAATGGAGCTTATTTTCTATCTGAAGAGGTCAACAAATAAAAAGAATATTTCAGTGCAGTTAGCTGTGTGCTATGAAGAGAGAAGCATATTCTGTAAGCACTTTTGGAAGGACACTTAACTGAGCCTCGGGAAGAGATGAGAAGTTTGTGGAAGAATTTGTGAAGTAATATTTAAACCCACATTTAGAAGACAAATAGAAGTTATTCATATTGAGTTTTCAAACATGGAGAAAATTTGTGAGGATGCCTCGATACGAGAGACCACAGCATGTTTGGAGAGCTGCAGGTTCAGTGGAGTAGAAAGGGTGTCCAAGGTAGATTATGAAGATCTAGAAGACCACTTTTAGGAGTGGTCTGAAATTTTAGAGCAATGTGAAGCCATCAAAAGGTTTTACATTGGGTCTTATATTACCAGATTTATATTTTAGAAAGATCAGTCTGACTACAGGATGAAGAATGGGTTGGAGGCAAGTCCAGTCAGAAACATAGAAACCAGATTAACTTGAACTGGAGAGTTCAGGTTTTGGTGTTGAATTCAAAGTGTTTGTGGGATAATAAATGGCTACATCCAAAAAGTAATCATGGATATTCAGATTTGGAGCTGAATATAGAATCCAGAAATACAGACCTGGAGAGTCATTCAAAATTAGTTGAGAATATAAACCATGGAAGTAGACGATGTCATGCGGAGTTGGAAGCATGAGAAGTTAGAAGACAGAATCAGTGGAACATAGATACTTCATATGTGCCCCAAGTAGAGTAGATAGTGAAGGAACCTGAACAGTATGACCAGAATCAGGATGATAACAGAGGGAAGGGCAAGAAGTAATGGTGTGTGTGTGTGGTGGGGAGCTCTGGGGGAGGGAGGATTGAAGAGGAACAGGGATCAAGAGGTGACTGAAGTGTTCCATTTTGGAAAAAGTTTTACGATAGGAATTACAAAGTACCACTTGAATTCAGCAAAAAGGAAGTGATTGATAAAGTAGTTTAAATGGAATACAGATTATGGAAGCCAGATTGAAATGACAATTAAGGACAGGGGCAGAGAGGAAATAGACAGCCACTTTCAAGAGACTTGGAATTTCAATTTTCATCTCCCCTGCACAACCCCCTTTCTCATATTTCCTTTCCTGAGTTTTAGAAATAACAGATCCCCCATGCCTTTCTCATTTCTACTGAATCTCTTTTCTTTCCTGTTATTGATTTGCCTTTAAAGTAAAATAAGTCCTTTTCTTTCTTCCTTCCCCCTAGACATTGGCTGACATTACTCTGGGCTCTCGTTTTGCTTCTCTGGGTTACACACAGTTTTTTTCGTGACCGATTCATCTCCTTTTCTGGCTCCCTCACCCAATGTTAGTTACATTTGCCTCTGACTTTCAAGCAAAATTACAACAGTAATGTCAGAATCATTTACAAAATGTCATATTGGGGGCTATGTGACAAATAAACATGTATCTACCCCCAGAAAGAGCTTGGGCACAGCGCTGATGAAAAGACCAGTCTTATGTAATGAGTGGCTAATGACATGACCAAGTGTGTAGGTGAAGAAAGTTGGGTAAATAACTGATTCCTGTTTCCAGAACTCAGAATCTATGAAATGCAACTGTATAATAGGGACTGATTTAAGTATTTGCACATTCAAAGCTTCCCAGAGTCCAGGTATAAGTAGGGATCAGGCATAATAGGGCATGTATGGCAGAGGTGTTTGTCTACCTTCCAAAGAAATAAGAATGTACTCTTATCTTTATTGATTCAAGTACTTTCAGTACTCCTGAGCCCAGACAGCTCATTCCTAAGAAATCCTGTTGATAGCTAATATTACTATTGGAATATAAAGTATTTATGGCAGAAGAGACTTTAATGTTTTAATGTAGTTTCATGTATGCCTTAAAATTTGAAATTGTTATCAATTCATGATAAAATAATTCTTGTTGGTCCTGATGATTCATTGTTGTTGACATTTGGATATTAACTTCATATCCATTTGTTAACAGAGTGAGTCATCTGCTAGTCAAATACTTAGCCTTTGCTGTCACATAGCTTCAAAGGTTCTCTGTTGGTCTCTGGCATAAACTTTGTGTCTAACCCTACTGGTCTCTACCTTTTTCTTGAAAGTATTTTTTTGAGGGTGAGCTTTTTGCTGTTACTCTTGCTATGGATCTGTTTGTGACAAAACTGAACTATATTACCATTAAAGTAAATAATCAGGTGATGAAATGGTTAAGAGTGAAGGGTGCAGGTGGTTGGTTAGTACATATCAGTGAATTACTTGATTATCATCTTCTGCAAACCTCCTGAGAATCTTCTAATGTCTTTTAACCCTGGTGTCTAGAAAACAACTACTTAAACCTGAGCATATTTGCCTTTACCACATCTCTAGAAGGTGAGAAATCAGTTCATTATCTAAAAATTTAGTTTTCAGTCACTACATCCTGGGAACGCTCTGTTCATGATTCTAAATCTTCTCTTCATTCCTTGAATAACAGGAGAAATTTATTCCAAATGCCTGTAAGTTTTTTAAAAGTCTTACCGGGAAAGGAGTTTTTACAGTGTTTGAAATATAGGTGGTGTTAAGAGTGAACCTAGGAACCAGGGGGAAGGAAGATACTGAAGATTCAAGGACCTCCCCCAGACCTTGAAGGTTGTGGGGCTGATATACAAAGCACGATAGTGCCTGGAGATGGCTGATCCTGGCCTAGCCCCTGACAACAGAAAGTTTTCATGTGTGCTCAGGGCATTTTTACTGCCTTTTATGACACTGTTGGTTCTGTACCATCTAGCACTTTAAAAAGACTGTGGACCCATCCTCATTCTCTAAAAAATGGAAAGTGCATGAAGGAAAAATTTCACCAGGTTTTGAAGCCTTATTCCCTTGGGAAAATGATGATCATATCCATGTTTTCAGTAGTCATAATTTAGATGAATGACCAAGTCCAGCAGAGAACTGTGACCACCATTTAAGGGACATTTAGAACATAATCATAAATCTTAAAAAGTATAAATTCGTGAAAAGACATTGCAGCTGAAAACACACTGGGTTCTGGGGTTTGAGACATTTAGACTGTTCTGAAGGTTTCTGTTTTAAAACGCAATTTCCATCCGTATACCTAGCAAATAGAAGCTAGTTTATTCCAAATGAGTTTTTTTGTCTCCCATGAAGAGATGAAACAGTTCTTTGTGACTTCTTCCCAGTTATTTGAGTGCAAGATAGTCAAAGTCAAATCTGTCTCTATGAGCTGTTTCAGTCTCTGGGAAATGCTTCTTCCCCTCCTTCCCTTCCTTAAGGTCAGGATATTCTAGACCCACAGAAGTCATGTGAAATTATAGTGGAAACATGAGACACCAACTTGGTCTCACAGGGCTCTGAACTGGGTGGTGGTAGGAAACATGGGTGACAGGTAGACACCTCAACATGGTCACACACAGTGATTCAAGAGCAGCCTCTAACAGTATTAGTGCCCTGGGGACGGAGAGGAGAGCAGAAGATAGCCCCCACAAATAAATATTGATGATTGTATTAGGAAGAAATAGGAAGAAAACTTTAAAACTTCCTAAGTTTCTTCAGATAGTACGGCAAGGAATCCTGTAATCTTTTTTGAAAGATTGTTGATGGTTATCTGTATCTAACTCTCTGTCAGCTCAGTTGTGCAATCATCAGAAAAGCTGGATAGAGCCTAACTTACTGCGTCATTCACCAGATTTATCCTAAAAATTTTCTTATGCCTCACTTTTTTGAGATCTTTTTGAGAAAGCATCTCAATGAGACTTCAAGTACTACCATGTAAGTGCTACCTCTTTGTGGACTAAGAAAAGAGTATGAAAATGCAGTGTTTCAGGGCTACAAAGTCCCCCAACTGCAGGCCAGCTCCTTCACATCATGGTGATATGGAACATGGGCACCATGTACATGTTAACTGGACAAATTAATAAAACCATTGTGAATCCTTCAACGTGCTTATTCTCTTAAAAATTCTCTTTAGTCCAGTAATTTGAGCTATATTTTTCTAATTCTAACATTAGGTACCTAGCAAAAAAAGATGTTTTTTCTTTATTCTTTCAGCTTAAAAATCTTAAGACTTCTGAATCAAATAATAGGTGTGTTTTTTTTCTTTTTAAAAAATATTTTATTGGGGTAAGGTTGGTTTACACCATTATTTATATTTTAGAAGTACAGGATTCCCACCTTCAGATGTAATTACCATAGCGCACCCATAGTCCACCACATAGTCCATTGTACTCACTCTCCACTTTGTTCTCACCATGCATCACTCCCCCTTAGGGCACCCCTTATTTTTATTTTGATTTTTAAATAAGTGATTTTTGAATATATGCTTAGCTGAGTGATGAGCTAAAATACCTTCATTTTCATTGCCTTTATTCTTCCAGCTTTATGGGACTATAGCACTTTCTGTGTTGCCTGGTAAAAGAAAAATAAAGCTGAATGATTTAGAAAAAGAACCAGAAATACTTAGAATTTTTTCAAAAAGGTAGTTGACATTATGAAAATCACTTTTTGTACCTTTTTAGAAATCAGGAATTAATATAGCTTGGGCTCTATTTATTTTAATTGCATTTTTGTTAATTTTTCTTTGCGTTTTACTTCATAGCTTCAAGCAAGCACATATTCTCACTTCTCCTGTGCCTATTCTCTCAGTGGAAATTAAGACCATTTTGATTTTGTTTTAAAGTGGGTATAGCAATTTCACCTTTTTAATATTGCATAAAGTAAATACCTCGAAAACTCTGGGCATATTTTTAATTGATGTTGATGAATTTCAATTGGAATGTGGTCACTTTCCAAATTGGACTTATTTTCACCTGAAAGTACAAATTTTCAGACTGTTACCAATCATACATATGTAGATGACTTTTGTGTTAGTGTATTATGACTCAACTTCATAAGAGACTTAATTAACAAGCTTTTTAGGAAAAAAAAAGTTTTTCATTTCATGTTTTAAATGAATTTAAATAAGGGCATTGTGGAATCACATTCTTGGTGCTTATTAGGATGGTAGAGTGTTTTAATGAATCATACTAGATAAAAGGATGTAGATTGCAGAGAACACAAAGGAGAGTAACATGTTTTAGGCCTCATTTTCACCCTTATTTTGTTTGAGAAAATAGATAGTAATTAGATGTCACAGAGCATCTTATAGAAAATTTCTTAATTGAATTTATCTTGCTCTCTATTTCACATTTAGCTTGCACAACAAAGAGTCTTAGGTTTCAAATGGTTTGATTATGATCATTTATCCCTTTCTCTTCTTTCCAATTGCATCCTTTTAACACTATCTTCTACTTTAAGTAATGAAAAATAGAGATGTCAGAAGAGTTTAGTAGTAGAAAGTCACTTTTTAAAATCCAATTGTTAACCTTAATGTGCTACATATTTTGGTGGAGTTTTCTAGAAAAGTGAAAGCTTACTAGACTTAAAATTCCAGGCTTCAGCTTAATCCTAATATAAAAAAGAAAAGGGCATTTGGCTCCAAATGGAGTCACTTCTGCTAAGTCCCCATATCAGTTTACCAAGACTTATTACCTTACCTAAGTGTAGTTTCAACATCTCTTGAAATGTAACCTTTAACTGGAAAAAACTGGTATTTCCTGACCAGCATTAATGAGATAATTTACCTGGTAGACCCTTTCTGTCCCCCATAAGAAGGTGATGTATGCTGAAACATTCTCTCTTCTTTGTGTCTTTAAAAGCCTTCCATTTTATACTGTTCTTTGGAGTTCCTTTCTGCTTGCTAAATAGGATGCTACCTGACTCATGAATAGTTTAATAAAGCCAATTTAGTCTTTAAAATTAGTCAGTTGGATTTTATTATTTAATCCTAGTTAAATATATATCCTGCATTTCATTGTAAACATTACGTTACACATTGTAAGATAAACAGCAGTGTATCTTAGAGTTTGGGAAACTGCATTAGAATTGAGTCCTCTTCAAAAGCAATGGTATAGTGGTCCCATGTTGAAAATTACTGTGAGCTTTTACTTAGGACTACAGTGCGTGTTGAATTTTAAAATCCTGCAGTTTTAGAATGACATCCTTTAAACTTGGTTTTAAGAGAAAGTATGTTCCAATAGTTATAGTTTCTCCAAGATGTGAAAGTCTAAATTGTCTAGTATGAATAGATAACATTGGTCTTGTGTTTCTTATTCACCTATAGCAGTTTGTTAGAAATCATGATGTAGGTGGGAGTTTAACTGTTAAGAGTAGTTGTAATCATCCCAGTGGGTACTTACAGAATGAGAAAGGAAAAGACAACAGTAAAACTAACACTGAAGGACAGGCTGAAGAGAAGATATCAGAGCAATGGTTAGAGAGGTAGAGAACACAGAAGAATCTTATAACAAGGCACCAAGAAAGAATTTCAAGAATATTGTTGACGTCTTTGGGTGCGAGATGAGAACTAACAGGAACCTACTGAATTTTGCAGTTAGGAAGCCATAACTGATCTTTGCCAGAGCAGTTTCAATGACATGTAGAAATGTACTCCAGGTGCAGTAGGTTAAAGGATGAACTGCAAATTAACATATAAACCAGTTAATATGACTATTAACTTATCATATATGAAGGAAGAGAGAATGACAGCCAGAGGAGAAACAATATTCAGGAAGAACTATTATCTTACGAGAGACCTTGAGCATATTTATAGAATGTGGGGAAGAAGCCAGTAGACAAAGAATAATTAAAAATACAGAAGAAAGAAAATAACCAATGACATAAGATCCTAGGAAAAGCTGGTGGAAGTTGATCTGAAAGCACCGGATTAGCCTTGAGCAAGAGTCCTGTTTTAGGAAGGAAGAAGTTCAAAGTATTTACAAAATACAGGTGTTTATAGGATATGTAAGCAGAATATTTAATATTTACAAGTTTGACCTTAGGAAATACGGGATCAAGTTAGACTCTACTAAAAACTTACTGTTAGAAATTATACAGACTAGTATTTATTCAGTATTTATGTTGTGAACATTATTAAGAGTTTAAAAAACAGTACCTCATCTAATTTCATACACCAGCTGTATGAAGAAGATATTTTCACTGCTTCTCAAAGAAGGAAAGTGTTATGTTTAATTAACCTATGGTCACAAAAACATTAAATGCCATATCAGAACTAGTCATTTAAGCCTACATAGTTTTAACTATAAGCAATTGTGTTGAAGAGAGTAAGGGACATTTAATGGAATGGGACAGAATGATTTATCATGGCTGTGTAAAAGAATTAACCGATTGGCACTGGCTGTGACTGTAGCCGGAGACTGTGAATCTGTGATGACACAGGTCTGAACAACTGGGTTGATTATCTCCAGCAGATTTTGTTAGCTACAGTGAAGCAGCCCAAGTGCGTCATCATATAAGGAAGAATTAGAGTGGAATTTTTTCAACCCCAGGCTAGGTCGGTGAAAATTAAGATATAACTTGCAAAATTCTTGAATTCCAAGGGAAAAAGAAACCCCTATGAGATTTCCAACAGATATAAAGAACAGGAAAATAGGATGGGCTGGCTTTGGACTTTTGTAAAACAGAAAGCTCAGAAACCAGTAGGATAGCATCTAGAGACTACTGCGTGGGAAAGGATTACAAGTAACATTTCTATACCCAATTCCCTACCTGACAAAGAAATTGAGAGGTATTTAAAAATATGAATCAATCTGCTTGAAAGAAAAGAAGATAGCAAAGAGGGAAGAGACCACAAAGAGAGAAGAAAGGAAGTAGGTGAGCAATAAAACATGGACACAATTAAATCTAAAAGAAAAAGAGACTCAGGTAGTATATAATGTAAATTATATCTCTGTGTATATATTTTTATATGTAATGTTTCTTAAAACAGAAAATATATAAGATAATTTTAATAAAATAGAAAATTACAATATACTAAACTATTTCAGTAACATTTAGGATTAATGGAAAAAGGGAAGTAGAACTATTTTAAGGTTCATCTTGAGGTGGACAATAAATAGGGAAATTTAGAGAGCCTTTAACATTTCCATCATATGTAATTATGTACTAACCAGGTAAAGAGAAACATCTTGAAATAATAAATAGCACATAGTTACAAGGAAGATAACAAAATCTAAATTCACTAAAACAAAGCAACATAGCAACTAAAATGTAAAACAACTATTAGAACTTAAAATACAGTGCAAGAAAAAAGGTCAGTATACTTGTCTCAAGAAGATGGGCTAGTAGGAAAAAACAATAAAAGCACATGGATGAATTGAGTCAGTAAACTTGAATATAAATTCATACTCATCCTTCAGAAAATATGAAGCATTAACAAAAATCAGCATATTGGAAAATGTTTACAAATTAACTGTAAGGATTTGGGGAAAATAAAACAGATTTTACAGAACAAATTCTCTGATCATAAGCCAATAAAACTAGAACTATATGATGATAAATACCTAAAACTATAGGTACTTAAAATTTGAGAAACATTTATTTGGACTCTCTGAGATCAAAAAATACAAACAAGTCTAGAAAGCAATAAAAAATACTCTTCATTCTCAAATAATGTGTAGTTTGTATTCAGAATAAAAATTATAACCTTAGATTATTTCTTAAGTAATACCAAAAACAAAATAACTAAGTAATGATCTTTAATTAATAAAAGAAAAGCAAACCAAAGGAAATTAATGAGATGGAATTAACATAAAAACCCAACTCAGAGACTTAGAACATCAAAAATGAGCATACAAATTTCTAGACTGAACTCTGTACAAACTCAAATTCAGATGTGTTAGAAATAAGTATGTGTCAAAATGGAGGTAACACATAAATTCTGAGATTATTTGGCCCTAGTCATTCACCCCACTTCCCATTATTCATTTTCCTCAGATTCCTATCTGGAACTGAGTGGTCAAATTGAGTGGATGGCCTATAAGTCGGGTTTCATTAAAGTGTGATCATGAGGCTGGAGGGGACTTGTGGACTTGCTCTAGCTGGCACTCCTCTCTCATAGGATTTGTGACTCTTTGGAATGTCAAATCCAAATAAAAATCTCATTGATAAAAGACAGAACTCTTAAAACATAACTTGATTATAGTCATGCATTTATTGGAATTATACAACAGGTACATTGTGTCTTAAGAATTTTTTTTGATTCACAACTCTCAAGAATAAACCATTTTTGTCAACAGTTCTTAATCTCTGAGGTCTAATAAAATAGACTTCCTGTTGCTATCTTAAAGTAGAAATTTCATCATTTAATACTATAAATTTCAATAATCTTTATGTTGCTTCTGACTTTTGCTGTGTATTTTAGAGGGAAAATCTCCATTGACAGTGATCATTAAGGATCAACAGCTGCTGTTTACTTCTGACTCAGTTTGAATTGGTGGCAATAGTACTTTCAAACTGCTTGATTTGTAGAGGCAGGAGGAAGGGAGGAGGATGTATATTTTTTTTTCTTGAAAATATGCAAAACCAGACTGTGATAAGAGAACAGACAATGCCTTCCTTTAAGTTTTTACTGCTAATTAGGAAGTAAGGTGTGTGTGTGTGTGTGTGTTTATAGAAGTGAAGTTTATGTAGCATCATGTCTAATAAAATAGAGGCGAGAAGAATGGGGGACCCTAAGCACTGAAAAGCATCTCCTATAACAGGTGTTAAGTCTACTATGTTTACTTTGGTTTTAAGACCTGTTTTATTCTAATGGACCAATGAAAATTACTAAATATACTATTACCACTACTACTACTAATGATACAATCAAATTTATTTTAAATTATCGTTTTACTCGATGGGATTTGCTTGTTTGAGAGAAGCCTCAAAAGAAACTTTATAAGTTCTTTGAATTGTATTTAGATCATACCCAAAGAATAAAACTTTTCCACACATGGTCCCTTCCTTTTTATTTATGGGTAATTTTACCCATTTTTCAAATATATGGTAGTAGAACTGAGTTTTTTCCTGACTATTAACCAATTTTCCTCTTTTTCTTTAAGCCAAGGAACTGGAGAAATAATTTTATTTTACTGTTCTTTTTTTTTTTTTTTAAGTAATATCAGTTTCAAGAATGTAGAAGGAAAATGTGGCGTCTTTAACACAAATAACACTCTAACTCACTTTCACCATGTTGATGAATATCTCAATGCTTTTGCATTTATTTCTTAAGTCACTATTAAGTATTAAATATTAAGGTACTATTGGACCTAGTTTCATTTCTGATCACTATACAGTGGGTGTGATAGATATTTTGTCTTTGACCTTCCTTATTTACCTTAATTATTACATCTAGCTTTTTATAAAGGCCCCTTAAGAGTAAATGTGTATTTTCTCATTCTGACCCTGTTTTTCAAAGAACAGAATCTTTTTATAGCATTTCCAAGGAAGCAAAGACAAAACCATTCATTTCACTTTTGTCATGTACCTTTACGGATTTCCTAAAAATTTTTTGACTTGTATTTTTAGGTTTTAAAAAGAGAAAGAAAAATTGAGCACGATCTCATCTTTGTCTCCTTTGTATCTGTCTGTAGGACGAATATAAGCCAGAAAAGGCCCTGTCTGAAGAGGATTTGAAAAATGCTGTGAGTGTACATCACGCGCTGGCATCCAAGGCCACAGACTATGAGAAGAAACCCAATGTGCTTAAACTTAAAACCGCCGACTGGAGAGTCTTGCTTTTTCAAGCCCAGTATGTTTCGTTGGTTTAGTTTGGTTTGTTAGTTTGCATGGCACTACTTTATGCTGAGAAATATAATCAGGATCTTCAGGGGAAATATTTTGAATTGGAGTCGAAGTCTTTAATGAGTTATATTAGAGGGAGGACTGCTCAAGAAAACCAGACTAAGGAAACATCAGCCCTGGGTACACGTTGTTTTGCTTTTTCAATTGAGGTAAAGTTCATGTGCCACATGGTATCTAATTTAGAGGTGTAGGATCACACCTTGCAGTTCTGTGTTAACACACAACACCAACCACCAAGGTACCCAAGATGGGTTCAAGTTTTTTGTTCTGCTACAAAGTAGCCCTGTGACATTTAGTCAGCCATTTACCATCTCTAGAATTTAATATCTTCACGAATAAAATATGAGGGTGTTAGTGCACAAGTACTCACACAATGAGTAAAATGGGCTTGGATTCAAATCACCATTTCTTTGCTCTTTGTCCTGACATGTCCTTTAACCTCTGAACCTAAGCTTGTCATTAGTGGAGATTATAAGTTTATCTCATAGAGTTTTTGTGAGAATTAAATTAGATCAAGTATATCAAGGACCTTATACAGTACCTGGCATAAATAAACCATTTGATAAGTGTAGGTTTCCATTTTATTCTATCCTTTCTCCTTCTGAACTCTAATGGTCCATGACTAAGCTAGAAGGAAAAGACAGAATCACACTGGAGCAAGGAAATGGGTTGGGTTGCCAGTTTAATAAGAGTCTGATTTGGATTCCACATGGAGAATATTAGGTTTGTAAAGTGAAGAACTGAGCCATAGGAGCACTCATCAATGTCGGCGGCAGTGTTAACCATTCATAGTGTGCCTTTTATAACCTGGACTTGACATCAGAGTCAGTCCCACAAACACTACCAAATGACCACATCTGGCACTGGAATTACAATTTGACATCACTATACTGAACACAATTAGTGGTACGCATGCTTGCTGATCAATATGAGATCAAAGAAAACAGTAAGAACAAGAGCAGACCCACTGGCAACTTGTAGATGTGGAACTCCAGAAGGTCTAAAATTGCTGACATCAGGTGAGGAGGAAGCTATAAGGAAATCCAAGTTACATGGGTTATTTCTAATGTGAAAGTGAAACAGCTTTACCACCCCATAGGAAACCCTAGCTAGAGGTATAATTACAGCTACTCATCATAAAAATCCTTTAAAATATTCTACTCCCCAACATTCTTTAAAAATACCAGATATGGTAACTAATGAGATCTAATTACTTCACATAGAATTGATAACAGAAGGCAGACAATTGAATAACAGAGCCAGGAAATCAGAATGGAAAGATATGTGTTGTTATCTAACACGATCTCAGGTTAGTGTGGCCTCAAAGTAATGCTAAAGGAAATTATTTTAGATTGGCTTACTTTCTGTCCATTACCCACTTAATGATTATATACATGGTAGATAAACTATCCGTGACTATTTCTACCATTCCTTTATTAATTTACAAATAGTAAGGACTGGACTCAATGAATATATGTGACATAATTAGAAGTAAGATCATGACATCAGATGATTTCTACCTCCTCACATGTGAATTTTTAAACATCTTATTGAGATATACTTTACCAATCATCTAATTTTGCATATTTTATGTGTATAATTTAGTGATTTTTTTTTTTCGTAATTTGTAGAACTGTGTAACCAGAGTTTCAATCCTGTTTGGGATTAATTTCCATTACTCCAGAGAGATCCTCCATGCCCCTTAGCAGTCATTCCCCATCTTTACCCCCAGCCCAGACACCACTAATCTCCTTCTCTCTCTGCCAGTTCCAGATTCATTTAAATGAAATCATAATATCAGTGGTCTCTTGTGTCTGGCTTCTGTCAGTTAGTATAAAGTTTTGGGTATCCATCCATATTGTAGCGTGTATCAGCATTTCATGCCTTTATTACTGAGTAGCATTTTCTTTCTTCATTCATTCACTGACAGACATTTCCATTGTTTCCTCTTTCTCACTATTAAGTAATGCTTCTATGAACATTCACATATAATAACCTGTACCGATATGTTTTAATTTCTCTTCTATAAACCTACAAGTAGATTACTGGGTTTGTGTGGTGACTTTTTAAAGAGGTGTCAAAACTGCTTTCCAAAGTAGATGTACCTTAACCCTTTGATTAATTTATCCCTTTGTTGGGTTTTTAAAAAATCAAGTTATGTGATTGGAAGAAATTAATTAATTTAATTAACTATTTTTATTTGGCCTACTGTCAAACAGAAAGTTGGAGTTTATACTTATTGTCAAGTGATTTTGCTCTTCTACCTTCTAAATCCTCAAGGGATAATCACAGCCTTACACTATGATAATCATAAGTTCCAGGACCCTCAATACCATAGGCGCTACAGTTAAAAAGTTCATCTCTAGTGGGGTTTTGCCATGGACTAATTTCACTAAGAAGAGTAAATGATTTTGTGTGTGCTACTTTAAAGAAGTTATGAGAAAAGGGCAAGGTGTAATGGTATAATAAGATAATAACCTAATATAAACATATCTGTTTCTCATAGGAGTCCAGAGGAAATGCAAGGGTGGATAAACAAAATTAATTGTGTTGCAGCTGTGTTTTCTGCACCACCATTTCCAGCAGCGATTGGGTCTCAGAAGAAGTTTAGTCGTCCTCTTCTGCCTGCCACTACAACAAAATTAACTCAGGTAAGTTGCTTTGGGAGTATTTAACCTAGGAAAAAAGTACTTTTAACATAGCCTTATAATGTGTATTATTACTCTATATTTTGGGGTTGGTGTGAGACCTTGCCATGGAAAGACATGTTGTATAAAAGAGGCAAAATGCAATATGCTGAGTTTTATACTTCACTCAGAAAGTATACAACTGTATCAAGGTTTGCAGGATAGCTACTTTGAAGTTGTTTCTAGAATTTATATGAGTTGACTACTCAGTCTTACTGGCCTTATTTTTTGTCTGTGCTAATAGCTCATATTTTTTTTTTTTCAAATGATTAACTAATGTTCGACATCCTGGCATGGAAAGCAGCTTTTTGCATTCATTTTGTTGTTGTTGTTGATTTTACTCTGCATTTCTAATATCACAAGCTGTACTGAGTGCTGAATATATAAAAATAGTCCCAAGGATCCACTCATCCTAATACAGAGGGGCAGCGCATATCCTCTCCTCAGGACAGAGCTTCCCCAACAGTGTGTGATTTCCTAACCAGTCAAACTCTGTTCCAGGGCAAAGTGCAGTCAAACTCTGTTCCAGATATATTCACTTAAACTTCTCTCTTGATGTTAGATTGATCTCTCTAACAATCAATTTTATCGTGTCCCTCTCTTTCTTAAAGTTCTGTTCTAAGATGCCACAGATGCCAATTTTAAACCTCTCTGCAGTGCCCTATTGCCATTGGCTAGTTAATGATTTTGGATCTACTTTGATATCTTTGAAAATTTCTTGTTGGTGCAATTATAGAAATAGTTTTTTCTGACTCCGATCAACTAGATATTGATATTCATTGACTCCTCAATATATATTATAACTATTGATGATTCATTTATTTAATAAGTGCATTTATGCGTTATATGTCTGTTCTACTTTCAGAGACTATTTTATGTTCTAGAGATAGAAAAGCAAATGAAACTTAGACTTTCTTGGATTGGATTGGCAAGTACAAGTCAGGAAGTTTAATCATAACACAACTTGATCAGAGGTCAGAAAGAATGGTCCAGAGTTGGGGGGATGCAAGGAGTGAATCTCACCTGGCCCAGGAGGTGAAGGAGGATGTGTGATATCTAACACGAAGCTTACAGGATGGACAATAGTTAATTGAGGTGTGGAAAACAGATTGATCTAGCAGGAGATCAAAATGGCCTATGGAGAAAAGCCCTGGAATGCAGGAACCACATAAAAGTTATCAGTGTGACTTGAGGACAGGGTATTGAGAAAAGGTAAAAAAACATTCCTTTGTGAATATAAGCAATAGCCAGATAGTGGAAGGTCTTGCTTGTTGTGTACACTTTCGTTCCCCAACATTCTTGGGATAAGAGGTTAAACAGCGAGGTAAAGCAGTCAAAATTGGTGCTTCAAAAAAAATTCTTATTTACAATATAAAGTACTAGGGGGAGGAAACTACTGCTAGAAGCAGAAAGACTAGTTTTAAAGGTACTTTATATAATGCAAAGGAGAAATAAAACTAAGTTAGTTGTACAGCAGATGGAGCAAAGTGGAAGTGGCTGGGAGGTCTAGAATGTGGCTCACCCAGTGGAGTCGGCCTGTGTCCCAGTGGGCGGTGGGACTGTGTTGTCTGACCTGGCTCTAGGGACTTCATCTTCTCCTGGTCTCCCTCCTGTTATTTATTTCCAGAGTCCTTTCCTCTTTCCTCTTTCCCTTGGTCCTTTTCCTCTTTCTACCTCCAAATGGTGCCATCTATACTGCTCGGAAATGAACCAAAACAGATACTGAGAAGCAGCATTTTAAAGTTTATTAAGAAGAAAAGCAAGGAGAATATGTGTTAAGAAAAGGAGAGAGAAGTCAGATAAAAATAGGGAAAAACCTTCACTGCGGAGTGGTAAGGTTTTTGGGTCCCAGCCTCAGGAGTGATGGGAAGAAGCCACACTGGGTTCTTTAGAGAAGGAATGGAAGGTCCAAAGGAAGTGGAGGCAGGGTGTGCACAGTCTTGCCATAAGTTTATGAAATGCAAAGCAGTAGTAAGAAGAGACGTGGTTTCAGGAAGGATTCTTTTATTTTTGTAAATTCACAGTTATTATTCATGTGAATCAGATGTTCACCACCTAAGCAGGACTACATTATGTAGCTCATGTTATACCAATAAAAGCTGTGAATAGAAGAGACCAGGCCAGCTTAGTTTACAAAGCAGAATGGCATTTCATTCTCAAGGATAATAAATATTTTAAAAGAAAAGCAAGGCTTTACTCTTATTATTGATGACCACAAAGTATGGCCAATTTCTCTAAGTATTCAACTAGAATATGAGTTCTTAAAGCAAATGGTTTTCCCCACTTTATTTCTTTTTTAAAGATTTATTTATTTATGCATACAAGAGCTATGGTACAGGCTAGAGTCACAGGAGATGAGCGGATTCACCAGAGGCAGAGTGGGGAGCAGAGCAGGCAGATCGACGGAAATACACTGCTGAGGGGAGTAGTGGATGAGGCAAGAGAGGTCACTGCACCATGTGGGTCTCTTCCCAGGCCAGAGATCAAACTGGTGCTGTGCCATGGATGCTTCACAGTATGGCGCTCAATCTGCTGTGCCACCAGGGAGGCCTTGTTTTTCCCCACTTTAATTTAGGGTACTTAACATAAACAGTGACACATGTCATTCAAGGTAAAAGGACAGAAAACAAATGAACACCTAGAGGCAAAAAGTACCAACAGAAATTTGATTTTGCTCTATTAATTTCACTCAGGCTTATCCAGTTGTTATTTTTCAATATAGTGTGTTTTTTTCTCCACAATAACTCCTATTTTTAAAAAAATGGGAGAAAAGGAGAGTTAAAGAGGAACATTAAGAAGCATGTCATTCATGGAAGCTTTCTGTCACTTAAAGTAACATTTGCCCTTTCGTCACTATAGAACCTACATTAGTATATACTTACTTTCTACTTTGAAGATTGTACTGCTGTCCAGTTTACATATAGATGATACATTAAAAGTCATTCAAATATGCAGTTAAATGTGTTTATCTGTGTGTTTTTAGTATGATATCAGGCAAGAAAGCAGTTTTATCAAGGTAGAATCTCTAATATTAAACAAAATGTCTTACAGTGGAACAAATAATAGAATGCATACATTTTTAACATTTGTTTGAACATATATCCAGAAAGATGCAAAAAAAAAAAATGCCTGTGTATAACAACCAAAATGATGGGTTCAAAATTTTAAATAAGAAAGCAAGAACCATAAAGATGCAGCCTCCTATGTCACTTAAGACAAGATGACCAAACACTTTGAGGAAGTTAATTACTCTGGAAAAGAGTAAGATGAATTCCTCATGCACAAATAAATCATCAAGTTTTTGAGAGCCTGTTTTCCAACTAGAAAATAAGTCGATTGTTCTGGAATGTTCTTTCTATCACTAGCGCTATATTTTTTGGTCCAAGTCATTATTTTTGTTTACTAAAATTGAAAAAGATGTTCTACCTTTGACAGTATAATAGGAAAATTAGTAATATATATAAAATTGAGCATGTTAGAAAAATGAGTTCGTTTGTAGTCCGATAAAGGTATTTGGTGTGGCCTCTATTTCAAATAGAGACTCCTGGGCATTGGCTTTGCTGGTGTCATAGTGCACCTCAGCAGGTTCTGGAGTGTCTCCAGAACTTGGAGCTTGTAAGTTCTCCAGCCCTCACGTCTTAGCCAAGTAGTCTCAACCTCAGCACCACTAACACTCAACCTGGGTGGATCTTTTTTGTGGGAGATTGTCCTGTGAACTGTAGGATGTTAACAATATCCCAGCTTCCACCCACTAGATGCCAATGTGTTCTTCCCCAGTTGTCACAAACAGAAATGTCTCCAGACATCGTCATGTGTCTTTGGGGTCAACTCCTCCCACCTCCTGTTGTGAACCACTGCTTTAGCCCAATTACCTCTCCTTTCTCTGTATGCCCCCAAACTGGGTATGACTCCCCTAATGCCAGACCCACTTGGATATTTAACTTGAAAAATGTATGTATAACATTGTGAATGCCCTCCTGGAAAAAAAGTTAAACAGTGTTAGGAAAAAAACAAACGTTCAATTAAGAAGATTGTTTGGTGCTTTTAAAGACACATTGTTCATCACCCTGTCATTTGTGAGCTTTGCTTTAATTTATTCTTGTCTTCTATCCAAAACATATTAGCCTTCATTATTAAAATTGATTACTGTCAGTGCAGTGTGGTTCTTCTGAACAGCTCTTCTGTGTAGGAGGAGTCACCTTCTTCAGTTGTTTTTCATGGCAGTGTTGCCAGAGCACATTTTTCTTCTATTGGGGGTGGAGTGACTACTTTAAAAATTTTTAATTTTGTTTCTCCTCCTGGTGTAGCTCTCCAAACTCAGGATTCCATGGTTGCCCTCTTCAGGATCTATAAAGTGCCTCCCTTTCTGTTCACCAGACTAGTCATTTTCAAATTTTGACTGCACAAGAATTATTTAAGGACTTCTTCATAATGCTTCTTCACATCTCCCACCCAGGTTGATTAGGTCCAGGCCAGGGGCCCAGGAATGTGTATGTTTCTGAGTTGTCCAGGTGTGCAGTGACAGGTGGTAGAAGCCTCGCTAAATATCCTGCATCCAAATAGTCCCCACCTCCCTTCACTGCTCCTCTGGAGACTCCAGTGATCATCTCCTCATTACTAGTCCTGCTCCCTTCCAATGTACCCTTTACAGATCTGGCAAATATGATTTGTATTACATCATTTGACCTTAACAGGCTCATTTTTGTCAGTACATACAATCCAAATCCTCTGACACAACCTTAGAATGGTGCCCACACTTCCAGAATGAATAGATTTCATAATCATTTCTTAGAGGTCTATGTTAAACATATATTAAGTAGTCAGTAAGACACAATTAATAAAATAATGTTGAAGTTATTATGCCGAAGCTTATTAAACAGTTTATGGTCTTTAAAACTGCCTGAAACATGAAATGATGAAATAAACTATCTAGTGATGCTTTCATCAACAGCCTCCCCCACTTTCCTCTCCCCCCTCCACACACACACTAATTCAAAGGCAGATGTTTTTATTTGGAATTCCATACAGCTTGGATTCCATGAGGCTGCGTGTTTAGCAATTTGATTTGTAAACTATTAATACATTCCTAGAAATGTCATTACATCCTAAATCGTCTGTTTTAGAAAGTAAACAGTCTGAGCTCTCCCCTTGATACCTCCCTTTATATTTGCTCTTTGCTTTATATGTATTTTTATTTGTTTTTTCACAGTATAGGATTTCTGCTCTCAGGTGTAATCACCATAGCTCTCCCACCACTAAAGCACTATAGTCCTACACATATGTGCTCTCCTTCCTCTCTCCTCCTCCCCCACCCTCTCTTCTTGGATCTCTCAGATCTATGGTCAGTTTTCAAGGGTAAGTTTTAAAGTTTGTCATTGTCTGACCCTTTATTTGATTTCTATGTATTCCATATATAAATGAAAATATCTATTATTTATCTATCTTCTTCTGGTTCATTTCATTCAGGATAATTCCTTCCTGTTCCACCCATATTGCAACAAATGGCATGAGCTTATCTTTTTTGATTGCTGAGTAGTACCCCACTGTATATATCCACCACATCTTCTTGATCCGCCCTTCTGTTCTGGGGCATTTCCATGTCTCCATATCTTGACAATAAACAGTGCTGCTATTAACAGGGGTGCAGGCTTCCTTTTGAATTAGTGTTTTTGTGTCTTGGGGTAGATACCTAGTACTCTATCTCCTCTTTTTTTTTAATCATCCATTTAAATCTATCCATTATTCAGCTACTGTTTACTGAGATTGATATTTTGGGTACTATGTTAGGTATGTGGGCATTATAACCAAAGTAAAAACACTGGTCTGACTGTCAACTAACAAGAGCTTAAGGTACATGCTAGTGTTAGACGGGTGATATTGATAAGCCAAAAACTATGCCATAGACTGTTTTCTCTGCTCAGGGTTATACTAGACCCTGGAGGATATGAGGAATGGGAAAGGGACCCTTTTCTGCCTTCAAAGACTTTATAATCAGTGCAGGGAATAAAATTTACACACAAGCCAGATTATACTTTCTAGTAAGCACGTCATTTAGATATCTAAGTACTACTGTCATGGTGAGGAAAGGAAGAGCTATGAGTACTAGAGTACCTGGCCTGTACCCCAGCTCTTGTATGCATAAATAAATAAATCTTTAAAAAAAGTTGTTCTAGGTGAGTTCATGACTGGAAGTTGAGAGAATGGGACCATTGCTCCATTGCCCTTATCCCTGTGTCCTTGAGGAAGAACTTGGACTCTGCATCAGAACAGAGGTCTTTCTACCTCAGTCCTTAACCTATCTGAGATCTTAAACAGCCAGGTTGTCTGTCACCAGTGTCTCATTAGTTAAGAAATACTTTCTTTAAAGAGATGAAATTAGTGTTTGATGTTTTAAAGGAAAAGGTGAAATTTCCTATAAAGTCAAAGTACTAAGTAAGTAAAAAAATAAGTCATAAGTGATACCATCTAAAACGTGTCCTTTAGATAAAATTTCATTGTTATAGCAATATTATCATGGTTTTACCAAATTACATCTATTGCTACAGAAAGACAACCATTCTGCTCGTCCTAACTTAAAGCAGTGTGAGTGAGTACTTGCAGCGCCCTACCTCTGCTCCCTGCCTTTTCTGAAACCCCTTGTTAGCATTGCCTTTTTGATGGTCTGTGTGCTCCCTGAGCATTATAAGAGCAAAGAATAAAAGGGAGAAAGCAAGCAGGACCCTTCTTTGTCTTTCTTCACCATATTATAAAGGATTGTCCTTGTCTGGCAGTGCCACATCACCATAGCTGCTGCCTTCCTCCTCCATTTTTACCAGTTTTTGTCAGGAACCATCTGTGTCTCTCCTTTGCCATGAGAGTCAATCACTGGAATCATTTGCATGGCCTACCTATCTGCTATGGAGCCTTTTGATATTTTTATTTCATTGGTCAAAATACACAGATTTAAGAAATGTTATTTTAAAATGCTTTTATTTTGAGATCACCTTTTTGATTCTTGATTCATGAAGGCCGTGAAGTAGGAGTAAAGCAGTGCACATTGAATTTCAACATTTAGCATAAAAATACAACCTAAATGACTAACCCTTTATGCAACTCTGGAAGTAATCAGGCTTATAAATCATAGATTAATATCAGGGAATAAACCCTGGCAACGGCAAGTCACAAATATAACGGCCTGTGCATACTGTTGGTCTGGCCCATATCCCTCATTAAAATAAGCAGAAATGACCATTTATTCAACAGGAAAGTCATTTGAATATTCAAGGTTCATAAGTCTAAATCTAAAATTTTTTAAATATTTACACAAAGTTCAATTCAAAAACTAGAGAATTTTGTAGATTCTTTCACCAAATTGTCTTTCTAAAACCTTACTTGAAAAAAAGTACTTGGATTCTAGCCATTTTATTCACCAAGAAAGAACAGAATTCATCTTTTTAAGATATACTATAAATAACTATACTGCCTCAAATCTATTTTTAAAAATCAAGCAACCAAATACAAAAATGGGTTCAATATTTCAGAAAACAGTTCGCAAAGGAGGAGACCCAGCAAACATAGGAAAAAATGTTCATCCTCACTTGTAATCAGAGAATTGTAAATTCAATCACAGTGACTTAACATTTCATACCCAGGAAATTAGCAAAAGCTTACAAGTGTAGCATATCAAATTTTGGCAAGGATGTAGAACAATGGGAACTTTCAAACCTGCAATGGAAATGTAGACTGGTAGAAATACTTTGGAAAACATTTTTTAGTGTCATCTTAAAATGCGCATATCCTAAAAGCCAGAAATTCCACCTCTTGGTGATTATGCTACCAGAAAATTCTTGTTTATATTTACTTGGAGACATGTATAAGCACGTTCAGTGTAACATCTTTTATAATAACATCCCCTCCCTCCAACAAACAAAACCCTCAAAATAAAAAACCTGAATATCCTTCAGTGAAATTGCAGCATATCCAACAGTCAATACTATGAAAGGTTAAAACAAGGGAACTAGGGCATATTATGTGAATAAATGTTAACATATTAAATGAAAAAGTGAGTTACAAAAAGTAGCCTAGAAAGTGTAAAACCTTACAGAATATACTCTCTATTTTTATGGATATACACATTTGTATAGAAATGGCATAAACAAGGAACAAGGTGAATAGATAAATGCAGTAGATAAAAGGAGTCTCAACTTATTTTTATAATAGTTCATGTCTTAAGTTGGTTTTTTTATACATGAATGTTTTTTATGTATCATGCAATATGACTTTGTCTGACATTAAAAAAAGAAAAAATCATGTTTTTATTTCTGAATGTAGTCTACTCTAAAATTTTTTGTTAGAAATTGTAATTAATTTACATACAGTACATACACAAAAGAAAATTACTTTGAAGGAAAAAACTACTAATATAAGGCGTTTTAATCAGCTCTAACTGCCAAATCAAAATACCTCAGCCTGGATGGCTTAAATGACAGAAATTTTTCTTCTCATAGTTCAAAAGACTGGAAGTCGCAGATCATGGAGCTCGAAGGATTAGGGTATGGTGAGGGCTGCCCTTGGTTCCTGGTGGTCCCTTTATGCTGTGTCCTCATATACCTTTCTTCAGTGTGTGGGTATAGAGAGGAAGCACTTTTGACTTTTTTCTTTTTAGGATACTAATATTGTTGAATCAGGACCCTGCCTTTAACCTAACTTCTCACTTAGTGACCTCATTTTCAGCTAGAGCCACATAAGGCTTCAACATATGAATTTTGAAAGATACAGTATTCAGTCCATAACATAGTCTGTAATATCCTCAGAGAAAGAACTAGAAAGATGAGGAAGTTGTAAATAAAAGTCATCATTTACTTCCGGTTTTATGGGTGTACAAATGACAGGCTTGGAGTAGTGTAGACCTCTTTCTAACTTCTCAATAGGTTTGTTTTCTCCCCATAGGTTTCTAGGTCTTCTCTAAGTTTTGCTTTGTTTTAGTTGGTATTTTGAAATGAATCATGTCATCTTTCATTCACCCTACTTCTTCCTGCTGCCTCTAATTTACTTTTCCTCTCATGTACTCTGCTTTTTAAAATTTTCCATTGTTCTCTTCTATTTAGATGGCTTAAGACTTGAGGTTTTTCCCTTGTTTGGTTTTTAAAATGTACATTATAACAAATCCCTAATATTTTAGATATGACTGTCATAATTTCTGAAAGTGTGATGTTATGTACTCTTAACCTAATGTTCACAGTTATTCACTTTTGTTTGTCTTTTTAATTATTCCCCTCTTCAGTAAAGCTTTTAAATTTAAACCAATGTTAATATACAAAATGTATTTTTGTCTCTGGTTTAATTGGTTCCTCTTCATTTACTTTCATCCATTTGCTATTATACACATGACATTTACACTCACAAGAATGATTTATATGTGAAGGTAGAATAGTAAGCAAAGCACTATACAACTTGTGGAACTTGAGAGAATGCCAGTCCAGTCTCTTTGTTTCATTTTTAGGATACTGCCAGAGGGTTCCACAGTCTCTCTTTAGGTGATATAAATGGTTCCCCTAAAGTGGAAAGTCTCTGGCACAGGATCATCCATGTTGCATTGATGTGTGTTGCCTCTAGCCACACTGTTCAAGCAGTAATCACTCTATAGGTCTGTTTTAATTGATCAGCTAGATTCAATACTCTGGGTCAATAACACTGAAGGAAATTCAAACCTCTACAAATCTGAAGGAAAAAAGCATTGGTTACTGTATTTTTTAAAGATTTTATCAGATGATTCTGCTAGCTTTCAGAGAATTCCTTCCTAGTGGTGTTGCTTGCCCAAAAATGGAAAATAATATGCAGGTCAACTCTTCATTCATTGTGACAGGTAGGGAAATTTGGCAGCATTGCCGAATGGACGTGAAATGGAGCAGCCAGGTGTGTGGCCCTCGGCTTGGGTGTCTCAACTCAATAGCTGGCGTTGGAAGGCTCTGAAAGTGTTTAGTTTGTGACAAGGGGCCTGGTTAGGAAGGTGCTGTGGTTGCCATTCTGCAAATGTCATGTGACCTTGGCCTGAGAAAGATGGCTAAGAGGCTGTGGTAGAGACACCTTAGGCTGCTTTGATGAATTCAAATCATCCATCATAAGGGATTTTTTAAAGTGCTCTACAGTTTTTATTGATTTATTGCTCGGTGCTAAATGACTTCATAATCTCCAACAGGAGGAACAGCTGAAGTCTCATGAAAGCAAGCTGAAGCAGATTACCACTGAGCTGGCTGAGCATCGCTCGTACCCCCCAGACAAAAAAGTGAAAGCCAAGGAGATAGACGAGTACAAGCTGAAAGATCACTACCTGGAGTTTGAGGTATGAACCTAAATGTAATAGATCGTTATTTTATGGATTGTTTTTTTCCCGTGAGGCAAAAAAAGTTTTTTACAGTTATAGTAACTTGCCCCAGCTCTAACCTGGAACTCCAGGCATTATCTATGTCACCTCAGTCCCCCGTGAATCTATTAAAACCTCCCTCGAACAAACATCAAAACTATCAGTTAATACACTTAAAAGCCTAGTTGGGATGGCATATGACTGCTGCTGTGGCAAAAAATGGCAGCCACAGTAGACGAACATGCCAGGGTGGACAGCTGCTCTCCGTGTGTCCACGTCCCTCCTGGCAGCATTTTAGTTGAACAAAGTACAGCAGAGGGACAGAGCCGAGGCGACAGGGGCATCAGTTGTCCTTCCTATCCCCCTGGTAGGCACTTTGCCTCTTAACCACTCACTGCCCTCTAGAAGGAGGTTGAGAAATTAAGCCGAGGTACATCCATATCCTGTAGTAAGTGTGGGCATTAGAAAGAATGGGGAGGATCCATAAACCTTGGAAAGGTAGAAATTTTAAAGCAAGTTGAAAGCAGAATATGTAGTAAATGTTACTTTGGCTACGTTTTCTCCCTATCTAGACAGTGTCAGTCTTATTTATGCAGGTTCCTGACTCTCCCTCTTCAACTGCCACCTTCACATTTAAAATGTCTTTATTTTTTAAAGTAGGTAGCATGTAAGCCAAAAATGAAAAATCATTACTTTAAATTTTTCCACACTTTTCCCCCATCGGGTGTGCTGACTTCACTCTTTATTCTTTTGGAGTGTAGCTCTAGTCTACTTTCCATCCCAGCATTCCTCTCCATTCCCATCTCACCACCTGGTTTCTTCCCTGGGCTTGAAATTTAGACTCACCTGAGTGAGCATCTGTCTCTGGCCCCTGCCACCCACCCCCCAAGATCTAATCAGGAGCCACAGCCTACAGATGCCTCTGCAGTGCCCCTCACCATCCCCTCCTCCAGTGGCCACTGCTTTGATCCTTTCTCTGCTCACATCCTGGGCTCCGTCCCTCGCCCGAACCTGGTGACTGTGTTCTGACTGTCTCCAGTATATCCTATGTTCTCCCAACAGTTCTTTTTCTATGGCTCAACCCAAATTATGGCTTTCATCTGCTCAACAGCTGCCCTTGATTTTCTCCATCTCCCCTCATATTTTTCTTCTGGATAAAGTCCCAGTCCTTAATCTGAGAAGATTTAGGTTCCTTCTATCTTTCCACAACATTGGTCTTTTCACAATAGCCTCCACATGTTAGTCATGTTTCTGCCCACTCTCTCCAAACGCTTGTATGCCTTTTACTTACTCCCTTTGGTCCCAGATCTTTCCGCTTCTTCATTTCTGAAAATCCTGTTCATCTTTCAAGGTGAAACCCAAATTCCTCCTGTGAAATTTTGCCCGAAACCTACTAGCTAAGATTATTATTTTCTTAAAACATTCTTGTTTATTTTTTCACAGTATAGGATTTCTCCTCTCAGATGCAGTCACCATAGTTTTCCCACCACCAAAGTGTCCACAATCATTCCCTTTTACTCCCCTGTTTTCCAAAGTGCCCACACAATCATACCCTTTTACTCCCCTGTTTTCTATTCTTCCCCCTTCCCTCTCCTCCCTTCCTTGGGTTGTCTCACATCTACAGTCTGCTTTCAAGGGTCAGTCTTACAATTTGTTTTTGTCTGATTCTTTGTTTCTCTAGATTCCACATGTAAGTGAAACCATCTGGTATTTAGCTTTCTCCTTCTGGCTCACTTCACTTAAAATAATTCCTTCTAGTTCCATCCATGTTGCCAAAAATAGCATGAGTTTGTCTTTTTTGATAGCTACATAGTATTCCATTGTGTATATTAGTACATCTTCTTGATCCAGTCATCTGTTCTGGAGCATATAGAATGTTTCCATTTCTTGAGTATTGTAAATAGTTACTAGCTGTGATTAATCTGTTACAGTCCTGACCACGGTTTACTTGATGCTGAAGTTATTTCAGTATGTCTTTCTATCTATAGTAAATTCTGTGCCACTTCCTCCTAGTTCAAACTATAAGTCCTTGGAGTACAGAGACCTCAAGTTCATTTCTGGTGTGTATTCTACATTTGTTTGTTGAATTGGGCAGCATTTTATGGAAGCTGGAAAAGTCCCTTCCTGAGCTATAAAATTCCTGTTACAAAATGTGTCATTGGCTCCACAGCTGATCCACATATCGATCAAGATCAGGCAAGCCCTACTCTGGACAGATGAAGATAAATCCTTATTTTAGTAAAGATGCAGTTTATTAGCAAGACCTATAGAAGCCTTACCAGCAAAAGACTCAAAAAAAAAAAAAATACTTTCACAAAAAAACAAACAGCAACAACAAAAATCTAAGCACCTCCTCTTTCCCCAGGCTTGTTCATTCTTGGGAGATGGAAACTCTCAAAAAGCAATCATATTTCTTCACACTTCCAGAGTGACTTTCAGCCACAGACCCATTTTGTTTCACACATGCTAATTAAATTTCACAACACCTCAGTCCCCTGCTTCTGGCACTCACACCTCCCTTAGAGCCCTTGACTCTGAAGGCTGACAGCCCATACCTAGGATGCGGATGCGGGGGTGGTTGCATGACCATAAAGGTTGCACTGTTAGAAGGACTCCCTGCCTTTGGATCTACTGTGGTGCCCCTTTCTGAAAATGCAACCCAGCAAGAGCCAGTATTTTCATTTCCTGTCAGGATCTTAGACCATACTTTGTGGGGATTAAGTCTTACTTTCATCAAATTGTCACCTCACGTAGCCAGAAATTCCAGGACCCTGGCTCATTAAATTCATACTCAAATGTTAATATGCCAGGTATGTTGGATTGTCTGTCAGGCTGCATTAACCTGTGTCTACCAGGGAGGTAGAAGGGTCCCTCACTTTGTAGATAACATGTAAGAGGGAATTTGTAAAAAGAATTCTTTTTTTAAAATGAATCATTATTTTTCACTAGCTTAAAACTGACATAGTGTATCTTGCTGGGTACACTTTGCTATTATTTCAGCCACTAAAATTGCCTTGTCTGTGTGCTCTAAAGCACTTAGTGCTTTGCATAATACTAAGTACTTTATAAGCAACATTCCCTAAGCCAACTGCTCAGTCCTTGTGTGTTTTGTTCATGGGCCATATCCTAGTTTTTAGAATTTCAAATGAATGTTCAATATATATCTGATGAGTGACTGAATGGAATTCTATTACTGTGTACAAAGACGGCATCAGAGGAAGTAGTTCTCCAAGGAAGCTTAATCATTCTCCTGAAAACAAATCTGATGGGCAGGTGAGAATGGGCTGCAGTCTCTGTGAGCCTCAGATGGGCAGTGACAGAAAAGAAGGCTTTGATCTTGCCTGAGTCCTTGTCACCAAGGAAGACTTAGAGGCAGGAATTAGCTCTCACCCGTTCCTATAGGAAGTTTCAGAGATTTCTTATCACAGTCTTGGTAAGGAATAAATGTTTTTACTTTGTTAAGATATTAAGATGTAATAACACCAAGGGCTGTTCCTAACTTTATGCCTCTCTGTTGTTTATACCCGAGTTGCTTTGATCATAAAACATTTTTCATGATGGGCCAAATTCATAGCTCTTTCTATGCCTTAGAAATTCTCCAAGCCCTGATGAAAGTAAATAATTAGAAATTCTGGACAGTAAGTAGTCAGGGTCTTGTTCGTTTGTTGTTTTTAAATCTATATAAAGTCTACCGCAAACAAAGAGGTGTCCATTTATCTTACGCTTAGCCTGTAAGAAAGAGTCACTTTTACTTAAAACAGCCAAACTTAGTTCACAATAAGCTATAATTGACAAAATTCATGTATCTCCCTTTGTTGGTTGTTAATTAGGGAGAAAGGAGAACTGTTTTGTTTTTGATTGAATTGGTGCCCCCAACCTGTGGCTGTTACTTTTTTATAAGACTTCCTTGGTTCTAATCTCCCCTTTGAAGGAGTTGTTAGACGTCAGGAGTTCACATTAAGAGGCTCACCATCACTTTCCAACTTCATAAAATAAATATCAGAAATAGTTTCACTTTCTTATAAATTAACTTATCCCTACTTCTTTCAGTACCCATTTCACTTAAAAACGTTTGAAATGATCTCCATGCATGTGGTACACTTGGAAATCTCAAATGTGGCAATGGATGTTTTATACCAGATAGTAAAATCGATAAAGCTCCAACCATTCATAGCACAGTATGTTGATCTATGCTCGGAAACTCCTGGGCTCTTGCAGAAACAGCCCCATTAAAGAAATTCTTTGATAGCACTATAGATGGCCCAAGAATCTGGTTTTGTGATTCTTCAGCTTTAAAAAACAGTAGCAATTAGAAGATACTGTTTAATCCAGGATGTTTTTCATGTAACAGTTGTTTTAATAGCTCAAGGCCTTAGTCCAGAGACCTGAATAAGGAAAGGGAGATGATGGAGCTGCCCAAACTATTAAAGGGTAGCTGGGCTGAAAGGGATTTACTGGTGAGGAATTACTGAGGGTCAAGTTAATAGAGTCTCCCAAGGTGCATTGTAGAGTCAAGTGAGAACCTGGTGGCCAGTGTCAAAGGGATAGTATTAGCCAGCACACCAAATGGCCTCATGTTCTCTTTGGCTAGCGCGGTTGTTTCTTTTCACTGTAATTTGAATGCCTTGAGGAAAATCAGCTGGCTCCTCCCCACCACTCTCTGGTCACACCTGGTAGATTTCCACATTTGAGTTGCTGGCCTGGCCATTGAAGGTGTGTGAGTTTGCAGTCTCTCTTCATAGAGACCACAGTGGCTGTTTGTACTTTGTTGTCTTAGTTAAAGATCTTTGAACATGGGCTTTGGAGTCAACTGGTTAGAAAACAAGTACTTCCAGGTATATATGTTTTTAGGTTCTAATCCTACAGGAAAGAAAGTCCACTTCCCTGATGGCACAGCCCAGATACAGAATAAAGTTCCCTTAACTTGATAGGCTGTAATTCAGCTGAATGCTCACTCCCAAATCATGACCTGGAGTAACATTTGCTTGTGCTCAGATAATAAGGACTCACACCAACCACATGGATAGGAAACTCAATTTTAGAAACAACAAATGTCCACTATAACAAGACATATATGTCTTGGGACAGATATTTTAAATCTAAAAATCTGGGACATTCTTGAGTCATGATGCATCTTCTGAATTTCTAATTTTTGGTGGTATATAAAGTGGCATGATTCCTTCTGAAATTGATATATTTGAGAATAAGAGAAAAATTGATATATTGGAGAATAAGAGCACATTCTATGTACAGTGTCATTAGGGAAACTCAAAAAGCTCCTATCTAGTAGTGTCCAGAATACAAACTTCTGGTTGTAAACCCTCAGTTGTACTGTTGGATTGGTCTTTGCATGGTGGATGGCGGGGTGAATAGGCGGGCGATTGGGTCTTTTTCTTTTTGAACAAATTCTCTGGTTGTGATCTTAGGCCTGTTTCTTTAGACTGCCTTTTTTTTTTTTTTTTGGCTAACCTGAGATAAGTAATTCTCACATATGGTCCACTTTTGCTCACACAGAAACAGTGCAAGGGCACAGCTCAATATAATACCAGCTGTCAAAAAGCAAACAAAATGAAACAAAATGATCTAGCTATTAAGCTATAAGTTACCATGATCATAAAAATACAAAGATAGTAAATATACCCTTTTTCTCCCCAGTGAAAGCAAGGGAGAAATTCCATTAACTTAAAGAGGGTTCATAGCCAGTCTGAGTCGTAGCATAGCAAGTCTGGGTCTTAGAATCAAGTCAAGCCCAGAAGCCAGTGTATCTCCCTTACCAAAATCATCATGAAGGTCATGATATGTTGGGACCTGAGAAACCAAGATTTACAGCCTGGTTGAATTCTTGTGGGAATTAAAGAATTTTCCTTTTTTTTTTTTTTTTCCCCAGTAGGAATTCACTAAGTGTTATGAGTGAAAGTTACGATCAGCAATTGTCCATTCAATAAAAGAGATATAATTCTTTCATTGCCATTTGAATTGCATTTTGTATGACATGATGAATGAGGACTGAGAAGTTTGTATTGTAACTGATGACGTGTGCTTTTTAAGGGAAGAGGAGTTTAGCAATAGGATCTTTTGAACCACATCTTAAATAGATGATTGAAAAGAACTAGGGCCATACTGGAGAAAGCAGAATAAACAGCTAAGTTACGTGACTTGTAATCATTCCCTATCCCTAACTCTTTCCTGATGCTTGAAATGTCTGTTTTGATAAAGGTCACTGCTTTGAGTTAAAGTATTGACTGCAGGAGAAAGGACAAATGCAATGATAAAATAGTAAAATTAGGAAAAAGACTAGACTGGAAATTAGGAGGCCATATTAGTCTAAATGTGCTTGCCACCTAGTTATTCTTTCTGGGCCTGTTTTTCTAGCTATAAAAATGAGACCAAATTGGGTCCCTTCCAGCTCTCTTTTTGAGGAAAATGACACATTAACACCAGTTACTTGATTAGATTAACTCAGGAAGATCCCTAAGGGTGTTAAACACAGAATATATTTTTACTTGGGAATGTCAGGGAATCTAGACCAGCACTATCATATATAGATATAATGTGACCCACTTGCAGGATTTTAAATTTCCTAGTCACTACACTTTAGAATTAAAAGAGGTGAGATTGGTTACAGTAAGGTTTTTAATTTAACACAGTATATCTAAACTATTGTCATTTCAACATGCAGTTACCACAAAACATTCTTACAATACTTTTTTTTTTTTCTTACTGAGTCTTAAAAGTCAAATATAAAATTTTATACTCACGGCCTAGCTCCATGTGGTGTAGCCATTTTTCAACTGCTCCACCAGTGGCCGCTGCATCAGTCAGCACGTGAGTAGGCCACGCTGTCTGCTTACGAGCTCGTCAGGGCCTGGGAGGCCTGTTAACGGGCCTGTACCCGGGCCCCAAGCTTAATCTAAGAGGTGGACATTGAGCTGATGTGTGACTGTTGAGCCCCTATGAGGCTTTGCAGTGGTTTGTGGGTGGTGAATATTCTGATTTAGCAGTGCCTATGCTGTCCCAGGTGTCTCTTATTGCATTACTCCTGGGTCTGGACACAATAAAGAGGAGACCCACCTGGTGGGAGTGGTGTCAGCCTCAGTCCTGCAGCATGGCTTCTTCCTGTCAGTAACTTGTGAGAGGAGAACAAAGCAAATCAATTTCTCTCACAGAGAAAGTTCTCGTTCCAGCCATGTGAATCACGTCTTCCTGTCCACTAGGACTTTTTGGGAAATGCCCCTCTCCACTTGTTTGCTAACTGCTGGGCCAGACTCCTTTCCTGGGCCATCCTCTGGAACCAGATCAATGAAAGGGTCGTTTTTTTGTCTTTTTTTTTTTTTTGGGGGGGGGGTGTTGTTTTTGCCTTTTTTTTTGCCTTTTTTCCCCCCAGCATAACTTATAATTTATCTCTAACTATATTAGGTTTCTTCATTCTGTTCTCTAGAAGAATCAGTGTCATTTTGATTTAAGAGTGTTAAAAACTTTAAGTGACTGATCTGAGATGGAGAAGCATAGGGAAGAACAAGATATTGACATTCTTTAGTACAAAATTACTCAGTAGATTTACAATTAAAACTTTTTTTTCCTAAAAATATTCAGAAACAATCACATGCATACCAAGAAATATTTTCTGTAAGAACTTTGAGCACAGCATTCATTGGAAGCCTGGATCCTGGCTGTACTCATGTCCTAGGCTCCAGCAACACTCATACTTACCTGCCATGTTCCTCCCGGGGACATGGCTCACACATGCTATAAAGGATGTGGTGTGCGCTCAGTGTAGGTTTCTTCCTTGACCACATCGGGCCTTTAACGTAATTGTGAAATAAGAAAATCATGACTGGTCTTCCAGTTTCACTTTACTGCTCCATTTCCCATCTTCTGGTTCACCTTTCCCTCGCAAGGGTTAGCATGTTTTTTCCATATATCTTGCTCCCAAGTAGCTCTCACCTACTTAGAGAACCCTGGAAGGTCTACCCTGGAAAGTGGCCCATCCCCTCATCCTTCCCAGAAGGGTCTGATTCCTGGAGGGAACAAGGGACTCAGCCAGGGTCTGGTTGCTCGGGGTGATTGTGAGGTTGAAGGATGCTTTACCACAACAGGCTCCAAACTGAATGCAGAATCAGAAGGGTGGTAGCTTATGGCACCGCCCATCTACAGGAACATTGGAAATGGGAACACTGAAGGTGTAAACAGCATTACACTCAAAAGCAATTAATAAATGCTGGGGCCAAATGTCATAAGAGGTTAATGCCGCCCTCAAATCCTACTTTAAAACTTCCTGGGAAGACTGACCCTGGCCCCTTATGACTGGGCCTGCCTTTTTGCAGCTGTGAGATTGTGACATAGATACAAGCCTCAATAAGATCTCTTAGAATGTGCTTTTGAGGGATTCCTTGTGTGACTTTAGAGAATTCCAATCTAATTAGAAGCATAAACAAAATATAAACCGGAAGATTAAAGGGCATGACCTGTGTAAAAATGTTGTCATAACAAATTTTACTTTAGATGTCACTTCCAGAAGAAAAGATTTAGTGAGAGACAGACTTTTACCCCACAAGAATTAAAGCTAGCTTTTTATTTTGCTAATAGTATTTCTCTAGTTCACATTACTTATCTTGGATAAGTATTTCACAACCCTATATTTCCAAGGACAACTTTTTTAAACATTTTGCTGAACAGCAAATTTTGAAATCTCATTAATCCAATTAATCTCATTAATGCTCTTGTTTTCAAAGAAAAAGATTTTCTTTTTCAGTAATTTTATACTTAACCATTGTCCAAACCCTTACATAGGCTGTTAGATGCCTTGAGTACAGGCATAACTGGCAGGAACCCCAGCACAAAAGCTTGGGGGTGATAGCTCTTTGTACCATTATTGGTGGGTTGGATAATTCATTTCTTGAATATTCCGCCTGGTAAAGAAATGTATACTGTTTTCTAAGTGAGTTTTGAGGGCTTTTAATTAATTCTGGGGATAGAAGGACCATATCTTAATATAATAAAGGCCATCTATGACAAGCCCATAGCCAGCATCATTCTCAATGGAAAAAAGTTAAAATCCTT
>JAGFMF010011796.1:7792786-7812033 GCA_019455555.1 Galemys pyrenaicus
AAAACCCTGCATGACATACACATCAATGACATCTTTGGAGGTACAACACCTAAAGCACAGATAGTGAAAGAGAGGATAAACAGGTGGGACTACATCAAATTTTTTAAAAGATTTTTTAAAAGTAGATACTAGTGAAGACTGTGAAGAGAAACCAAGTATAAAGAACGTGAGCTAAGCAGGAATATTACCTACAAAGATAAGAGCGCCACAGGGGGCAGCCCTGCTGTGAGGTGAGCCCTGAGAAGACAAGATCCATGTTCAACACTCCAGCCTCTTGGAGGACAAGTAGAAAACTCTTTAGGTGCAGTGGGGCGGGGCAAAGACCAGATGCCATAGCAGGGGAGAGGGGGATATAGGACAACAGATTAGAGACAACGTAGCTTGCAAAATTCTTTCTGCCAACCTAGTCTTTATCTCTATTGTCTTTTGACTTATATTGTACAAAATTAAACTTTTTATTTTAATCATTTTTTATGTTTTCATTACATTTTTACTAAGGTAGCACTGATTTACAATACTATATGATTTTAGGGCTACAGCTTTATAAACATTTCTAAAGTCACAAAATTTATTCAAAAAGCGATAGAACTAAAAGGGAGACTGAAGTGAAAGATGGAATTCACACACTTTTACATTCCCACAAAGTCACAAATACAAACTTCAAACTGAAAATATGTGTATTACTCTATTTCAGAAATGCCTAATCCGGGGAGTAACATAGAGAGAAAAATTTTTTTATTTTCTTTAAAAATATAAATTTTTGCATTGCTGTCAGATAAGAACACATAGAATGCTCCGCTTTGAATATAATTGCTTTCTTCAGTTCCAGGTAGAGGTAGGTGAGCCTGGAGGGCTAAGAGAAAATCTCTAGTCTCCTCCCAGAGGATGCAAAAGAGAGATAGACTCAGTTATTAATTGAACAGTTACTCCTTTTTTTTTTTTTTTTTTTGCCTGTCTTTATTATTTTGGTTCATTTCCTTGTTTTCTAGCATACAGACCTGGGAGCAAAAAATACTGTGCTATGTACATGACATTATTGGGTTTCTTCTCATTTCAGGTTAAGATGGCCTTTTCCCCTGCCTACCTGGGAAGGGGAAATGTCAGGAGGAAATGTATTCAGAGTTTGATTGCTAGAGCAGTGAGGTTTGAATGCAAATGGAGAGGAAAATTGCCAGCACAGTTTTATTTTCATTCAGGTTGCTACTGTCATATTCACTTACCAGAGATCAGAAGGAGATAGTGTTCTATTAAGTGAAATAGAAAATGATACACTATGCTCTAAAGAAAAGAAACTGCTCAGTCAGATACATGCTAATTTTTATGTGGAAGTGATTAAACTTATTTTCAAATAATTTCAATAGTTGTGACTTCTTTTTCAGCAGGCAATTAACATTCAACCTAAGCAACAGCTGTTTGGCCTTAGGTAGTTTTTCTCCCTAGTAGTCAGTGCAGCTAGTAAAAAGGGATATTTTTTTCCTGTATATTGGGAAGTAATATTTTTGCTGGTAATTAAAAACCAACTTAATAAATAAATGTATTCAGAAAATGTAGTAAGGAGATTACAGAGTGAAGAAAGAACTTTATTTTAGTAAAAAAAAAAAAAAGGATGCCATTATGTATTTGAATTGTCCTTGACTCAGAGTCACGTCTTCATGAAAACCACAAGCCTTAAGCAAGAAATTAAGGGAAAGAGTTTGCTGAATGGACAGAACTGCAAAAAGAGTGTTGGCTACTCTGCAGAGACTCGCCACTAGATTTGTTAAAATCCCAGCTCAATTCGATGTTCTGATAGTGGACTTAGATTAGACAGTTATACCGCTAGAAATCTATTCACACTGTTGAAGAATTCCTAAAGAAGGAAGCTGAGCGTAGAGCTGTGAAATTTTTTTACAACTGATCTGAAAATGAATCAGCAAAGATTAAAGACAGAATCTAATAATAACATGACAAATTGTCCCTGTGGCACATCTTCTTATTTTCAAATTTTCTCTTTGCCCTTCTTAATGAAAGACACATACCTGAAAGGCTACATAATAAAGACTAAATAATGACTTAGGAGAGTGAGTGGCGCCCACGCGTATAGTGAGTGGCAGTGTCTCACAGGTCCCCGAGCCACAAGACTGTTCTTTTCACTGCCACAATACTTCCCACAGAGACCTGGCTTACGTCCCTTCTCATTTTTAACCTGCCCTGGAGCTATGTTAATTCTTCCACAGTGACTACTTTATGTCATGAAATTACATTAACTGCAACATTCCATTTTTTTCTTTCCCTTTTCACCATCTGGTTATGAACATTATTGTCAGAGCAAAGGTGTAAAATGTCAATGTTGTCATTATTTATGTGTTCAGTGTCAACAGCAGATCCCTCTGATATTAATATTGATGAAGCTTCTAGTCTCTGATCCAGGGAACTTTGAATCTCAGGCTAATACTGAAGTTTTTACCTGAGGGCAAATGTGATTCTACATGGAAATATACATAACAATTATCAGGCATGGGAATTCAGATATAAATAACCATTATGAGTCCTTATCTCTTTAAGGGATGCTTTAGAGATACACTTTTGAGGCTGCTCTTCAAGTGAGAATGAGATCTCATTATTATTCATATGAAGAACCACCATGTTCCACATGCAGTGGTTATCATTTTATTTTTAAATTTAACATGAATAATAAAATTTTATCTCCATTTGATGCAACATAAGGTATTCAGAAAATGTCTAATTTATAAATTTCAAAAGTATGACATAAACTACTTTTCTTCCTCTGTAGAGGGAATGCTCCATCCTTCAGCATAAGCCTGCCTCTCGTGCACTGCGTAGGGTTTGCTCTGCAGTATATCTCGACAGCTCTGGTCAAGTAGCCTGGACATGGAAGGACAAGCACAAGGGTTTGCTCAGCAGTGGCTTGTGAGCCTTTAGTAATGTCACAATGTCACTCAGGGCCAGACCATAGTGCTCTTTTTTTTTTTTTAAGATTTTATTTATTTATGCATACAAGAGCTAGGATACAAGCCAAAGGCAAGGAATGAGAGGATTCACCAGAGACAGAGCTGGGAGCAGAACAGGCAAATGCACTGAAATACACTGCTGAGGGTAGCAGTGGGTGAGGCAGGGGAGGTCTGTGGTGCCCTGTGGGTCCCCTCCCTGCAGGTAATCGAACTCATACTGCAGTGGCTGCTGAAGCTCCACAGTCTGGCACTCCACCCCTGTGCCATTAGGGAGGCCCAGACCATAGTGATCTGATGGAAAGCATGACAATTGTGGGACACCAAAGATTCAAGTGTGTCCCCAGAGCTTACTGACTGATCATAAAGTTTTTAGTCTCTAAACTTGTAAAACTCACTTACAAATATATTTCCTGATTGCGTCTTTGCTTTTTCTTAAATACAAGCTTTAACTTAAAATTTAATTTCACTACTGGTCATATTAATAAAAGATTTCTTGCTTCTCCAAAAGCAAGAAAGCAAGTCAACCCTCCCAAAGACACCACATGGTCACACAGTTAGGAAGAAGTGTGGTGTTTCGGCCCTCGAAGGGGAGACGAGGAGAGATCAAAGAAAACCATTTTTTCTTTACTCAGAGGCAATCTTTTTTTGACCCCAAAGCCTCTAGAAAAGGATTCACACGTTTTGATGAGTCTGTAGTCCAGAAGAACCTGGCTAAAGCCAGCACCTGCTGAACAGTTCCCAGACTGAGGTGTGGTTTCCTAAGATATTTTGAGGGGCTGTTTGGTTGGTTTTAGTGAGAGGTAGACTCAGAGAACATAAAGAAGCAGAGCAGAGGCCATGTTACTGGGATTTTATGGCTTCTGTCCCTATAACCCTTTTCTAACTCAGAAATAGAGTACAGCCATTTGCAGATTCATAAGCCCATGTAGGCTCCTTTTCCTTGTAAGCGCTCCTGTTTTTCTGGCCCCTTTTCACCCTATGCTTTACTTTGTCTTTTCTTCTCATCTGATGACTCATGTACTGCCGCTCTGTGATGTACCTTTTGTTTGTTGATTGACGCTGATGTGATTTATTTGAGACAGCTTTGCAGCTGGAGATGTAGACTGAGTGGATGCGATGGTTTTGCTTCATGTATTTCTCGGGTGAATTTTCCTGATAGTCTCTGTCACTGCAAAGACTAGTAGAAAACTGGTTCTATCACCTTGTCTCCCTTTATGAAATAGCATGCAGTTAAACGTGAAATTGTATGCCTTACACTTATGTTCTAAATTTATTTTTAAATTGCCTTTAGATCATTTTACTAAACCTTATTCCTATTGCAGGTAGTTCTTTCTTGAATTTTAATCTTACCACCAAGGTACTTCAGAGGCAGATTAAATACTCAAATAAATAGGACTTTAGAACTAGTGTGCCCTTGGATATTGTCTAGTTCAGTCCCCTGATTTCACTGATGCATAAAGTGATGTGTAATTCTGATGACTTTTTTTTTTATCAACACATTCCTCTATAAACCCTTTTGTAGATTTCTGACAAAAGCTTAGTATTTAATTATTTTACTTTGGTACTTTATTAAAATTAGAATGTGTATCAATTTCAGCTGCAGTTAACAATATCTGATAAACAGTGGCTTAACCACTTAACGATAATTATTACTCATTTTAACAAGGGATTTGGAGATTGTAGGGAGTCTTAGATTTGGATCTAAGCTCATTTTGTTTTCAAAACCATACGTGTTTTCTGCCCATCTTTTCTCAGGTCTACCACATTGTCTTTTTCTCTTCATGTCACTGCCCCATGATACAGGGTGGCAGTTTTAGGAATCACATCCATGTTAAGAAAGGAATAAGTGAGATACCGGTAGTTTTTTTCTCTAAACTCTGTCCCTTTCATCAGGAAGCCAAATGATTTTTCCAGAAACCCCCACCCCTCAGGAAACTTCTTGTAGGTCACTGGCAGAATATCCCATGGCCCATCCTAGCTGTAGGAGGCACTGGGGATGTATAATATTTGGGTTTTATCAACCTTTGTAGCGGGAGGATAGAAGAGAAGGGGGGTTGTGAATGGCTTTTGAATGGCCACACCAATGGTATCTGTCGAGCAGTCATTCTAAAACATACATTCATGCATATACCTGTATTTTTATATCCAGACAGGAAACGTAGCTGGAGGGTATGGATTCTGAGGTCAGAATTCCTGAATTCAAACCCCAGCTTTACTTTTTTGCTAACTCTTACCTAGAATGTTTCTCTACCTTTATTTTCACTCTTTACTATACAACAGGGATAACAACATACCAATTAAATATGATCACTGTGTGAATGACCCAGAGTTTGTACATAGCACTCCAGAAATGCCACCATTATCAGCCACATCAACACTGACCAAGCCCAGAATAAGCTTATGACTCAGTTTTCTTCCCACTTTGGAACAAAACAACTTGAAAGAGTAGCTTCAACTTCATAATTACTAACATAAAACTGAGATGCCAAATTTCAAGACTAGAAAAATCCAGTCATAACAGAATTTGTCTTCCTTTGTTGGGACAATTTATAGCTGACATGTTCTTTTATTTAGAAATAAAACACTTTAAGCCTTCTATAAATCCTTCATGAGTTGAAGCAGCATGGTAAAAGATTTATTTTGACTAGAATCTGTCAAATCAAGGATCTGATATATACATATATAATAGTTCTATATAATGACTTGAATAAAAACTTTTTTAAAAAGTTGTGCTAGTTAAGATTAGAGAAAAAAACAATCTCTGCATGTTTTTCTGAATTATTCCTAGAAAAAGATACTCATACTTAGAAAATCAAAGAGCTATTTAAAACATAGTAGAAGCTTCATAACCCTAGCTGGGAAGCAGTAATGGAAAACCTGGAGTCCCTTTTAAAAAGTCTTGTGGTTTTCAATTTATAGTTGCTAACTATTTTTATCTTTTTCCCCCCATGATCCCTTACTTGGTTCCCCTATATTCCTCCGATAAGTGAAACCATCTGATATTTTTATTTTTCCTTCTGAATGATTTCACTGAGCATAATCTCTTCCAGCTCCATGTTGCTGCAAATAGCAAGAGTTTATCTTTTTTGATTGCTGAATAGACAGGGGAAGAGGAGGGAGAGGGATTAAAACAGGGGCAGGAATAGCACAATAGACTATAGTGATGGTGCAAAGGTACTCGGTGGTGGGAATTTTATGGGGATTACATCTGAGAGGAGAAATCAAGTATTGTACAAAAATGAACAATTATATATATATACACACGTGTGTGATTTATATATGTATATTAAAATATTTATATAAAAATTTATAACTTTCGTGTATATATATCACACACATATATAAAAAAGTGGTGTGTTTTTTGCAGAGGGTTGAACAATAGCATCATCACAGATGGATCCCTGGAGCTGAGTCTTTGCAGAGTTACAGGGAGTAAGGAAGAAAGTGAGTGAGCACGTTCAAGCCAGGCTTAGTCAAAGCCGAGGTCATGTATGGGAAGCGCAGGTGACTCAAGAAAGAACCACAAGAGTATCTAGTTGCCAAAAACCAGTGGTTACAGAGCCTTCTGTATAAACCCTTCTTATTATGAGTGTTCCAGAAATCATAATTCCCCATCTAATAGCCAATAATTCTAGTTGGCATTTCTTCAGAATGCAAAACAAATAGAAACTAAAATTCTAACTTCATTTCTAATCTAAATAAATGACCCCATCAATCTGTCTCTTCCAGCGGTTTCCCACTCTGGAGAATTCAGTCAAGTCTTCAACACCAGTCATCTGTGGGTAGCTCTGTACACTCTGTATGCATCTGTTTATGAACTGTGTACTAACGTTCTTCTTTGCTTTTCCCTCCAGAAAACCCGTTATGAAACCTATGTCAGTATTCTAAAGGAAGGAGGCAAGGATTCCCTGATTAACAATGAAAGTGAGGCTGCTGCCGGACTGAAGAAGTCACATTCCAGTCCTTCGCTGAACCCGGATTCATCCCCAGTCATTGCCAAGGTCAAGCGTAATGTGTCTGAGAGAAAAGATCACCGACCTGAAACACCAAGCATTAAGCAAAAAGTTACTTAAAGTCCATCTGTGGCCAGGAAATGCTGGTCATGAGCAAAATAGGGTTTTTCAAGATCTTTCTGGTAAATCCGTGAATATATTTAAAAAAAAAGTCTGTGACTAAATGGTGCATTAGTAACCTTTTCTATTGTATATTTTTGTTAGTTTTCTGTACAGATTGTCTCTTTGCTCTTGATTTCTTTACTTTGATGATTTTTGCTATTTGATAACTAATGCACCTTTTTTGTGAGGGGGAGGGGATCGTGATTTCAGATTGAATTACGTGTCCCTTCTCCTTTGGTTTTTCTCTTGTTTGCACTCTGCTCAGTTGTTTTATGTAGTCTCAGATCCGCTGTTACACTTTTTTTTAAGGTTAAAAAAATTTAATCTATTGTGAAACTCTTAACTGGACAAACTTCGTAGTTTAGTAAATTCTAGCCAGAGTTAATATAAGCCTTTATATGTGAAATCTTGCCCAGTCACAGAGGTGGATTGAGCACTCACAGAAGTTCAATTAAGATTGCAATTCTGGAACTCGAGACGTTCCGGCACGATGCAGCTATGGCTGCATCTTAGCGCTTGTTGAGCTGTGGCCCCGCTGGAAGCCAGGAAAGGAGGCGTGAGATTGCAGGGCTGGTGGACCTGGGAAGCACGTCCACGTGCCTGAAGGGTTGATTCAGTTTCAGCCACACAGGGGAAGAGGAAGTAGAATCTTCTTGCCATTAAAGGTTGAGGAAGGAATGACACCAAGCTCATTTTGTTTGCTAGATAAAATGGCAAGAATGGACTCTTGGGAAACTGCAGCTGCAAGCCTGTGTTTCATCTGCAGGAAATTGTTATCCCACCCCCTCGGGGTATAGACTAGGAATCTAGAATCATCCCTGTCACCAGTACCCTGCCATTCAGGAATAGGTTCTTTCTGTTTGTTTGTTTTGTTTTGAACACATATCTAAGTGTGGGGTTATCTCCTGGTTGTAAGAATAGTGGGGTCTTCCTAACAAAATTATGTTGAAAATGGAACCCCTTTTGTTCGTCCCTTAATCAAGACAAAATAAGAGTGAAAAGTAGCTACAATTGTCCAGCAATAGAATAGCAACCCTTTAAATTAAATCTGAAAGGAGTAAACAATCTAAATGAATTGTGGTTGGAAAACAAAATTCTGGTGGTTACATCTGCAGTCGCCTATGCTATTCTTTTCTGTCTCTGTGACAGCCACTGCACTCTGCTACTGCTTAGCTTTCTCCTTAAACAAAGTCTTTATCTCATTTAAATCATTTCTTCCTAGCAAAATAATTCTTTCACCCCTAAAATCACAAGCTTGTTCCAGAGACAGCTCTTTAAAATTCAGGGTGGTAAACAGAACATTCTCTTGTCAAGAAAGAGAAAGGAGTGAAAATTGAGTCCTTTATGAGTTAGGACTTTATGATTCTGAACCCTTAAAACTTTGAGACTCTTAAAGCTGTAATTTCCAAAATTGGCACAAGCTCAGAATTAGTAAATCACTTTCTATGCCTTTTCCCACCTGCGGAAATTTGCTCTAGTTCTACTCCGTTTGTTAAATAAAGGTACTATGACCAAAGAATCAGAGACCCGCATGAATAGTGTGGTCCCAGTTAATTAGAAGAAACCTGCTCTAAAACCCTGATAGTTTCTAATAGCATATTGGCCTCATGTATCAGCATTAATTCTAGGATTATTCCTTCATCTATGAATGCCTATATATACTGGTGCCCAGAAAAGAGTAACCCCTCTCCAAGGTTCTTGCTTTGTGATGTCTTTTGCCACACCTTTGAAAAACTCTCTCTCTTGCTCGATGTTTCAAAACAGAAACAACAGGGTAGTTACAGTCTGGGCTTGGTATCTGATTCTGACTCCAAGATTTTCACAAGGGAATCATCTTTCTTCCTGTTTGTGTTCTGCCTAGTTAATTACCCTAAACAAAAGGGAAAGAGGCTCCTAGGCCTTATCTCTGAGTTTCAACAGCTAAAGAAAAATAAATATCCCTGACTGGCTTGAATGTGTCTGCCCACATGTGAGTGTGTCTGTGTATATAATGTCTCTGTGAGTCAATGATAGTGTAGAATAGACATGGAATGGTACCTGGCTGCAGTGTTTCTGACATGCAGAGTGACTCTGAAATACTGGCTTAGCATCAGCACCGCTTTAGTGTTGCTCCCATTACAGGACAGGATTCACTAACGTTACCTCCAGGAACTTCAGGATATGCTGATAAGCTAACTGGATGAGAAGGGCTCTTTTGAAGCCTCCGTGCACCACGATTGCATAGGTTCACTTTAAAAGCAATGGCAAAATTTGCTTTGTGAGCCAGGATCCCAGGTTGTCCTGGCCTGAAGTTGTCCATCTTTTGGAGTTGGGCTCAGAACACCTTTTCACTGAGGCCTCTGGAGGCTCTTGTCTGTTGTTGGTGCACATTGTGGTTGAAGAGTGTATTCTATGCTTGAAAATGGTCCCTAATTTGATTAGACTCCCAGAATCTTGCCCCTAGCTGGCTACATTTTCTTTTGTGATGAGTTCTGTCCTATGGTATTTTGTCAGAAGAGATTGAAGACTTTTCTTTTCACATCTGCTCCAAGCCTAATTTCATGGTACAGGGGAGCCTTCCTCGCCCTTGCGTCTAACGGTACTCCACCTCCCACACCCCCATTCCTCACCTATATCACAGCACCAGGAGCCTTGGGACTTCTCTCCATGTGATAATTCATTATTCTTCTTACATAAATATACTTCATATTAACTTTTAGCATAGAAAATCTTGATAGGCATCAAAATAAAATACCTTGGTGATAGCCTTGTTGCAAAATTGATATTCAAAGTGTATGAACTCTGAATGTCTTACAGTTTGTTGGCTTTTTTAGGGAGGTAGCAGAAATTCCTTGTTAGCAATCAAAACTTAATGACTAGCATGTGGAATCCTTATTGCCATACCACAGACTTGATTTTGAAGGATACTTTTGTAAGCATTATCTTGCTAACGCTTGTGAATGCCTAGTTATACTAAGCAATACTCTGTGCGTTTTATTGTCTCTCAGAGAAACCAGCCTGTGGGAGAGTCCTCTGGTGGAAATGTATTTCCAGGATTACTCTCAGTTAGGTAAAGAGATAGATACTGGCTGTAGAAGATCCTCTGTACTTCTTTGACTGTTACCATAATTCAGGAGATGCAGATTGTTTCCTAATCAAAAGTGATATGAGGAAATTAACTCGGAAGAGGAAAATTGACTGACTTTTTCAGGTCAGCCTAGGTTAGTCTCTTGAGTTTATATTTCACCCTGTGGCCAAACTTTAGAACTTTGAGGCTAGGAAAGAATTTTCGTGACCAGCAGGGAGGGAGGCCCTTTGCCGAAGCACAAAGTCACAGTTTTATGATACTCCCTCCATCCTGAAAGGAGCCTGGGAAGGTGTTCTTATGTAAGGCAGGTCCTGCTCTGGCAATGAACTGCAGCTCTTTTGCCTTTTTATCTCCTCTTGATAATTGGAAGGCAATTGGCCTCAAGAAGTTCCTCCGCTGTCTTACTGTCAAGACTTTCTTGGGTTTAGTTAGTTGTCATTTCAATTCCATTGGCATTTTTCTTTGTAGTCATCAGTTAAACTTTTTTTACTAAGGCTGACTTCACAGGGAGTTTCTTGACTTTGTAGGTCAAATCTCTGCACTTTAGTTCTCGTAGTTCAGCAAGTTTGTGACCACTTTCCTTCATTTCAACACTGAACAATCCCTTCACCTTTCAAATGATAGAAATTTTTTTCAGTTGTCAAATTAGCACTGTTGAGCAAAGACCCCACATGGCATCCTAGGACTTGTTACAAATAGAGTCTAGTTAATGTGTAATATTGTGACTTTGAATTTAAATAGCATCTGCTTTTCTTACAGAGCATAAGTTACTCTGACAGAAAGAGATCAGTCAGCTTTGTAGGCAGACACGCCTCTGGACCTACCTTTATCTAGAACTTTCTGACTCTCTTCTCCCCTGCCGGGCCACCAGTCAGCCAGGGAAGCAGATATCTCCAAACAGTCTTTGACATCTTACCCCATCAAGTCACCCAGAGGACTTTAGACATCAGTAGTTTACCACAAAATAATCCCCACGAGTGATAGAGAGGTACTTTGTCACTGCTTCTCATTTCACATTCCCGTTTAATGTCTCACTCTTCAGAGGAGAACTGAAGTCCTGAGCCTTTGCACCTAAGTCCCTTGTATCTGCAGTGTCTAAAACCCAGCGGGCAGCCTTCTGCTCAGGGCAATAACTGGCCCATTGCATGTGGAGAGAATGTCTTCCTAGAGAGAATGTCAGTAAATACTTGAACCTGCATGACAGTTTGTTGACTTGAATGCAACAGCAAGAAAATACTACAAGTTAAGTACTTGTATATATAGTAGGTTTCCTTAAGTCTCTTTGGCCCATTCGTTGTAGTTTATGTGTGTATCTGTACTATTGCAGGCTTTTGGAGAAAACTCATGTAGATAGTATGTCCGATATCAAGAAAATGCTTCCTGTCATTTGCCAATGTCGTATTTGTGGGTATTTATAGTTGTATGTATGTATATGTATCAATGTGTAGGTTGTGTATCAATAGATGATCTATGTACATCAAATTTATTTTTGTTCTTAATAACCAGTGTGATATGAAAAGCAAGTAAAAACCTCATAGGATTATAATGCAGTTATTGAGAATATATATAGTGGTACTGTTTTATTAAACTTAAATTCAAATGATATTTTGATTAAATTTTTTAATAATATTTTATGCTAGAAAAAGTCTGTCTTTAAGCTTTGAATCACCAGGGCAAAAATGACTCTGAACTAACTTTGTGAAACTATTTCAGTGTACTGTGTACAATACCTAGGGTGTAGCGCATTATAATTTGGGATATATAGAAAGAAAAAAAAAACAAAAACAAAAAAAAAATACAAGCAGCCTGTGCAGTTTTATAAGTTCAGTATTAAGAAGAGCACTTAAACATGATGTTAGCTGACTTTGGGCTTATTACAAAATGTGATGCTCTAAAGCACACGTTCTTTATTGTTGTAATTAGTCCAGAAAAATAAGCTTTCAGGAGAATGAAATCGGTACCGATCCTGTCACCACTGAACCTGTGTCTGTGTCACAGTAGATGGAACCACCATCCAGTGCCCCACCCTGACCCTCTTCACTTTACAGAAATATTACAGGCGCTGAAGTTGATCAGGGCTTCCCAAGATCGGGTACTGTATTATAGGTTTGCAGTCGCACAGATTAGCGTTGAGTGTCACAGGTAAAAGAATTATAGGACAGGCTATGGACCAGGTTAAAACTTTATTTAATATTTTTATACTTAGGTCTCTTTTCCTGCCTCTCCCCAAAGAAGAGCCACTGGCCTTAGTTGTTTGAGCTTACTGCTTCTCTTACAGTGTGTAAATAGATAACATAGAGATTAAAATTTTATTAACCAGCATGTTTGGTGTATTTAAATTAGCAATTGAGTGCATTTGAGTGAGTGGTGGGGTGCAGTGTATTCATGTTGACACACTGCCTGGTGTTCTTTGTATCTGATTCTGACAGCTGGAGCTGTGGAGGGGAGGCCAGGCTTCCGCTCCAGGCTGTGGTGGTTTCTTGGTAGTTACATTTGATTTTTTCAAATTAACTCGACTGTCTCAAACTATTTTTGCAAATGTATCATATTTCTTAATTTGTTCTTGACATGCTGTGAACTGGCTCTGTGACTGATCAGCAGGGTCTGCGTTCTACAAGAGTGCGTTTCCTTCTAAGAATTATCGTGGTTTGCAAAAACATCCATTTGATTCAGAAATCATAGAGAACAGGAGTAGCAATTTCATTTTGGGCCTTAATCATTTGAAATGTTTGGACTTTTCCTATAAAGCCATGTAGGTTGTAAAGCCAAGTAACCATTTGGCATGGATAACAATATCCACTCTATAGAGAGTATATACGCACACTGATTTGTATTGTTATAAGAAGACGTTTTTTAAGCTATAGGAACAAGAGCAATTGACTAGACCAAACTGAAGTGGGGGCAGGGCGGGGGGTAGTGGGTGGGGTGAGCTGGTTGCCTTCCATTTGGGGCAGCTATGCATGTGACCGGACCTCTGCTCCTGAGAGAGTCAGATCCAGTTCACCATAACTTTAGATGTGTGAGGGGAGCAGCCTCACATGTGTCCAGACAGGTGCACACATGTCCACATAGTAAATGTTTTAAGTTACACAAACTTGAGACACAAAGGGCCAAGGCATTGTAAAAGTGGTAAACAAAGGGAGTGGACGTTACATCACAGGAATGTTTTCCAAGGGCTAGGAAGGTGCTTGAGCTCCATTGTTCTAACTTGGAGATTTGGTGCACTTGAACCAGTCAGTGAGAGGATGCGTGGCACATCCTTTCTGGTGGCCCACCAAGTCGGCGGCTTCCTTGCAGCTCATAAATAGCCACACTCTGGCATCCCAAAGTCGCCTGGGAAAGTGCCAGAAAACTGGTATGCACCATTGCCCAGAGGGGCATTGCTGCTCACTCTGTAGAGCATGCCTTTCAGGAAAAAATGCAAAGGCAGAGGCAGCAAGCACTTAACATAGCACTTGCCAAGAACTCTGTGCATCGTCCACACGCCCGTCTGAGCTGTATGCTGAACAGGTAGGCACTTTTCCATCAGCAACGACAGCCAGGATGGATGTGAGAAGGAACCTAGCTAAAATAGATTTCCCTTTGCAGGGTGGAGAGCTGAGCTCTCACTAATAGTGTTACAAAAAATAAGCACCTTAACTTCAATTCCTGAAAATGTTGGCTAGAGAAAATTTTGAAGTTCCCTTTCCTGTTCCCCCCTGAGCCTGCATTGATAATTCTTGAGGCTCTCCCAGAAGTGTCCCAGCCACAAGGCAAAAGTTAAGGACAGCACTGCAGGCCTGAGGCTCCTTGCTTTGAACCCTGAACCCCAGGGTCCTGAGGCGGGGGATGGTGTAGCCTCTCTGCAAAGAGGAGCTTCTCCCCTTGCCTTCTCCACAGGGGCTTCTGAGCCACAGCACATCCTGGGCTTTACATGTTCCTTCCTGGATTTAGGAATCCAGCTGTCCCGGTGAACTGACAAGATATGAACACAGAGAGACTGAGTCATGGGGGTGACACATGACATGGGTATAAAAAAAACTCTCTGATTGAAGCCAACACTACATATTTTGCCTCCGCAAGATGCAAGCTGGCACATTGAGTTCCACCCAGGGATGGCTGATTTCTTTGCCTTTGCGTCCATATTTCTGGAAATGGGTAACGTTTCATTTCTGTGGGAAGGGTCAAGGAACACAAGAATTGCTTAGCAATTCTGTTCAGCCTGTATGAGAAGAGCTGTCGGGTGAAGGCCTCATGCCTCCCTGCATTCCCTTCTACCTCAACATGTAGAAGCCCATTTCGAGAACAGAAATTTATACAAGTGGAGAAGTAGCACTGTCGGCCCTGATCCCTATAGTGCAGGCAGAAGAATGGTAGTGTGTAACTATGAGTACGAAACACGCTTTTAACTTCTCCAGCCTATTTCCAGTTGGGTTATATTTACTGTGGCCCAAACTTAATGGACAGTGTGGAACATTCCTTTACCTTCAAAGTTTTCTTCACCAATCATTTCAGTCTCATTGCAGTCCTGGTGCCATATGTCCCTGCAAATTGTGAAAGTAATTAGTGACAAAATAGCAGCCTACTCCTCTTTAGTGGCCAAACTGTCAGCATTCACAGACTTGAGTAAGCTAGCGGTACCATATCATGTACTGGAAACCTGTTCCTCACTATCACCCACCAGATTCAAGAAATGCCATCTCCTAGGAAATTGTGGCATTTATGGTGGTCATCTTTTGAATGGAACAGTAATTTATGTGGATATTGTTAAAGTGTTTAAAGACTATTTTGAAAATTAAGTTTACATTTTACAATTGCTTTATTTTTTATTAAAATAATTGTATATAAATATTACCCTATTTCACTGTTGAAGTAAAACCTAAATCGTGTAGACCAGTGAGTCAGCTGATGTGTATAGAAGCTGTGATATATAAATAGTACATTTCTCTATTGTGTAAATGTTCCTGAAATAACTGTTCCTGTGTTTTTATAAGTTGGGGATAATTTGTTGTTTTACAACAACAAAATTTATTGCATTGAAATGGTTTTTATGTCATAGAAATCATGCAAAATAGTGAAGGATTTAAAATATGTATATGATATATGTAAATGTACAAACTTTAGAAACAAATAAATCCAACAAATTTCAATCATTTGGGGACTTTTTTTTTTCTTAAGCAACTAGAATACCTTTAGAAATTAAAACAGGGTCTCCCTGGTGATGCAGGGGTTAAAGTTTGAGCACTATCAAGCTATCTGCAGCCACTAAAGCATGAGTTCAATCCCTGGCCAGGGAGCTGACCCACATGGAACAGCAGACCTCTCTTATCTCACCCACTGCTCCCCTCAGCAGTGAATTTCAGTAGATGTGCCTGTTTTGCTCCCCACTCTTTGGTGAATCCTCTCACCCCTGAACCTCTGGCCTATACTCTAGTTCTTGTATGCATTAATAAATAAAATATATCTTTAAAAAAAATCAAAACAAATGACACCTCCTTTTCCATCAAAACACAACCCCAAATGCCATAGTGAGAAATTTGGCCAACGTAATTGTTTAATGTAGTGAGAAATTCCAGTGTTAACTCTGATTCAGCAATGTTAACTTCTGTGGAAGATGCATTCATACAAACATGTTGGGGAAACTTCAAGGAGCCATAGTCTTTACTTCACACTTGGAGCATGGAAGGAGCAAAACTTTCTGGGGTGATTTGAAGAATTCATCTGCATTCCCATTTTCTCTGACACCCTATAAAGCAAATGCTGATCACTGCTCTATGGTACCTAGTATATTCATTCATATTCTCATAACCAAACTTAATATTAAAATAAGATCTGCTAGCTCAGAAAATGAAAAAATAAAATTCCACCCTAACCACTTAACATGAATATTGAAGAGGGGGGTTTTATGCTTGGGGGCTTGAAGCAAAGGCATGGATTTCATCCTAAACATTGATGAAACTGCTTTTTGACAGCGAACCCACTATGATCTCAAAGAACTAAATGGTTCGGGGTAGGGAAAGAGAGCAGATAGAGCTTTCAACGTACTTTGGCTTCCACTAAAATTTCCTGTTTGGAATATAAATCTCAAACATGAGTTCTCTTATACAAATATTGAATCATTGTATACCTTAAACTAATATGTTGATTATATCTCAGTCTTTTAAAAATTAAAAACATAAATCCTCGTGCCCACTTGTCTGTCCTCCAAAGCAAGGAATTTTGTCTATCTTGTCACATTCTGTTTGTTGTACAATTAATGATATTAGAACTGAAGGGACTATAGAGATCATTTTTAAAAGACAAATACTCATAAGCCCAAACTAAAACTCAGGACAAATTAAGATAGTATTATGAAAAAACTAGCAACTCATCTCTAGAGTCTCATCTCCAGATTAACTCTGTCTCACAGTACTATGAGACTTAATAATGAGTCTGTTGAATCATCAGTTTTTATTGAAAAAGTGATAAACAATAAGATGCACTGGAAACAGACCTTTCTCTCTAATATTAGAGCCAAGAGGATTTCTAATGTGCTGTGGGCCAGGCAGCTTAACATTATTCTGGGCATGGGTTTAGAGTGACTCTACTAGGGAGGCAGCAATTACTGGATCCCAAGGCAGTCCCAAGAACAAACCGTTTCAGATTGCAGCCATCTCCTATTTTATAAGGTTAGTTAGGTTTTTAAAATGCAATAGAATAGCTGAACCACAACAAAGAATTCAACATGGTCTTCAATGAAGTGGGTCTGGGTAAAATTGAGAAATCTGATTTGGGTATCGTCAAGTGTGTGGGTGTGTACCCCCATCTCCAGTCATTTGAATGGTGTGCATTAGAGGGTTTATATCAACCTGGAAGAGCATTGTTGAAGTACCACTGTTAAGCTTGTGTTTGGCCCCATCTGCAAAATGACTGAGGCTGCAAAAGACAAGTTCATGAAAAATAGGTATGTCGTAAAGCTGGGAGAGAGTGATAGAACTAAATGACAGACTCAGGATTTAAAAAATACCTCATCAGGGGTCCTCCCTCGTGGCGCAGTGGGTTAAGCAACACACTATGAAGCAAACGGCAGCTACTGCAGCACAAGTTCAATCCCTGCCCCCGGCCAGTGGGAAGACCCACATGGCCTAGCAGACCTCTCTCCTGCCTCACCTGCTGCTGCCCTCGGCAGTGTGTTTCAGTCAGCCTGTTCTGCTCCCCGCTCTGTCTGGTGAATCCTCTCACCTCCTGCAACTCTGGCCTGTAGCCCAGCTCTTGTATGCATAAATAAATAAATCTTTAAAAAAAAAAATACCTCACCAGGCAGCAAACCTGGACAAACTATCAGTGTGAAATGTAACTATATAGATTTTACATTTCAGTAGTAAAAACAATTCTCCAAGGTCAAGATGGGACATAAGATTGAAGGCCTCCAGCCACACTCCACAGCAAGTTTGAAGTTAGAGTATGCAGCCACCAGAAGCACGGGCATGGCAGGCACGGCAGGCATGCTCCTGGTAAGTGTGCCTGAGACAGGAAGAGGGGGCACTCTGCACCAACACTGCCCCGGGACAACTGCCTTGATGGGTATAGACACACTGAAGAGCGTGCAAAAATCACCACTGGCATGGCAGAAGATAGGACCACTGAAATCGGAGCAGTTTGAGAAATATGGACTGGGGATGGTTAACCTATGATAGAGCCTAGGAAGACTGGTTTGGAACAGTTGAGTCTTGCCTGAGAAAGAAATGAAACTGAAGGAGAAGCCTCCCAAGATGTTTACAACTGACCTCCCCTAGACACATCTCTGGCATGTGGATTATCTCAATCTGTGGTCAGTTGAGACCCTGAAGGCTCATGAGAAAGCTTTACCGTTCCCTTATCTGCCTAGAAGAATGAAAACGGGGCATCACCAGAATTAGGCCTTTTATCATAAATAATCTATCAGAGAAACCAATCTTGTGGCAGAGAAACATCTAATTACAAAAGCATGTGGTTTTACCCTCTCCTTTTTATGTAAATCCCCCTCTTTTCTTGATGTCCCAGGCCCCTATCCCACTCCCTAGCTCAGAACCCCCAGTTCTCCTTTTTTATGTAGATTTCCCACATATATTATCATACCATCTATATAGGCTATATTTTATATTACATACATATATATACACATACATGTATAAATTTGCCTTTCTTCTACTAATCTGACTGACTTTAATCTGACTACTTGATCCCACACTCACGGCAGAAGCCAGACTCACTGCAGGAACCAAGTGCTGGAGGAGAATCTGGTGCTGAGGAGGAAGCAGTGGGAAAGCCCCATCCACTCCAGAAGAGGCAGTGCAAGAACCTGCTGAATGAGCTAGTTGTATCCAGATAGGAAAACCCTTCCTTTCTGTAGTCTTTCTCCAGAATCCTCTACTGGCAAAGCCTCTGTGCCAATAGGCCAAGGAAAAATATTTCAAGGTTCAGATCCATTTTCACAGAGCAGGCAATGATGCAGGAGTTCAGAGCAATGCACTGAGGACTGGCATCCTGCTGAGTCAAAAAATGTCTCCACTTAGAGGAAGCAAAACGGTAGGTAGGCAAGAGCTTGAGCACTGGCCGCTAAGACCTGACTTTGTATAGTACTTGAGGATACATTTTAGTTTAAATTGCTGCCATTATTTCATGAGAACCAGGAAGTCTCTGTACCTTAGATTCTTTCTTCTCAGTGTTATTTGCATATATAATTCCTAACCTAGTACATAGACAAATTAAGTGCTTAGCAAATTTTAGTTTTTGCTATTGTTGCTGTTATGGTTCTTGTATTGTGGCTCTGATTCACACGGTGAGTCTTCCCCACATTGGATGCTTTCACATAGTTCTCATACCACAAAAACCCCCAGCAGATTCTGGTTCTAAATTTTAGAATGAATTTCATTCTAAATTCTCTCTTAGTAGCACAGGTACTAACCCTGTCTTCCCTCTCAATTCAACTTGAGGATGACAAGCCTTCATTTTTACCATTTCTAGAATTTTTTTTTTTTTTAGGTTTCAGGAAAGAAAATTTATTTTTTTTTGATTTGTAATTTTTTTTATTTCATTTTTTTTCTTTTATTAAAATATTTTAAAATTTACATATACTTGCCATTAATTGTAATCCCCATGTATTCCCCATCACCA
>JAGFMF010011796.1:7814146-7911394 GCA_019455555.1 Galemys pyrenaicus
AGTGTGATGTTGGCTTCATAAAATGAGTTTGGTAGAACTCCTTCTTTTTCGATTTTTTGGAATAGTCTGTGTAGGATAGGTACTAATTCAGTTTTGAATTTTTTTTTAATATTCTGATATTTTTCCACTGTGAATAGATGCTTCTTCAAAAGCAATTAATCATAAAAGCAGATGGAGTGGTAATGGAGACAAATGCCTACAGGGCCCAGCAGGAGGACCGGGAGGCCGGTACCGCCTCTCACTCCTCCTGAGCTGCCTGCATGTGGTCCCTGTGCCATTTGGTATTTTATTACATTCACATTTCCAAACTGAGCTGTTTCTTCCTTCTCCCAGTCTGCATTTCTCCTTTCCCTTCTCTTCATGGTTCATCCTCTTCTGGGTCTCTCTCTCTCCCCTCATCATTATGCTGTGTCCTCTCTTACAGCCTCAGTCACAAATCGGTGACCGCTCTACAATGTGTCACTTGAACAAACAGCTTATATTTAGAACATGCCTCCTCTCCTGTTGGAGTTAACATATGCCCTCTTTTTCTGCTTCCACTTCCTTTTCCAGCTGCCTTTACCAAACCATCACCGCTGCGGGAATATAGACTATAGGAGGTGTAAAGCACTCTGCCTGGAGGCCTCACTCAGGATGCGGCCCTGAAATAGTCGCCCACCGTGAACGTCAAGCCTTTCAGTGAACCTTGTTTGTTCTGGTGTCTCACACACACACACACACACACACACACACACACACACCCCGGGGCAATGACTTATACTACACAAGAGGCAATTGTGGCAGCTTAACAATAAAGAATGATCAATTGCTATTGCTCAAGAATCCATGGAAATCATTCCACCCATGGCATGACGGTCCCGGTGACTTTAGAACAGAATGCCTCACAGGCATAGAATTAATCCTTGGCAATGTGTTCACTGAGCACTGGCCTGCAAAGATATTCAGGTTCTAAGGCCTGGAATCTCAGAATGTTACTTTACATGTCAAGAAGACTTTTTCAGATGTGATTATTGGCTTGAGGTGGTGACATTATACTAAAGGATCTTGATAAAGGGAGAAAGAATATCAGAGGAAGTAGGTGTGTGGACCAAAGCCGGAGGGCTAGGGGGGCATGAGAAAGGAGTCATTAGCCAAGAAATGCTGTGGCCTTCACAAGCCAGAAACAAACAAGGAAAACAGTTCCTCCCCAAGAGGAACTAGGGGTACACATACCTCAACTTTAGCCTTTGAAAATGGTTTTGGAGTTCCAGTGTCTAGAACTGTAAGCGAATAAATTTGTGTTTGTAAGTCATCAAGTGTTTGATCATTTGTTACAGCAGCAATAAGAAACTAATATTCCTGACACATTATATTTATTCTTCACTAAACATTTAACTCCAGCAAAGTTAAGGGACTTGTTTAAGTTAGATGCTTATAGACAAGTAATTGATTAGAACTGGGTGACGATTTGTATCAGTTTGGGATGTATGACAATGCAGAACTTAGTGCTATAAAAAAATAGATGTTTATTTTCCTAACAATACTAAATAATCATAACTTTAATCTGGGCTTGTTACAGGGCAGGGAGAGGAGCACCCCAGAACCCCCAAGCCTGCCCTCTTTGAATGGGTTCTGCCATCCACCGCATTAAGACAAACACATAAAACCTTTAATGGAAAGGAACTTTAATATAACTAGGGTACAATAAAGAAAGAACAAAGAATATAGTTACTAAGTTAAGCATTCAAAGTTACCCATCTCCTTGAGGGTAAAAGTCCAGCCAAATAGGACTGGCCCAAAGCAAGGCCCAAAAGCCTGCCACACGTCTAAAGGACCTCTCAATAAAGACCCATAGAAAAGGGTCAGAAAGAGTCAGACAAATCTGGGAGGAAAAGAGCCAAATCAAAATCAGGATGAAAGCTGCCATTGTTAAGCTCCCCACGGGTCTCTCACCCACATCTGTTCCAACCAGTCCAAGACCAAAAAAGCAAGCGCAGTTTCTTCACATGTCCCTCTGCTCCACGTGCCTCCTCCAGGTTTCCTTGCTGTTCTCCATCTTCCTTTCTTTTCTCTCTTCTCTTCTCTGCAGAAATCTTCTTTTTCTCCTCAGCTCCACCCACTTAGGGCAGAACCAGGATTTTGGAACTTCCTCTTTTCCTGGGACCACCCTGTTACATGCTCACTTGGGTGGTTTTTCTGATGTTCACTGATGTTTCTGATGCTGACGCGCGCCTGCAGTTAGTTGTTAGGTAAAGTGTGAACCCTGACAGTGGGCTTTTCGTTTCGCAGTGCAAGTGCCTGACTTAAACTTGGATGCCAAGGCAGCCAGCTAGACGGAGAATTTCTTGAATGAACACATTACCAGCCATGCATCTAAAAAGTCAGCCTGCCCCCCTCTCTCCCCAGTTCCATGAATCTCCATTGTTTTACAGATCCTAGTTGATTAAGATAAATGGCCATTTGGATTACTTATATTTTTTCTTTCTTTCCTTTGTTCTCCCACCCTCCCTCCCTTCTCTCCTTCCTTCCTCCCTTCCTTCCTGCCTCCTTTTCTTCTCTTCCTTTTCATGATTTAAATTACCACTTCTATGGTTTATATCACCAATAATGAGCTAACCCATGAAACCATAGGCCCCTACCCCAACCCTCTCTCCCCCTACAACACTGACCTTTCATGTGACCCAGGTATGCTGTATAATTTCCAGTCTTGCAAGTAATAAACTTCTATTTCTTCAATGTCCTTATGGCTACTGCTGAAGGGCATTTTGCAAGTAGGATAAGAACTTCAGGGTTCGTACAATGACAATACTGCTTATTGGTAGACTGAGACTCTCAGTACACCAGGTCACCTGGGGGCTGTTGGGCCTGTGTGGCCTCAGCTGTGGGGGTTATGGCTGCCTTCCCCATGGATCAGGCTCCAGCAGCTCCTCGGGCATGTTCTCTTGGCAGCTGGGCAGAGAAACCTTGAAAATATGCAAGACATACAGGCTGCGGCTTGGGACTCGTGTATCAGGTTCACCATGTTTTATTGCCAAAATCCAAATCATAAGATGAGACCAGATTCAAGAACAGGCAAAGATTCCACTTTTTGACAGAAAAGCTGAACTGTCACTTGGGAGAGGTAGTTGGAGAGGGAGAAATGTCCATTTTTGCAATCTGTCCCATCACATAATTTACGCTTAAATTGAGTCACTTTTGAGCTGGAAAGAGGATGGTTTTAAGCATTACATGTAGGCTGCAGTTATAAACCACAACTCCTGTCTCCTGACCCCCACCTCAGGCTCGGGGCTCCTTCCATTTCCCCACACTGAGTAATGTTGCTTCTTTAAAGATATTGGAAGGAAGTCACAGAAATGTTGAGGGCACTTCAAACAATCCAGACCAACGATTTGCATGAATAATATTGTGGGTGTTCAGGCAAACACTCATCAGGACTTTGTCTTCCAAGCTCCTCTCTATAATTCAAGTGTCTTCCCCTTCAAAACTCTCAGGGCCTCTTATGCATCTGGCTGGCCACCAAAGTCTCACTGTCAATAACGGCCTCGCTACTCTCAGTTTGGCTCTTGGTGCTAGCTGTGCAGAACAATCCTGTGTTTACTGTGAACAAACACTTTATAAATATAAAAGGAACATAATTTCTAGAGTTCCCAATGAAGCTTTTCATGTAAGCATGTATGTACCAAGCTCACCTCTGTGACTTTAAACCTTATCACAGATTTCTGAACTGTAGGGAATCTGGCCTCCTTTTCTAATCCTGATATGTCTTCCAAAAGATTTTTTCAAAAGCTTATTTTATAGCTTGGTTTATAAAAAGTTCTTTTTTTCCTTCAAATAATATAGTATTTTTGAAACAGAATTTGTCCATCAACTTTAGTCATTTTTGTACTATGCTTTGAAGTCATGAGCTGGGGCATTTTGGAACTTATTTGAAAACCTAGAAATCCTAATGTGTGTTTAGGGGCTTTGTAACAGCCTCCCAGCAGGTAGGCCATTCTTGGAGAGAACATTCAGTTGAGAGGAGAGGTGTCTGGTTCTACCAATTCCACCTTAACATTCCTAGATCAGATTTCTGCATAGCACCCAGTTCCTGTGCCCTCCCCCCCACCTCCTATCTAGAGGCCTGTGCTTGGCTTTGCAATCCTTCTAGAACTAGGTTCTTACCTATTTGTCCAGCCTTCTCCCTGCAGTTCCCATCAGGCTGATTCTCTTACTTGCCCCTTCACATGTAATTCCTAAGAAAAACGTCTCATCCCCCCTGTATCAGTGGAAGAATGCAGACGACAGTGATGAGGTTGTATACTGGCCGGAAGGGGTGGAGCGGTCTGTGTCTTCACACACCAGTGCCCTCTTTCCTTTCCAGACAGCTAGCAAGGAGGCTGTCTACTGGAAGAGAGGGCCTCAACTTTGCCCAGACTGTGCACAAACTCCTCCCAGTGCTGTGTCTGCCTTAACTATGTGACCTATCCACACATCTTTGTTTTAGCCAAACTAAAAGCAGGGCTGCCCCAGCATTCTCTCAGACACTTGTTCTGGCACCTTAAAGTATACTCTTCATATAAATAGGGTCGATATCATCAATGTACACTTCAATGAATTTTTTTTAAAGATTTATTTATTTATGCATAGAACTAGGGTGTAGGCCAGAGGTATGGGGAGGGGATGTGAGAGGATTCACCAGAGACAGAGTGGGGAGCAGAACAGGTAGATCAACTGGAACACACTGCTGAGGGGAGCAGCGGGGGAGGCAGGAGAGGTCTGCTGTGCCATGTGGGTCCCTTCCCTGGCCAGGGATTGAACTTAGGCCCTCGTGGTGGTGGCACTGATACTTAAACCCCTATGCCACCAGGGAGGTCCCCCCACTTCAATGAATTTCTATGAACTGAACCCACACATATAACCCTCACCCAGACAGAGACAGATTATTACTGACATCCCAGAAACGTCCTCATATTTCCTCCTGGTCTTGCGCCTTCACCTCCTACCATCTGATTTCTAATACCATTGTATCTGCTCTCAGACTGTATAATGAGAAACCACACAATACGTGTTCTTTTGTGTCTCGCTTCTGTTGTTCAATATTACCTTTATGAGACTCAGTCATATCATGTGTATTTGTAGATTATTTGAGGCCTTTTTTGGCTTTATAATATTCCTTTTTATAAACATACTACAGCATATTTATTCATTTTTCACCTAATGGGCATTTCCAGCTTGGGATTATTAATAGTGACACTATGAACATTCTTATACATGTTTTTGGTGTAGATTTTCTGGGCATGTTCACTTTTAGTAGATGATACCAGTACTTTGCTAGGGCGGGTACAGCAATTAAATTTTGACTCTCACAGGCAATGTATGAGAGTTCTGTTCGCTTCACATCCTCAACTACTGGGAACTTTCTGTCTTTATTATAACAATTCTGAAATCTCTAGTTTTCATGGTTCATGTTGAGGGGGATCTTTGGGAGGGAGATGATTTTGTGCTAGGGTAACTTTCAGATGGGCACAGAGCATGTCTCAAGGAAACCAAGCCCCTCCCATCGCTTGGTTACGTCACCATTACCACTCCCCCACCCCACCCCCAGTGACCTGGAAGTGCAAAGAGTTCAGGGACAAAGGAGATCCTCTAAGACAAACCCCCCACAAACACACATTTCCTCCAAGTCCCCGCTACGCAGGGAAGACTGAGAGCTCCCCGCCCCCCTCAATCACAGTGCTCCTGGGGTTTGAAACCCACACCCCCAGTGTGTCTTAGGGGCTCCCAATAAAAAATGCTTTGTGACGAGCTGATCCTGCGCATCAGAGTCGAGTCACATGTCTCCGCGGTTAGGCCCCAAGAGTTGGATCTGGTTTATATGATCTTCCTTCCCTTGCTCTCTGCCGGCTCTACTTGTGAAGTGCTGTGAAATGAACAATGACTAACTCAGTGCAGTGGTGTCCAGTTGAGTTGTGACCTGGATTTGGTCTCACAGAAACAGAAGCGTCGAAAAGCTGAGAACTCAGGGCCAAAGACAGCGGGAGCAGGGCGGGGGAGGCTGTGTCACCCGCGTAGCTGTCTTGAGATTCTCAGGCGTCCACCGCCTCCCTGTGTCCTCATCAGCTGCAGGCAGGAAGGTGGCACTTGGGGCAGGGAGGTGGCACTGTGTCTGGTGAGCCCACACCTCCGCACGGGCACGGCAGGTGGGGAAGAAAGGAGCCAGTCTGACAGTGATGCTGCAGCTCGCCAAGTGGCAAGATGGCCCCAGCCCCCTTGGCTCTCCCTCTCTTGGCACCAAAGTGTGGCTGACCTGCAAGAAAAAAATGAGATTGCTTTGGTTTTAAAGTGCCATAAAAATAGTCAAACCGGCAAAACGCCGGGCAATAGTTCCTTTGGAATTATGAGGTTGATAAAATGAGGCCGCCAACATTCGCCATTTTTCTGACCTACAAAGTGGTGATTTCATATGGTTCAAACTCAGATTTCTTCTCAGACTGCCCTCTGCTCTTGGAATAAAGACCAGCTCCCTCGCCCACGTGTCCTACCTCTCACCCCACGGTTCACATCCACCTTCAGAACCTGCTTTCCTCAAAACACCCCATCTTTCCTCCCCATCCCCCCACCTCTGGGTCTCATCACTGTCCCCTTTGAATACCTTTCCTCTCCCCCTCAAGTTACTCATCCTCCCAGTACTTGTCAAAGCGCCAGTTCCGCAGGAAGCCTTCCCTGACCCCTGCTTCTGCCACTAGCCTTGATCTGAGCAGCTTTTGGGGGCCATCTCAGCCTGCTGTGTGGACTGGTGTCCATGGAGATGCTGCTCCCTCACCATTTTTATGTAAACTCATAACTCATCTCTGCACCCAACTACCTTGTTTCCATTCCAGTCATGTGGCATGTTCTCCCGATGTCCACCTGATGTCCACCTGACCAGGCCACTGCTTTACCTTTGGAGGTCAGCCCCTGTGACTTAGCGCCTGCAGCAGCACCTAGCCAGGCCCCTGCAGATGCTGTGTCCCTCTGAGTCTGGCAGGAAGCAGCATCATTACTGTGTCCTTGCTCTGTAATTACAGGGAGTGTAAACTGCTCCTCCCAGAATGTCAGTAAACTTCATCAGAGCTCATTAGAAGAAATATGGCTAATTAAACTGCTTTGCTCACTCAGACTGCCTTCTTCTCCTGGGAATTCACAATGACTTTGGACTCTGAACTTACATGCTCCTTCCTTTGGGATTTTGATGGGGACTAGAAATGTGCTGGGGTAGGGTGGGGTGGGCAGTGGAAGTGGAGTGGACTGCTTCTCTCTCTCCCTTGCCCCCCTTTCCCATGATTCAGAGCGTTTTAGGAGAGCATCCCAGAAGCGCTCTGGAAGCCTGTGCTGGGCCGGCATCTTGGGGTGGACCGAGTCTTAAAAGGAAAAGGCAGACAGCGGCGAAGAGCACCTCAGGTCCTCCCTCCTGTCTGACTTCCAAAGTGGTCTCCTCCCACCTACCCCACCCCAGGCCAGGCACTGCATTCTGTCTGGAATGGCCTTTTCTTTTCAGCTCATGGTGAAAAATATCCCGGCAACTTACAGTAGCGGAAGCTCCTTGTTCTCCATGCCTCATCCTAAAGAACTTTAGTCTTCAGCAGGAAGGCGTGATGAAGTTTGATTTTTGTGATTCCTGGGAGCTGGAAATGTGTCAAGTTTGGAGTCTTTTGCTTGTGGTTTTTATCAGTGAGATGCTTTATTTCTGTCACCCCAATACTAATAATTAGCTTTGTGATGGCGATTTGTTCCTGTGAGCAGTGTTTGGGGTACAAGTAGGTGGCAGGTGGGCAGTTCCCTCAGCTCAGGCCATTGTGTGGAGAGGATGCAGCCTTCCAGGTGAGTGCTGGCCAGGCTTGCTGGGCCCAGGGATGGACCACCTGACTGATGGGGCTCACGAAGTCTATGTGATTTGTTTGGTTATCACTGCTACTACAGAGCAGGGAGAAGGGCACCTTAGAACCCCCAAACCTGCCTTCTCTAAATGGGTTCTGCCATCCGCTGCATCAAGACAAACATATAAGACCTTTAATGGAAAAGAACTTTAATGCAATTAGTAAACAATACGGAAAAGACAAAGAATATAGCTACTAAGTTAAGCATCCAAAGTTACCCATCTCCTTGAGGGTAAAAGTCCAACCAAATAGGACTGGCCCAAAGTAAGGCCCAAAAGCCTGCCACACATCTAAAGGACCTTTCACTGGAGACCCATAGAAAAGGGTCAGACAAATCGGAAGGAAAAGAGCAAAATCAAAGTCAAGATGAAAGCTGCCATTGTTAAGCTCCCCACGGGTCTCTCACCCACGTCTGTTTCAACCTGTCCAGGACCAAAAAAGCAAGTGCAGTTTCTTCACATGTCCCTCTGCTCCACGTGTCTCCTCCAGGTCTCCTTGCTGCTCTCCATCCTGCGTCCTTCCTCCTTCCTTTCTACTCTCCTTCTTTTCCTTACTCAGCTCCACCCTCCTTAGGGTAGGGCAGGGATCCTACAACTTCCTGGGGACCACCCTGTGACACTGCTAGCGTGATTTTGCCAATTCTCCCTTCCCGCTGTTTAGAAACGTGAACCATTCCGTTGCCATTGTCCTATTCTTTTCCTAAGATCTCCCCTCTTAGGATGCAGTTCCCTTGTTGGCGGATGGGGTGAGGAGATATCTAAGTCCTACTAGTCTTTGATAGAATCAGTAGACTGAGCAAATGAAGATTCAAAAACACAAAGCTGGATTAGGGATTTTAGGGAAACTTTCCTTTGAAAGTCAACTACCTATTCCTTCTTTGCGTCAGTCACATAAATTCGGGAACTGAAGAGTCAGGAGCATTTAGGTACAGAGTGACAAGAAGGTAGAAGATGCGGTGGGAGAGAAACACGTGACATGCACAAGACTGACTTCCCAGGCCCTTCCCACGTCCTTTCCCCTGGGACGCACCCTGAGGAGTTGCTGCTGAGCGCGGCTGTGAGGCCTGAGAGCCACAGGACACAAGAACTCCTGCCAGTTGCTGCTTTGGGACCAAGAAAGATGACTGTGGAACACGTTCTGTTGTCTATCGAGTCCTTTCCCTGCACTTGCATATTCGCTGTCATTTTGGTTTGAGTGATAACTTTTTTAAGACTTATCAAGATTTATTTAGATTCACCACCTTTAGTGTGAAGTTCCATCAACTCTGAAAAATAAGCTCAAGATGTGTAACTACCACCCTAATCAAGATGGATTTCTGTCACCCTGAAAAGTTCTCTTGGCTCCTGGAAGCCGCTCCTTTGGTTTTTGTGCCTGTAGTCTTGCTTTTCTAGAACACCATTTGATCGGAATCCTGCCATGTAGGGCCCTTGGAATGTGGGCATCTCTCTTCACGGGGCATAATGCCTTGAGAGTCATTCATATTGGTGAAGGACAAAAGAATAGAAAAAACGGGAAAGGAGGTGCCTGAAGACCAGAGACCTGGCTCACACAGGAGGTGGGGGAAGGAGAGATTAACAGTCATGAACCCAACTATTTAAACAAAGACCCTTAGGTGCCATCGCCGGCTATAGTTATGACTGCCTGACCAAAAGTAAAGATAGTGAGCTCTGTCTACCGAATATTGTAGAAATTGGTTAAAAGTCAACCAGGAAGTCCCTCCATGAAGGAGTGAGCCCCTCCCAAAGAGAAGAAGACTGTATCAGGGCACTCTCTGCACTGGCTCGGGGCAACCATCTTCTGCCCACCTGTGACTATGCAGGCGCTTCTCGCCAACTCTCTCCTCTGAAGGGCAGCAGCTTTCAGCCTGCCTCTGACCGGCACCATGCTGGGGCTTCTCTTCACTGACCTCCCTCAGTGAAGACAACTCTGCTTAAGGCCACCTGACTGCAAAGCTGTCCCTCTTGGGGGAGTTCTTTCTGCCTGCTTGTGTCTATACAAGTGTCCTTTACTCTTCAGTCCATTTTCCTAATAAACCTAATAACTAGCGTCTCTGCCTTGTGGAGAAACTCGCCTGGGAACTGCTGAACAGGGAGCTCTGGTGAAACCTTTCCCAGAGTGAACCCAAGAACCCCGCTCTCCAAACCCACACACTCCAAAAATGACATCAATATCACTGTGTGTCAGCTCTTCCTTCCTTTCTAGCACAGGACATTTGGGTAAACGCACCATGACTTACTTACTAGCTGATGGATATTCATTTACTTTCTGTTTTGAGCAATTGTAAATAAAGCTGCTATAAACAGTCATGTTCAGGCTTTTATGTGAACATAGGTCTTCATTTCATTCCAAGGTACCTACCTTGGAGTAGAATTGCTGCGTCATGTGCTAAGGATAATTTCAGCTTGTAAGAGTCAAACTGTCTTCAAAGGTGGCTGTGCTATATTGTATTCCAACCAACAAAATGAGTTAAAAATTTATGTTCATTTTTAATATTATTAATCTAATATGTATAACTTTATATATATATATATATACTATTTGAATAAATAGTATACTAGTAGAAGACATTTTCTAAAGAGCTTATTAGGGGCCTCCCTGGTAGTGCAGTGGGTTAAGCAACCCACTAGGAAGCAAACCACAGCTTCCATCCCTGCCGCTGGCCAGGGTGGTGACCCACATGGCACAGCAGACCTCTCCTGCCTTGCCCGCTGCTCCCCTCAGCAGTGTGTTTCAGTAGGTCTGCCTGTTCTATTCCCCACTCTGTCTCTGGTGGACCCTCTTACCCCCCCACACCTCTGGCCTGTACCCTAGTTCTTGTGTGCATAATTAAAAAAAGAGCTTATTACAGTTTCGAATTACTCTCCTAAAAAAATACTCTTATATCAAATAATGATATCAAATTAAAGGTGATAGCAACTCAAGTTTTTGTGATTTTGAGTTTTATAGCATTATAATCTGGGAAGGTGAACTGTGCCATTTTTGCCCCTTTTGTTTTAGGATTTTCTTGTAGACTGATACAGTAAGTTTACATGTTTTAGGTATTCAAAAAGAAAACATGTTTTATTTGTAATGTACAGGTTTTGTTACAGGGCAGAGAAAGGGGCACCCCAGAACTTCCAAATTTGCCCTCTCTAAATGGATTTTGTTACTTGTTGCATTAAGACAAACATACAACGCTTTTAATGGAAAGGAAGTTTAATATAATTAGGGAACAATACAGAAAATACAAAGAATATAGTTACTAAATCAAGTATCTAAAGTTACCCATCTTCTTGAGGGTAAAGTTCAGTTAAATAGGATTGGCCTAAAAGCCTGCCACACTTTTTTAGTGGAGAGTCATGGAAAAGGGTTAGAAAGGGTTAGACTATTTTGGGAGGAAAAGAGCAAAATTAAAATGAAGATGAAAGCTGCTATTATTAAGCTCCCCATGGGTCTTTTACCCACATTTGTTTTAACTAGTTTGACTAAAAAGCTCAGTTTTTTTATATGTCCTTCTGCTCCACGTGTTACCCCCAGGTCTTTTTGCTGCTTTTTATCTTGCTTTCTTTTTCCTCCCTTTCTTCTGTTTTTTATTTCTTCTCCAGCTTTTTTTTTTATCCCTGCTCAGCAGCACCCCACTTAGGGTGGGACAGGGATTTTGGAACTTTCCCTTTTCCTGGGGACCACCCTGTTACAGTTTCACTCAATAGTTTTAAATAAGTTCTGTCATTAAGATCTCCTACATCTTGTTTATTTTTTTTGCCCACTGACTCCATCAAGACTGAGAAATGCTAATCTTCTAATGCTAGTGGTTTCATCAATTCCATATAGTTCACACTTATCTATATGTATATAAATACACATATTTTGAAATGTATGTTTTTCCAAAACATTCATTTCCAAATACATATATAAAGGTGTTGCTTTATGTATTTTAGTATAATATGGTTTGGTGCATAAATATTTATGAGTGTCATATCTTCCTCCAGAATTGTATTTTAAAAATTAATATAAAATGTTTTTTTCTGGCCGCCTCTCTCTGAGCAACCAGGACTGCTTCAGCCATAATCATGATATTTTTTAGTTTGATTTCAAGTTATTTATAAGACTTTCAATATCCCCGAAGTGGAAATCCTTGCACAGACCTTCCTGGGTACTCTTGGCTATTCCTGGCCGCAGAAACCACTCATGTTGCCCCTAGGAATTCCAGGTCTGAGTGGTTTGTGTTAGCGCCAGGTGCCCATGGTGTGGAGCTTGTTGACTTGGGTTCTACCCCTTAAACCAAAGCTCCTGGGATTCTGCTTCTGGAAAAGAAGCAGTTGTGAGAAGTACGGGTGGTCTTTTCACCTATAAATGACACAAATTAGTAACCAGATTGGTGGGATCCTCCTCAAAGTCTTGGCAACTACTCAGGTTTGGGTTTTTTTTTTAAAGATTTATTTATTTATGCATACAAGAAATGGGGTACAGGTCAGAGGTGTGGTGGGTGAGAGGATTCACCAGAGAAAGAGTGGGAAGCAGAACAATCAGAACTACTGAAATACACTCCTGAGGGGAGCAGCGGGCGAGGCAGAAGAGGTCTGTTGCGCCACGTGGGTCTCCTCCTGGCGGGGATAGAACTCATGCTGCAGTGGCTGCGAAGCCCCACAGTGCGGTGCTCAACCCCTTGTGCCACCAGTGGGGGCTGGCAACTACTCAGGTTTTAAGAGTATTTAAAACAACTGCTACTGTCTTCTTCAGAATCCACTTCTGAAGGTAGTAGAGCCATTGGCAAGTGACTCAGTTAAGACATTTACTGCGCTCATCAGTTTATTAACCCACCTGTCCTGGCCTCTAACACTCTACTCTGCAGTGTGTGACTCTACTGCCTTTGCACTCACTATTCAGAACATTTTTTAACTCACAACAGAGGGTTTGAAGCAAAAACATATGCTATTGAATGGGAGAAAATATTTCACATCAGCTAGCTAACGATGGAATAATATCCAAAATCTGCAAAGAACTCAAAAAAAAATTCATACCAAAAAAATCCCTCAGCGAGCCCAATCAAATAGTGGGCTGAGGAGCTAAATAGACCCTTCTCCAAAGAAGACACGCAGAGGGCCAACAGGCACATGAAAAGATGTTCAGCCTCTCTTATCCTCAGGGAAATGCAAACCAAAACCACAACAAGCTACCACCTCTGTAAGCACCTCGGCTGTTTCTCTCTGCTGCTGCTCGCGTTGGTCAGTACTGTCGGTCCTGTTGTTTCTCTCACTGCTGGTGTCCTCATGATGCCGCCCATTTAAGCCTGTGTCCAACTCAGGTGCACCCACTTGCGCATGCCCACCCTGGAATGCTCGCAGCACCGCAGGTGTCCATCATCACACCAGTGGCGGGAGGGTGGAAAGACCTGATAGTTCTCTGATCCTACAGTCCACCCCCTCAGGTTTTTCCACCATACAAATTAAACAAGTTTTTTCTGGGCAAATGTGAACAATAGAGCCATGACAAAAGTAAATACAACCTAATTCAGCCACACAACAAAATATAACAAAATACAAATAAACTCAGGCAGGGCACCAATGCAGGGGCAAAAGACAAGATTATTGGCACCAGCAGATGATCCACCATATCTGCTGCTGAAGACACTGATTATGTGAGGCAGGAACCACTCACGGCATCTGCCGTCTCACGCCAAGAGTCGTCAGGCTTCCTGGCCTTCTCTGGCTGTGGGCTCAGCCACAAGCCACACACCGCACCCACCCCCAGGATACTCTCACTCTCGGGATTGGCAATTCTATACTCTGGGGGTAATCGCCCAATCCCCAGGGTACTCTAAAACAATGTGACACGCAGACACTGCACTCAGGCCAACCCTGTGCACACGCACACGGGTCGGGGATCCGTGGATACAAGCTCCACATGCGGCCTCTCTTGGGTCCCCTTCTTCGGCTGTGGGCTCCACCACAAGCCACAATCCTCAGCAACTCACCCTCACTTAACAAGTGGGGCATCACCCATAGGTGATTTTAAGAAACTCATCGGCCTTCTCTAACAAACAGGCTGCTTACCGGCCACTCTGGGTTTCCCCAACTTAGCGCCAGCTTTTGTCTTCTCTAGGCTTTTTCAGGCTGCTTTTGGCCATCAAGGTCACTGGCCATGCCTCTATTTCATCTCCTGGGGTGTACAAACAATCATCCACCCCCAGGGCCCCATAAACATAACCTGCCAAATTTTCCCTGCCTTCTGGCGGGATTGTCAGTCCAAGTCCATTAGTCCTTTCCTTGCGTCAGCACTGGGCGAGCTCTGAATCGTGGTCCTCTTTTGGTCTGCTGCCTCGGGTCGTGGGCTGGTCCTCACGGGGTCTCCTCCTCCACTTGAGGTTGTCCCGCAGCTCTGGACCGGTCTACCTCCTGTGCTCCTGCAGCATCTTCCCGCAGCGTCCTGGTCTTCAGCCACCTCCTGTGCTGCCATTGTTCCGCCAATGTTACATGTTCGTGGCCTGCCACCTCTCAGTCCCTCCTGCGGTTTTCTTAGGGCTCCTCACCCATCTGCATCGAACCATCCTGCTGACTAACGCCAAATGTAGAGGCAGGAAGGCGGCACAGGAGCAAAGTTCGGGATGGTTCTTAGCAGATGGGTCAAGGACAGGAGTCTTGGAGCCCTCGATGGCTTTTCCTGCTTTTATTGATCTCTACATCAGAGGTGGCATCAGGTACATGGCAGGCATGGGTGCCGGGGGGTTGGGAGGGCTGCCAGCCTCCCATCCCCCAGCGCATCTACCCCTCTCGGCTGCTTCTTCTCTCTCTCTGCTGCTGCTCGCGTTGGCCTGTACGTCGATCCTGTCAGTCCTGGCGTCCTCATGACACCGCCCATTTAAGCCCGTGTCCCAACTCAGGTGCGCCCACTTGCGCATGCCCACCCTGGAATGCTCGCAGCACCGCAGGTGTCCATCATCACAGTGGTGGGAGGGTGGAAAAACTTGATCATTCTCTGACTCTACAACCTCACACCTGTGAGTTCATTTGTTGAAAAGTATTTTTTTTAATTTATTTTTAATATCGACTTTTAAAAGAAGCACTCCTGCTTTTTTGGGGGGGAGGGGTCTGATTCAATTTGTAAGCTTTTATTTGTTTTCTTACATCATTGTTCATTTTTGTACAATATTTGATTTCTCCCCTCAGGTGCAATCCCATGAATCTCCCACCACCACTTCACCTATGAACCATTACCACAGTCCCTTGTTATGTTTTTATTTTAAACTTAAAATGTTCTGTTTTATAGTAGTTCCTAAAGTTTGTTTTTCCTCTAATCAGAGGATCTTCATATCTTTAATAGAGGATGTTCATTTGTTTCTTTTTTTCCTGTTCCTAACATTGTTACGGGTACATTTTCTTAGGTTCCTGTCTCGCAACCATCCCAGACCAGGTAGGAGGTTCATCATCAGTTCAAGCAGTTTCTTTGTCCTCGCCGCCGTCACGCTATCCCTCACACTCCACCGCACCACACCACCACACCGGCGTCCCCGAGACGCTAGCTTTATACACCTCGTGTGTCAGCCCAGGTGCATCCACCTGCGTATGCCCACCCTGGAATGCTCGTAGCACCACAGGTGTCCATCAGCACAGTGGTGGGAGGGAGGGTGGAAAGACCTGATTGTTCTCTGACCCTACAGTTCCCTTCTTTCACCTATTTGTTGAGTCATTCTTCCTTGATTATTTGTTCTCTCTCTCTCTCTCTCTCTCTCTCTCTCTCTCTCTCTCTCCCTCCCNTTTTTTGTTCTCTCTCTCTCTCTCTCTCTCTCTCTCTCTCTCTCTCTCTCCCTCCCTCCCTCCCTCCCTCCCTCCCTCCCTCCCTCCCTCCCTCTCTCTCTCCTTTTCCTCTCTCATCTCTTCTCCATTCCTCCTCTTTTTCTTTCTTTACTTTGGAGACCAATGTCCTTTTGATTTGGGATTTTCTCTTTTTTGAGGAAAAAAAGAGAATTTTTAGTGGTTGCTTTACTTTAAAAAAAAAAAAAGTCAAGGGCCTCCCTGGTGACATAGGGGTTAAGTCTCAGTGCTATCATCCCTATGGCCTGAGCTCAATCCCCAGACCAAGAGCTGATCCACATGGCGCAGCAGACCATCCTGCCTGCTGCTCCCCTCAGCAGTGTATTTCAGTAAATCCCCCTGTTCTTCTCCCAGCTCTGTCTCTGGTGAGTCCCCCCCACACACACACACACTTTTGGCCTCCACCCAGTTCTTCTATGCTGTAGGGTTAGAGAAATCAGGTCTTTCCACCCTCCCACCACTGATGATGGACACCTGAGGTGCTGCGAGCATTCCAGGGTGGACATGCGCAAGTGGGCGCACCTGAGATGGACACGGGCTTAAATGGGCGGCGTCATGAGGATGCCAGAACCAACAGAACCAACCAACAGCGAGAGCACCAACAAGCAGCAGTGAGAGCAGCGGGAGAATAGAAGAGCAGCAAAGCAGTAGAAAGGGGGAGATGCGCCAGGGGCTGGGAGGCCTGCCAGCCTCCCAGCTCCCTGGCACCCATGTCTGCCATGTACCTGGCCACCTCTACTAATAAAAGCATGAAAAGCCACCAAGGGCTCCAAGACTCCCTTCCCTCACCCATCTGCCCAGAACCATCCAGAACCCTGCTCCTGGGCCACCCTTTCCTGCCACTACATATGCATAGTCACTTAAGGGCCTCCCTGGAGGCGCAATGGGTTAAGCAATGCACTATGAAGCAAACCGCAGCCACTGCTGCCAGAGTTCAATCTGATCGCTGCCGCTATCCAGGGAGGGGACCCACATGGTGCAGCAGACCAATCCTGTCTCACCCACAACTCCCCTCAGCAGTGTGTTTCAGCTGATCTGCCTGTTCTGTTTCCTACTCTGTCTCTGGTGAATCCTCTCACATCCCCTCCCACACCTCTCGCCTACACCCTAGTTCTTATATGCATAAATAACTCTTAAAAAAATTAAAAGTCACTTAAAACATACATTTTCTAATTGGCAAAGCAAAGAATGAAACTTTATTAGAAGAATTCACCTTGTTTATAATGTAGAGCTCAGCTGTCCCCACCATGAACTCCTTTAGAATTAAAGCCGAGGTATGAGCAATGAATTCTGTGCATTCCCATCAGCCCTTCAAAGGATCATTTTGATCCTGCTTTTTGGTTTTGATACAACATTTTGTGTAATTATTTAAGCAATTCTATGTCTACAGGTCATCAGTTCTTACTAACATTCTACAATTTATTTCATGATCTTTTCATTCACTTCATCATTTCATGCATTCATGCATAACTTCAAGTTATATTTTTTAAAAATGTACCAGAAAATCATAATTTTCTGAATTGCTTTTTAAATAATTCATATGGTTTTGTACTTTATGCATTTGTATCCTCAAACCACCTTTCAGTCTCTGAATTTTGGCTTTAGTAAATCAAATACTTAAGCTATTGTGTGAGATTGTCTGCTAAATAAACACTTCCATTTCAATAGCTTTGCCATTGCTTTGATAACACAGAAATGTTTCTGGAGTTTTTCAATATTTTGATGTATTTTTCCCTTCCTGAATAAAATTGAATGGGTTTTACATCAGTGGTCTTTAAACATTCGCTTCTGTCCCTCTTACCAGAGGCATTCACCCAGTACATGGCTGCTGTGCCAAAGTGGGTGTTCTCTGCTCTCTCTGCTTCTCTGATATTCTGATCAAAAGGACTAGCTTCCTATAAGCACCTCTGCCAGGCCACTTCCTGTTCCTCCTTCTATCTGCAAAGCTTAGTTCACGGGTATAAATTTCCTACAATGCAGTTTGGTGCTCTCCAGTCTCTTTCTCCCCATCCTTAGGTCACCGTCCATGGAATGTACATAGACGTGGTGGCAGAGCTGGGTACCTTTGCCGAAGGCCAGCTCCGGCTGAGGCCAGGTTCCCACAGGAAGAGACGGCGTCGGTGAATTGAGGGGGATTGAGGAGTCACTAACCACTTGATCAGAGTGTAGCAAACGTCCTACTGAGGGTCTCAGCAGGCCTTTATTTATACATTGCAAGCAAGCAGTGGGATTACACCATCACGTGCATAGAGCAGAAAGATAACAATCATTACATTTTTTCTTAAGAATAGTTCAGGGTCTTTAGGACCTCCTGTCAAAATTCAGGGCATCATACTATTTCAAGGTAAGGCCTCCGTGCTAGACAACATATTTTTATCAGCATACTAGTTTTTTAATATTAAGGTAGCCATGGCAACTTTGCACAGTCACAACTAACCATTTTGTTATTATTCTAAGCATAAGACAGGCTACTAGCTGCAAGGTCTGGAGTCAAACTAATATCAATATTTTTTGTTATTAGGGAGACTTTTTATATATGATTATGATTTAAGTAAAACAGGCAGAGAAGAGGGGAGGAAGGTTGGTAGGGTGTACGTGACTTATTTATCACCTGGGAGATACAGAGCCTTCCACAGTGGGCCAAGTTACAGAGGTCTTTCTTCAGTTCCCAAGGCCAGTTTCCCATAGCAAATGTTTAAGTCTGGGATATTATCTAATAACTAACTTTTGAGTTTGTAAAACAACCACATTCCAGTTGCATTTGATCCTGCCTGGTTTTGCAATATTGGCTTTTTGAATTTGTGTTACAGTATTTGCCAATCAGTAGTTCATCGTCAAAATGCAAAACATCCAATTATTTTGTTTAACAAATCAGGCAAATTTATAACACCCCTGTGAATGCTTTTTCAGTAAGCACATATCATAAAATCACAGAATTACAATTTTAGCTAAGAGAGAAGGAGTCTGGCAGGGGCCAGCCTTTGGAGAATCCCGATCTTTCAGGAGTGTCCCTCATACCCGGACTTTTGTCAGGCGGCAAGAGCAGCTGATCCCCACCATACCTTGGTGTAGGGTAAATGGAAAAGTTATCACCCTCCCACCATTGGTGTGATTGAAACAGGGGGGCAGGGAAGGAGGCCTTGACTGAGACAGGGGCCAGGGGAGGGCCCAAGGCTAGAGAGCCCCCAAAAAGCCCCTAAAGGCCACAAACCAGAATCCAGGGCTATAGCAACAGGGGCTATAGCCTATCAGAACAGTGCCCGATACAGGTCACTGTCTATGGGTTCTCACCCGCGCGCACAATTGCAAAGGACCTCAAGCTACAGGAACAACAGGTATGGGGTTTATTTACAAACAGGGGGAAACTAGAGCGCTTACGTATTCACAAGAGGCTGGCTGCTTCATCCAGACAGCGTCAGTGTTGGCAGTCTCTGGTCTAGGCAGCACTGTCCAGTAGCAATGGCCTACTACAGGCCTACAGAGGTGGTGTTTGGTAAACATCCAGTATAATAGTTTTTGTGAGTTGTTGGTTTATACTACTAACAAACAGCTCTTTGAGACACTAGGCCCAGGGCCTTTGGTGCTCCTTCCAGTCAGTGTTACAGCTAGGACTAAGTCCCAGTCTCTCTCCCTCCTCAGAGGGCAGCTGCTAGAGGCTTCCCTCCTTTTTTCAAAGGCTAAAACTATCTTCTCCTCTTCCTCTGCAGGAGCTCTTCTTCCTCTGCTGCTTCTTCGAACCTTTTTTTCCTCTGGGCTGCTGCTTTTCTGTTTGCTCCTCCAGGTTGCTCCAAATCCCCGTCAGCTCTCTTCCCAATCTGCTCTTTCTCTAAAATACCTCCTCTCTCCAAAATAAATCCTAAGCACCCTTTAACCCGGCCTTATATTCACTTTCAAGGTACCCCCCCCCACAGTCTAATTAGTCGATTTTCCTGTACCTAATTAGTCCATTTTCCCTGCACCTAATTAGTCCATTTTCCCTGCACCTAATTAATCCATTTTAGCCTGTTCCAGAATTCAAGAAGTGTAATTTACAAAAGGGGCTCTGCTATCACTAACTTGTGCTAATAGTTGGAGTCCTGATGTCAATCAACCCAAGGTTCACACCCGATTGGTCCATTCCACAATCCAGGTAGCACACTGCTACATAAAAGGTTTCTAAGGAAGGACTGCTGCACTAACTTGCAGGGGAGCCAGAGACGACTCCTCCTGCCTGCTGCAGCCCAGTAACATGATGATGGACACTTGAGGTCCTGCACGTATGCCTAAGTGGGCATGCACAAGTGGGTGCACCTGGGCTGAGACACAGGCACATAAGGGTGGCATCATGAGGATGCCAGAAGTAGAGAGAGAGCATATGCAGAAGAAAGGGACATGATAGAAAAGAGCCCAGAGAGTGAAGATGTGCCAGGGGCTAGGAAGCCTGCCAGTCTCCTGACCCCATGACCTCCCTGCCTGCCATGTACCTGGTCGCCTCTGATATAATGATGTAATAAAAAGCCTAAAAAAGCCACCGAGGGCTCCAGGACTTCTCCTTTACCCATCTGCTCAGAATCTCTGAGAACCTGCTCATTGCCTTCCTGGCAGCACACATGGATTCACTGCCTCCCAAAACAGCACCCAATAACAAACGGACAGTGAACACTGTTTACTCTCCTGCTGCACTCCCGCCCCCCACACACACTTCTATTTCATGGTACAAACTGTTGGGCACAGGGAAAAAGTCCCCTAATTCCTCTAGATTCTTCTCAGAATGATTGAGGACAAATTAACATCAGATAAGATTAGGAGGAGAAAAAGAACAGATTTAGGGGCCCTCCTGATGGCACAAGGGGTTAAGCACAGCACTATGAAGCATCCACAGCCACTGAAGCATGAGTTCAATCCCTAGCCAGGGAGGAACCCCACATGGTGCAGCAGACCTCTCCTGCCTCGCCCTCTGCTCCCCTCAGCAGTGTGTTTCAGTAGATCTGCCTGTTCTGCTCCCCACTCTGTCTCTGGTGAATCCTCTCACTCTCCCCACCTCTGGCCTGTACCCAGTTCTTGTATACATAAATAAATCTTTTTAAAAAAATAAATTTAATTACAAGCACCTGGAGATTGTACATGACTAGACCCCATTACAGTATGCAAGTCTGGTGGCTCCTGGAGTGGCCCAAGTCTGTCTGTTAATATAATAAACCCAAAAAAAGGAGTTTCTCCTTCTTTGAGGATAAGAACACCAATGGAAAGGAACAACATGGAATTTATAAGAAGATAATCAAGACAAAGAGGAGAATGATCTTGAAAACTCCGGCAGTCACTTAAAATGATTAATTCATTAAAAAACAAAATTCATCAGAATAAATTGAGAGAGCTAAGTGACCTCACTGTAAGATGCATGAACAGGGCAGTATCCATCTGGAAAGAAGAAAGGCAGTTGGACAAAATGAAGGTTTTTATAGTCAGGAAGAGGGTGCTCAGTTTATTAGCAGAAGAAAAACAAGATTATTTCAGGTAGAGCCACTGTCCCTCCAGGGAGGGCAGGGCATGTCTTCGCTATGCCAGTGGCCTTACGAGTGCTGACCACGAAATTTTGATTGGCTTCAAGTTACAGTACAGGGGGAGGCTGACATTGCACTTAAACTAGGTATAAGCTTAGAAGGGCCTCCTGGCATGAACAACTTCATTTGAGGCCTGTCTTTTCTATTTTTAATAGATCATAAGACTCAAACGAAATGGTTTAGCATCTTTAATAAGATATAGAAATATATGGTCTCTGTGACACAAATATCAGACTATTAAAAAAAAAAGCAAGATGAGACAAAATATAAGATTGGCAAGATTTCTTCTTGTCTGTAAAGAAACATAAAAAAGAAGTAGTGGAATTAAAGACCTCAGTACACACAGAAGAAGAGTACAGAACTAACATTGAGATAATTTGAGGCAAGGTGAAGGGCATGCAGAAAGGTCAACATATAGAAAGCAAAAGGGCACAGTCATTTAAATCATGTGAATAATGATTAAGAGAATAGGTAATAGAGAATCAAGGAAACCATTGGTATTCAGGTGAACATGGCAAACAATTGAAATAAAGGAATAATTAAGGTTTAGTTGAAGAAAAAATTGCAGATTAAAGAAAAGTTAGTATATAATCAAAAATGTTCATTGTGTTCCAGGGGAAAATCAACAAAGAATGTCCCATTTGTGGTAATAACACAGCAAAACCTTTCAATAAAATGTCAAATAAAAACTCCTGTTAAGCATCCAGGCAGAAAAATTAGTTTACAGTAAATGAAAAAAAAAAAAAAAAGCCAGAGTAACTTCAGTTATTTTACAACATTTAACACCTGAAAAAATTAGATATTTATAGTTTGAGCAAAAATGACAGTGATCCAAGAATTTATTACTTAGTCATGTGGTATGTGAAGACAATCAAAAAATATTCTCAAACATGCAAGACAAGAACATATACCATTCAGAGAAAAAAATATACTTGGAGACATATATCAGTGAGGTAATAACTCAAAATTAGCTCAAGAAAGTAAAAGCAGATATAAAAAGACTCCTGGTCTTCTCTTCCTTACTTCAGATTCAAATTCAGTGTTGTCATGGTGAATTCTCCTACTTAGCTTCTTTCAGGGTTTTGTTTGATTGTTTTTGTTTTGCCTTCTTCATTTTCTTAATACAAGTAAATTTACTTTTTTACTCACATTATTTTCCCCTAAATTCTGTTGGAAAATTTTTCTTAGGTTTGATTACTATCTAAAACATTAAACACAGAAGTATAAGGCTAGTGCAGTCATTTCAGCATTTAATTAAAGATAAACCTAACAGCTTGAAGTACTTTGCCAGGGGAATCACTAATCAGAAAGATTAATGATTTGATTTCTTAGAGCATCAGAGATTTCTAGAACAATTTAATTTAACCTTGGGATAGGCTAAAATTTCCTTCGCAAGACCCACAGAGTGCTTAACATAAAGGAAAAGATCAATATATTGGACAGCATTTGAAATCAAAAATATCTTTTCATCAGAAACACCATGAAAAGATTTAAGTGGCAAACCGCAGAGTGGGGGAAGGTTTCACAGCACATATCACCGACACTGGCACACACCCAGAGTACAGAATGATGTCCTCCAAAGTAATAAGTAGGAGGCAGCCTAATGGAAGGAATGGACAAGAAATGCAAACAGAACAATCACCAAGAGAACAACCTAGTGACCAACAAATGTGTGGAAAATGCTCTACTTTGTTAGTCATAAAAGAAATGAACCACAGCGTGACGCCTGCACACCAGCCAGGACAGCAGGGTCAGGGAGCTGACACTCCTGGACTGAGAAGGATGTGCAAAAGGGAGCTCCCTCCTGCTGGGTATGGAGCACAGAACTGGGAGAGAAAGGGGCTTACTGTAAAAGGGGCGTCACACACAGCCCCAGAGGGGCACAGCGGCATCTCTGCACCCCCAGAGCCAGCCCCAGCCCAAGCTGTGACTTTGTTTCAAGGGCCCAGTAAGGTTTGGGAGGTCGGGAACAGAGTCTCTTTTTTTAAGATTTATTTATGCATACAAGAATTGGGGTACAGGCCAGCATACAAGAACTGGGGTACAGGCCAGCGGTGTGGAGAATAAGAGGATTCACCAGAGACAGAGTAGGGAGCAGAACAGGCAGATCAATTGAAACACACTGCTGAGGGGAGCAGCAGGCTAGACAGGAGAGGCTAGACAGGTTAGACAGGCTAGACATGCTGCGCCATGTGGGTCACCTCCCTGGCCAGGGATCGAACTCTGTGCTGCAGAAACTGTGGATGCTTCATAGTGCTGTGCTTAACCCCTTGCACCAGAGAGGCCTAGGACAGAGTCTTTTAACTGCACTTTTGCCAAGACAAATAAAGAAAGAGGAAGGGGGACTACCAATTAGTCCAGGAATGTGGAAGAAAGATGGGAGCAAGTATGCATAATAAAGAGGGACCCCTCCCTACTGAGAAGGGAAAACACTTCAAACCCCTGCTTTCCTGCTCAGAGCTGCTCTTAGCCTTGCTCAGGCTGCCTGCTGCCTCTCCTGTCTCTTTATCATGATCTTTGTTCTGGCTTCCTCTGGGGGCTTCGTGAAATCCTTTTCTCTGAAGACACCAAAGACCCTCTGGTGTTGCGGTTCTAAACATGAGCACCCTGGAAAATTGTTGGTATTTACTAAAGGTCAACATGCAAAACACTATAAATAGTGATTTCATTTCTAGTTTATACTCAAAGAACAGCATGTACTTGGGCTTCAAAAGACCTACACAGGGATGGGCAGCATTATTCATAGCAGCCAAAGAGTGGAATCAACTCAAATATTCATCTGCAGTAGAATGAAACATTAAGTTATGCTGCATTTGTTACAGGGCAGGGAAAGGGGCGCCCCAGAATCCCCAAACCTGCCCATTGTAAATAGGTTCTGTCATCCACCACAACAAGACAAAACATATAAGACCTTTAATGGAAAGGAACTTTAATAAAATTAGTGAACAATACAGAAAAGACAAAGCATATAGTTTCTAAATCAAGCACCCAGTTACCCATGCCCTCGTGAGTAAATGTCCAGCCAACAGGGTTGGCCTAAAGCAAGGCCTGAAAGCCTGCCATGAATCTAAAGCACCTTCCAGCAGGGACCATAGGAAAGGGTCAGAAGCAGTCAGACAAGTCTGGGCAGAAAAGAGCAAAATCAAAATCAAGATAAAAGCTGCCATTGGAAGCTCCCCACAGGTCTCTCACATCTGTTTCAACCAGTCCAGAACCAAGAAGCAAGTGCAATTTCTTCACCTGTCTCTGCTCCATGTGCCTCCTCCAGGTCTCCTTCTTGCTCTCTATCTTGCTTCCTTCCTTCTCCAGTCTCCTCTCCAGCAAGTCTTCTCCTCCCTGCTCAACTCCCCACCCTCCTTTGGGTAGAGCAGGGAACCTGGAACCTCCCTTTTCATGGGGACCACCCATCCTGTTACATATGATGGAATACACTATATCAGAGAAAATGAACAAACTACCATTATATATGAAATCATCAATACATTTCATATCAACAATGCTGGATGAAAGAAGCCAAAGACATAAATCGGTATTCTATGAGTCCGTGCATATAAAATTCAAACACAAGTGTGAAGTCAGTGGCTACCTTTGAGGAGTAGGTTTTGGTAACTGGAGGGTACCTGGGGGAAGATTTGGAGAAACCTCTAAAATGCTGTTAGTATTTTATTTTTTAATCTGAGAGTAGCTATACAGTGGTGTTTACTGAGTTGTTCACTTGGAGTCCGTACACATACTAATGTCTTTAATATTTAAACAAAAAATGGATTTCAAAAGATATAAATAGAAAAAAATACCCATTTGCTTTTTTCTCTCCACTCAGATATCCTATTAGCTTCCCAGTTAGCATTCCTACAAATGGAACCACTGATAGGCACATCCTAAGTCATGGATTTACTGCCCAGCTGCCTCCAGTGAGTCTCGTTGTTCAGTCTTTCATTTGACCTTCTAGTTCCTCCTTATTTGACCCCACAGTGACACACTTTGTAGTTTTAGCTCCATCTCCTTCCTCTCTTCTCACTCTGTGTATCCCTTAACACCTGTTTATGAATGCTAAGCCACATTTTAAAAATGAGCTGCACTTTTTATCGTGCATGTGACATTTGCTCTAATAAATCAGGTAGATGTAAGTACCATCTTCTGACTTGTTCATTTTTATGGTTTTATAGCACTCTGTCCCTGTCTTGTGACAGTCATCATGTTCCACTACATTAAAGGCTTTGTGTATGCGTTGTGCTGTATCATCTTCCCTTTCTCCTTTTTCTAAGCCCAGAAAAATTTTGACTTGACTTTATAAAATTATGTTTCTTTTTCTTTTGAACCTGGAAAAATTAATATAATCTTTACCCCATTTGCCCACCCCCAACTCTCTTCATAAATGGAAAAAGAAATTCCAAAAATTCCCTCATAAAGATGCAACACCGACACGTGATTCAGACATGGGCTCCACAGGAGGATAAAACATTCTACTGAAATGAATACTCGAGCAGAATTACATGTTCCTACTGTTTAATCCTCACAGCTGATGTCATCTTCTGTGTGACTTGTTTTCCAAACTTGATTTAGTCATTTCCCTTCTATTGCTTTTAAGTTTTAAGTTTTGCAACTTGCTGAATTATTGAATTGTTTTCCAGTTGCAGTGGCTGTATTTCATTTAGGATGCAATTCATTACATGACCTAATCCCACAGAAGCAGAAGGATGATAGAGACATTTATTTCCTTGGACATTTGTTTTTAACCAAATGACTGTTCTAAACCTTTTGCACTATCTGTTTGACCCCAAATTGGCCAATATCCCACTTCTTCTTAACAAGTGAGCTTGTCTTTTCTTTCCAAGGGATCAGTACAATCTGTCTTGAAATCTTCCTGTTTCCAAATGTCTCAGACTTCACTCATTCCCATTTACTCAGGAAACACAGGATGTCTAAGAGAGCAGTTCCCAAGGCCTGGGTCACACCCCACAGAGACTCTTATTACATTGGATAGAATGAGGCTAAGACATCAGATTTTTTTATAACTTCTTGGGTGATTCTAAGGCAGCCAAGGTTGAGAACGCCAGGCTGAGGATCTTGTTCCCTGTTATCTTACAGTAGCTTCTCCTCCATCCTGTGAGGCACAAGTGTTTTCCTTCATCATGCTTCTCTTTGAGCTAACGTTCCACCTCTGTTGTTTCCCTTTTTGTCCAAGCAAAAGCATATATTCTTGCTACCATTCATCAGCTCCTTGATCCTTGGTAAAGATTCTGTGTGACTCTAGTGAAAATATTCCCTCCAAATTGCCAACACCTTCATCATCATTGATAAAGTGGTTATTTTTCAGTTACTACTTACCCTGTCTGTAAACAACCCCTGTTCCTTTGACTTTGCCTCTTCTCCTACTTCATTGGTTTTGCTTTTCACATCTTACAATTTATAGACTGAGATCAAGATAAATGCTCATACCTGGTACAATGGCCATGGAGATAAGATCTTCGAAAACAAGACTACCCAGGCCTGATCCAGCCACTAAAATTTCACCCTAGACTGGATTAAGACTATAAAGTACAAACAAAACAAAACAGGGAGAAGGAGCAGACCATCCCCTGAAATTGCCTGTTAAATTAGACATTAATTTGTAGAGAATGATCTCTGCACTATCAAGAATCTCATCCTTGTAACTGTTACACCTCCCATTTACTTCTTCTTTGTTTCTGTCATTAATAAAATGTTACAATTTTCTTCACAAAGGTGTCCTACATCTGTAACTGGGTTGATTTCAAAGTATTTTATACTTTTTTCCTATTTTATCTTCAAATTGACTTATGACCTTTGACTTTCAGTTTATGTCTCTGCTCTTTGCTGACAGTGATTCAGGTTTCATTGTTCCAAATCCCCAGAGAGCAAATCTGGCCTTAGGATACTGGGTACCTTTACTCTGCCTTTTTAAAAAAAATTAAGTTTATTGGTTAACATAGAGAGTATTCAAACAGGATATACGATAGGATTCCACTCATAAAAACAAGAATCATAATGTTTGAGTGAGTGTGTTCATGGAAAATAATCTGAAATGAGGTATATAGCAAACTTTAATAGTGGTTATTGTTGTATTTATAGGAACCTTTCAGTTTCCAAAGTATTTATCCATGAATTTTAACTTCCTTCTTTCCCTAAAAAATGTAGTACATGTGTAATTAAAAATTTAATTAAATGTTTTACCTTATTTAATAAACAAATTTACTGAAGTATAATTGCCATGGATAAGCTGCATATTTGAAGTATACAAATTGAAGATATTAATATTTAAACAGTAAATGTTTAAAGTATGACTGGACACTTCATTTGCAATAGTGAGCATTTCAACACCTATGAAGGTTTTTGTGCTCTTTTGTAGTGCCTTCTCACTCCTCCCTGTCCCACCACCTTCATCCATAGTCAACCATTCATCTGCTTTCTGTCACTATTTCTTAATTTGTATTTGCTAGAATTTTATATAAATGGAATCATTGGTTATCTGACTTATATTCAGCAGCTTTTTGAGACTGGACTATATTGTTTCAGATATCTGTAGTTCACTCCTTTTTCCACGGAGCCATATTCTATTGTACATATATACTAGAGTTTGCTTACTCTTGCTGGATAGTGCATTACTCTCAGTTTGGAGCTATAATGAAATTGCTTTGGCCATTCACAGAAAAGTCTTTCTGTGAACATATCCTTTTATTTCTTTTGGGTAAATATCCCAGCTATTACCTAGAAGTAGTATGACTAGGTCTCATGGTAAGTATATACTTAGTATCTTAAATATCTTTCAAGCTGCTTTCCTATGTAGCTGCACCATTGTGCATGTGGTGTAGTTGTCTGAATAGTGGTAATTGTTCTATTAGGGGTGTAGCTCCTGTTTAACCCTCATCATCTTACCTGGTGATTGTTTTGATTGCACATTTTACCCTCAAGATAGTTTTGAATATAAAGTTTAAATACATCTTAGTAATAAGTTGTATTGGCACATGGTGGTTAATGAAAGAGTCTCTGCAGTAAGCAACATTAGGTCACATGACCTTGAAGAAATTATGCTAAAACACTGACTGAGATTATCTCTGTATGGTAAGATTATTGGTGTTTCTTTTTTTCCTTCCTTTTGTCACCTGCACTTCTAAAAATAATGTGTATTATTTTTATAATAAATAAATACATGAGACACAAAGGGTATCCAGTGAAACATATTAGAGAAAACCTACAGTTGGATCCAAATACTCTCACACACATACACACAAATACATACATACATAAAATTTTTTAAGAAAAAAGAGTAAAAAGGGAAAACTTCATGTCAAGACCTTTTTGCTTTTAAGTTGAAATTCTCTAAGGGTAGAAAACATAAATTATTTATCTTTCTAACTCCCTCAGACCCAGCACAGAAGTGCTCTTTTTTGTTTTTAACTGAGTTAATTAGGAGCCATTTCTCTCAGAAAGCTTCATCCCTTTTCAAACCAATGTTAAGCCCTTTTATAAAGACTTATTCTTTTCTAATGACATTATTAGTAGAAATGTAAATCATCATGGTATCTTCTTGATGGATGAAAAATTTTTTAATCATAATTTACAGGTTCTCAGTTATTAAATTAGAAATGCTTTCAAATATATAAATCACTATAACCAAAACAGTTCCAGCTATTCCTTCCAAAAGGAAGGAATAGTAGCTAATATTTTCATTTCAGAGCTGTTCTTAATTCTCCAATAATTGGGTAGTCAACCATTTAAATCTCTTGGATGAGTTCCTTGATTTGTTGCAGTCATTAGTCTAAAAAATAACAATACTCTGAAGACAATATATAGATTCACTGAAATCCCTGTCACAATCCCAATGTCATTTTTCACAGAGACAGAAAAAACAATTCTAAAATTTGTGCAGACCACAAAAGACCCAGAATGGCCAAAGCAATCATGGTATAGAGGAGCAATGTGGAAACATCATGAACTCTGATTTCAAACTGTGGTACAATGCTGTAGTTACCAAGACAGTGTGGTATAGGCATAAAAAGAGACACATAGCTAGATAGTCCAGAAATTAACCCACTGTGTATGGTCAATTGTAACAAAGGATTCAAGAATACAATGGGGAAAATATAGTCTCTTCAAAAAATGGTATTGTTTAGATAGCCATATGCTATCTGAATAGCCACATGCAGAAGCATATAATGATGTCCTATATTATATCATTCACACAAAAAATCCAAAATATTCAAAGACTTGAACATAAGACTTAAAACCATAAAACCCCTAGAAGAAAACATAGACAGTAACATCATTGACTGAAGTCTCGGAGATGATATTTTGGCTTGATACCAAAAGCAAAAACAGGGAAAGTATAAATAAACAAGTGGAACTACATGAAATTAAAAAGTTATGTACATCAACAAAATGCAAAGACAACCTGTAGAATGGGAAAAATATTTTAAATCTATATATCTGACAAGGGGTTAACATAAAAAATATAGAGCATTTGTGCATCTCAATAGCAAAAAAAATTGATTATAGATGGACAGATGATCTGAATAAAAATTTTCACAATAACATACAGATGACCAGCAGGTACATGAAAAGGCATGAAACATCAGTAATCATTAGGGAAATGAGAATTGAAACCACAGTGAGACCTTACCTCACACCTGTTAATAATCACTATCAAAAAGTAAGACATAATAAGCACTGGTGAGGATTCCTTGTGCAGTGTTGGTGGGAATGTAAATTACTGCTTTTTGGGTATGGAAAACAGTATGGTGAATCCTCAGAAAATTAAGACTATAACTACCATATGACTAGCAATTGTACTTCTGAGCATTTATTAGAAGAAAAGAAAACCACCAATTTGAGAAGATATATACATCTTCATGTTCATTTCATGAGACGGAATATCATTATTTACAATAGCCATGATATGAAAATAACCCACGTGCCCATCAATGAATGAATGGATAAAGGAAGTGTAGTCTACAGCGAGGTGTTTCTTGATGTCATTTATAATGGTGGTCTTTATAAAATCTGGACCCTATAGCATTGGGATGTATGTAGTAGGTTATTTCACCTATATTTGTGTAATTTTACTCCATGACCTTCACATAACAAATTACCTTAAGGTTCGTTTCTCAGAACAGATCTGGGCATTATGCTAAGTGAGATAAGTCAGATAAAGAAAGATAAATACCATATAATCTCACTGTATGTGGAACCTAAAATAAGCAAATAATGCCCTCACACACTGCCCGCCCTCCCCCACAGCCCCAAATAACCAAGCTCATAGATACAAAGTATAGGTTGGTACTTTTGTAAAAAAAAAAAAAATAATGATGCTTTCAAATCAATAGATTCAGTGCAATCCCAGGTTGTCAGAGGTGATAGGGGAATGGAAAAAATGGTAAAGGAAGTTAAAAGGTACAAACTTTCAGTTAAAATATAAGTAAGACAGGGATTATAATGAAGAGAACGGTGACTATATTTTAAAATACTATGTTGTATATTTGAAAGTTGCTGAGAATAAATCCTAAAATCTACATCACTGAAAAATATTGTTACTATGCAGTGATGAATGGTAACTAGATTTATTATAGTGATCACCTTACAATATAGACAAAAATTGAAACATTATGTTGTACACATGAAGCTAATATGTTAAATGTCAATTATGTTTCTATTAAAAATTATATTCTGTACAGATTGTATTCATTCTGCCATCATTTATTTGCTTCTTCCCAACATTGCAAATCTAATAAGATATTTCTGAAACTTGAGTTCTGAAGCGTCTCCAAGGGCAACTAGATTCCATATTTTCCGAATTATGTGCAGTATTAGTTTTAGGTGATTTTGAGATGTAAGACTTTTGTGAAAATAAGACTGAATGGAGTGAGAGTTTTAGATTCTAGACTTCAACTTTCCTATTGGTAGCTCTATGATCTTGGGACTCAGTCAAATGTTTGTTTCCCTATGTTCCTCCTATAAGAGATGCCGTCCAATATTTTTCCTTTTCCTTCTGACTTATTTCACTGAGCATAATCCCTTCCAGCTCCATGCATATTGCTGCAGATGGCATGAGTTTATCTTTTTGACTGCTAAATAGTATTCCATTGTGTATACACACCACATCTTCTTGATCCAGTCATCTGTTTTTAGGCATTTGTTTCCATATTTTAGTTATTGTAAATAGTGCTGAAGTAAATATAGGAGTGCAGGTTTCCTTTCAAACTAATATTTTTGTGTCTGTTGGGCAGATTCCTGGAAGTGGAATTGCTGGATCATATGGTAGATCAATTTTTAATAGTTCGAGGGTCCTCCACAGTTTTCCATAATGATTGGACCATTTTACATTCCCAGAAGCAGTGTAAAAGGCTTCCTTTTTCTCTATGTATTCACCAGCATTTGTTGTGGCCAGTTGTTTTTGTCTTTGTTTTTCAGTATGACCCATTTTCACTGGTGTAAGGTGGTATCACATTATGGTTTTGATTTGCATTTCCCTGATTATAAGTAATGTTGAACATTTTTTTATATACCTGTTGTCCATTTGTTTTTCCTCTATGGAAAAGTATCTTTTTAGCTCTTCTGCCCATTTATATTGGATTGTTTGCTTTGTTTTTTGTTGAGTTGCTTGAGCTCTTTGTAATCTTTGAAATCAATCCCTTATCAGTTGTATGGAGTGTGAATATTTTCTCCTACTCAGTAGGGTGTGTCTTTGTTTTGATTGTTGTCTCTTTAGCTGCATAGAAGCTTTTTAGTTTGATGTAGTCCTAGTCAGAAACAGGCACTTTTTAACATTAGTGGTGAGAGAATAAATTGAGGTTAGCCTTATGAAGGGCCAGTGGGCAGTGTTATGAAAGTTACAAAACATGTTATTTCCCCCCACACTTGTAATTTCAGAATCATTTTTATAGTAATACTACTATATATACATAAATATGTACAATATATAATGTTGATGAATTTTTGTTTCAGCATTGTTTATAGTAACAGAATATTACAAGCAATCCAAAGGTCCAGCAATAGGGAATAGCTAAATAAATAATTGTCATACACCTATCCAATGACTATGTTAATAAAAAAGAATAAGTGGTCTCTTTCTGTATTAATTTGGAACAATCTCTAGAATATATTAAATGAAAAAAAGCCAAGTGCAGACATATGATATTAATTATTTTTAAAAGGCAGGGAAGAAAAAAATATATATCTGTTCCTATATGCAAACTGTTGTCTAAGCGGGAAAAAAAAAGAAATGCATGTGTTGGGGGCAGGGAAAATTGAGGCATATGCTGAGGAGTGGGAGGGAACTATCCACTTTTTAAAATACATTTTGGTGTTTGAATCATGTGAATGTATTACCTATTCATAAAATTAAATTAAAACATCTATGCAAAATAGTGCCAAAGTTATAAAGAAAATGTGGAAATATAATTTATCCTTGCTCTAGAATTTGCATTTTGGGCAATTTCATTTCAAGCCATGTATTTTCAGGCACATGAAAGTTTATCTTTCTAGAATTATTTAACTTCTATTTAGGAATGTAGCCACTTGCAGATCTATTTAGTAGCCCCCTTTAGCACATAGTCCCATACTTTCCCAGAAGGAGGAACTGCTATCTCTGTGCTTCATCAAGACCATGGGCCCACAGTTGGAGACAACAAATGATGGGAATCACTCCTGGTTACAATGCACCGCTCAGATATTCCTCCAAATGTAGCGTTTTAGCCTCACAAGCAGGTGCTTCTGACATTTCTCTTCCTACTCATGCTGCCTGGGAGGTCTCACTAAGTTTGTGCCTATAAGTTTGGTATTTCTCAACTCAAAAGAGATAGCCTTAAATGATAAAAGAGGAGAACTTTCTGTCTTCTCTACTGGATGACTTTCATAAAAAATTAAGTGTTTTTATTTCTGATGTTTTAGTTCAAGATCTGGGGAGTAAACTTGAATTCCTACAGGGGCAGGAAATGACATGGATGAATAAATGCACTAGAGGACCTAGATGACAGGGAGTGGTGGAGACCGCAGACCTGGACCTAGTGTTTAACTTCTGATATTAGCCATTTCCTCATCCTTGACAACATTTGCAAATCCTATAAAAATTTACTCAAATAATCCTTGGATTAAAATCCCATGAGACATTTTCAAAGCTAAATATATCGTGTAGACCTTTTTTGCCATTGTCTCAAGACACCTTTTTAAATTCTAAAGATATTAAATTCCTTGTATAGAAATAAGTCTGCCTTTACTTTAATAGATATCCTGGCCGTTTTAGTATTTAAGCATATTCAAAAGGGTGGAACCGCTCCCAAAATGCCCTGGTAGAAAACCTAGCAAAGATTTGGAAAATTTGCATATAACAGTATTTGTTAAAAAAAAAAAAAAAGGAACATGCAGAGATACCAGAATGCTTGTTTTACTCAAATTGACTAGTGTAAATAAAATATATGAATCAACTGTCTGTGTAGATGTATCTGAATGATGGTTACCTTTTCTATGATTAAAAAAAGTATAGATTACCTATTAATAATAATAGGTAATGCCTGGGCCATTCACGTGGGCCAGCGTGTTTCCTGTGGACACTTACATAAAATGAGCTCACTGAGGATTTGTATCCTCTGCTAAGAAATGGAGTAGGATCCTGAGGTGTCAAGGAGAGAGGAGAGGGTCTCACATGATGTGGAGGGGATGACCTCATATGACAAAGTCATATCTTTAGATGTTTGTCCTGCTTCAAGATAGGCTTATCGGATTTTTTTTAAAAACTACTTCTAGAGATGACCCTAAAGTGGATCATTTTAATCTTTAAGGCACAGAATCCCAGGACTTTGATTGACCTTCACTCCATGTGCCAAGGTGACACTATTGGATAGAACCTTCTCTGATCATCTTGGGAAAAGCCTTTCTTAATATTCTGGGGGAGACCTGCCCAAAGGATTCAAGCTCTAACCCTAACTCCCCTTCTAAAAGTCTGCCTTCTAGCTTGACTAAAGTGGCCCTTTCTAAGTCCATACTCAGAACTGAGAGTCATACGGTGACATCAATACCTGTCTCCTATTGTCTGCTGTAGTTCTACACATCCTCAAGTGCCACAGGAAATAAGCCATTCCCACAGAGTGCGGGCTGTGGGAGGCTGACGGACAGTCCCCAAGATATCTGGTTTCTAAGCTTCCCAAACTATGTATGTCGCCTTATATAGTACAAAAGATTGCAGATAAGCATCTTGAGATGGGGCTCTTGAGGCTAGAATGTATAGGTGGGCCCTAAATATACCACTACGAGTGTCTTTCAGAAAATGAGACGCAGGGGGATTTAATTAGCTAGAAGGAGCCAATGCGACCACTCCAACAAGAGGAATTCGAATGGCCCATGAGCCAAGAAACACCGGGGATGCAGCTCCATGGTGCCGGAAAAGGCAAGGAAACAGCTTGTTCCTTAGCGACAGTGGCCGGTGGCAGTGATCCCAGACTCTGCCCTCTGTAACCGTAAGAGTATAAATGTGTGCTGTTTTAAGCTACCAAGTTGGTGGTGATTTGTTACAATAGCCAGTCGAAACCAATACACAAGGTACCTTGTTTCAGGAATGTCAGTCGAGGAAAATTAGAGAAACAAATGAAAACATTGTAAAGAATGCCATTATAGACCCATAAAGACTAACCAGAGAGAGTTAGTGCTATGTTTTTAAATCTCATCCGAAATGAGGGTCTTCCTGGTGGCGCAGCGGATTGAGCTTCACACTGTGAAGCATCCGAGGCACAGCAGTACAAGTTCGTTCCCCGGCCAGGGAGGGGACCCACATGGAGCAGCAGACCTCTCTTGCCTGGCCTGCTGCTCCCCTAGGCAGTGTACTTCAGTCTATCTGCCTGTTCTGCTCCCCACTCTGTCTCTGGTGAATCCTCTCGCCACTCTGGCCTGTACCCCGGCTCTAAATGCATAAATAAATAAAAAAGCTTTAATAAATAAGTAAATCTCACTGAAATGGATGATTGTGTTTCTAGAAAAAGACAAATTTTCACATTAACCAAAAAGGAGGAAAAATAAAGAAGGCGCTAACCATGCTTTGTGTGTTTTCTGCTTATGTACAGGTGGTGAGGGTTTTTGCAGAATATGTCACAACTTAAGGCTCTGTGCCCCCTTAAAATCTCTGTGAAGTCCTATATCACGTAAGACTACTTGTATTGCTAACAGCAGAAAACTGACCACTTGTGCTTTTAAAAAGTAGATGTTTACGTGCTTACATAATGGAAAGTTCAAGGACGACTATCTTTACGGCTTAAACAAGGCCATTAGGACGCAATTGCTCAATTTCTCTGGGTTTTCTGCTATCGGAAGTCTCCTTGCGCTGCTCCAACGGCACGCCATGGGTCTTCCCTTGTTTAACTAATTAAAAATAGCAATGACTTAACTTTCAGACTCAGCATAAGCCTAGCTAGACATATAGATGGATAAACACAGACATAATAGACAAATACATACATACATAGAGTGTGATAGACAGGTGCCTGCACAAGTCACTATCATACTCTGTTGGGTCACATGGACTAAAAATGTAGATAAGTACAGTCAACAGATGAAGAATGAATGAATGCTGATAGACAGCATTTACAAATTTGTCGTCGTTCAGTTCCAAATCCACCATCGTTCCCCCCTACCCCGCCTTGTATTGCTGGAGCTGAACCCTGTAAACTTAAACACGTTTCTCCTTATCCAGCCGGCGCAATGCTGAGCTCTGTCTACAGAGGGCGCTGGAGGCACATTGCAGGAGAAGGTATTTTCCTACAGGCTTTTCCTACCGTACAGCTGTTTACAGAATTCGGCGCCCCCACACCCCCACCCCCACATCCCCACCCCCATCCCCACACCCACACCCATGGTTTTCCAGTTCTGGCCTTTGGTTTCCTGTTCAGTAGCTTTAACTTGATAGCTGTAGAACTGGCTCTGGTTCAGTAAAACCCAGTGAATTTCTCCACTATCCACTGAACGAAAGCATATGAAAAGACACATGAAACTCAGCCTTGGGAAGGGAGATTCCCTGGGTGTTCTTTCCTTCTTGGAGTGCTACGAGGAAACTTAAGATGTAGAGACAGGAAGACAAAAGCTTTCCCCACCAGAAGGTGCCTTAGACTTGTGGCAAGTTTTCAGGACTCATTTTGAGAACGCAGCATTGGGTGAAAACCACTTCTTATAGTTTGTACAATTTTAGTAGCAAAACTCTTTAGTATGCAATGACTTAATTACAACATCAATAATAAGAATAGCAATGACACTAACATAATACCTAACATATAGTAAGCATAAAGTATTGCCTATGTGCTTCCTTTTGTTCTCATTCAGTGAAGCTAAGGTTACATTGGAAATCTCTTTTGGGGGTTTCGCTGGTGCCTAGAGTTTAAGTCTCAGTGCCACGGCCTGAATTCAATCCCCAGCCAGAGAGCTGACCCCCATATAGAACAGCAGACCTCTCCTGTCTCACCCACTGCTCCCCTCAGCAGTGGATTTCAGTAGATCTGCCTGTTCTGCTCCCCATTCTGTCTCTGGTAAGTCCTCTCACACATACACCCCACCTCTGGCCTACACCTCAGTTCTTCTACACACAAAATAGAAATCTCTTTTTGAATCCATGACAGTTTCTTTTTCCCGTCGCCCTTTTAACTATTCTTTTAAGTTTTGGTTCAAAACTTTGAATGACAGCATGCTCACATTTTAGAGTACCCCATTATTGGACAGTAGTATTTCTTATCTTTACCAAGTAAAAATGTAACTGCCACTAATTTTAACTTGTCCTCTCTGGAACAAACACAAAGTTTACTACTACTCTTCAGACTCAATAAGTATCTTTAGTTCCAAAGTTCTTTGACATTCTAGCTGTCCTCAGCAGCTCTTTTGGAGAGCTGGTTGTCTACATTGAGATAGAACTTTCCAGAAGTATCTAAGCAACACAGGTGCACTGCATGGGTGGTTGCCAAGACTCCTCAGACTGAGCTTCTTCTTGTTGCCCAAATTACCTTGAGATTAGTCTCTACCCATCAGCTCATGTCCATCATTTCAGGAAAATTTTAGCTATATGTTGCCTCTGCAGTGAAATGAAAGGAATGTTAAAAAAGTTTTTAAAAGTATAGTTTAAATGTTTAATTAAAAATGTGGGGCCTCGCTGGTGACACAGTGGATTAAGCAACTCACTATGAAGCAGACCACAGTCACTGCAGCACAAGTTCAATCCCTGCTGCCGGCCGGGGAGGTGACCCACATGGAGCAGCAGACCTCTCCTGTCTCACCAGCTGCTCCCCTCAGCAGTGTATTTCAGTCCATCTGCCTGTTCTGCCCCCCACTCTGTCTCTGGTGAATCCTCTCACCTTCCGCTACTCTGGTATGTACCCCAGCTCTTGTATGCATAAATAAATAAATCTTTAAAAATAAATACATTTTTAATTAAAAATCTGAAGGGCAGGGGGTGGCTGCCCCAGGTCCCTGTGGCGGTGGGCAGTCAGCTGAGCCTCCAGCGGCTGGTGACTGTGGCCTCTCTGAACTCACAGCTGAGGCTGCCCTGTTCTTACCTGCGCCTTCGCCCACCTGCTGCACAAAGGACCTTCCCTTAAGGACGGGCTTAAGGACGGAATTAGTAGATTCAGAGAAGAGGCAGGTCTCAGCGAATGAATCTTACTGGATCTGTAAGAACTGTGTTGAAAGTGCCTTTGATAATAGTAAATTCAGATGCAACTGCATTACTTTTATTATTTGGGTGAAGATTGGTTGGGGAAGTGGAGACGAGAGGAAGAGATGCCAACAGAAGTTACTGGTCCATCATTATCAGAACATAAAGAGCAGGCTATCCTGGCACTTGACAAAAGTGTAAAGCTGACAATAAAATGAGAGTCCGTATTTATCCGGCTTTTTTTCAAAGTTGCACTTAAAATTTCATTACAAAAAGATCAGATAATCAGAGGTAGTAATTATCCAGCACTGAAACATATTTGATTGCTGACTATTAATAAAAGGTCATGCTATGGTGAAGATTATTAAAAGGTATAAAACTGTCATGTCTGTGGGGGCTTTTTAAGAGATTTTTCTTTCAATTCTCAGGATTAATTTTTTTTCAAAGTTTTGAAACCTCTTGTGCCTTTGCTATAATGGCAAGAGTGATTATCCTCCTAGATAAAATTTGAAAGGATTTTTTAAAAGTAATTAGTCTACATAAAATGATAAAGAGGTAATGTAGTGTGCATAATTTAATTTTGAATTATTTGGTTAAATATTTTGTTTTTATGTTGTTTTGGCTATGAAAAGTTCTGATTTCAGGGAGAATACTAATGTAGTAAGTCAGATGGTTACATGATGACAGTGATTGTGATTTAAAGTCCTTTTCGTGCATTTTTTATTTTACTAATTGTCCTGATGATACCAAACCAATATCTACATTTTTTTTAAGATTTATTTATTTATACATACAAGCACTGGGGTATAGGCCAGAGGTGTGGGGGTGGGGGGTGAGAGGATTCACCACAGACAGAGCGGGGAGCAAAACAGGCAGACAAACAGAAGTACACTGCTGAGGAGAGCAGCGGGCACAGCAGGAGAAGTCTGCTGCGCTATGTGGGTCCCCTCCCTGGCCGGCAGCAGGGATCGAACTCATGCTGCAGTGGCTGAGGTTTGCTTCATAGTGTGTTGCCCAACCCATTGTGCCACCAGGGAGGCCCCAATATCTACATATTTTCACAGGCAAAAAAAAAAAACTATATCTAAAAGCTGATTCCCTTTTTACTATGATGATTATTTTTTAAATCAGCATAAATATTAGCCTAAAAGAGTAATCCTAAATAATCATAATAAAACCATACTGTTTGGGAAAACTTTATTGTAAAGCAAGTACCTTTCCAAATTATTACATTTCCACTTTTTTGGAGTAATTCATGAAGGGTGTGATTCTAACTTCTTCGTTCTGTCGATAGAGCATACATGCTGAGCAAGCTGGGCAAGTTGGTTGTTTTGTTTTTATGTCATAGGCCGTTCTGTCCATGTTTGTTTCATATTATTCTCTTATGCAGAAATATTAAAACTATGTGTATTTTTTTCTAGAAATTGGCAGTTTTAATATTTTAAGGAGGGGGTAGAATGACATCTTTATTTATAGAACATTTGTAAATAAATAAAGCTAAATTTAAGTCAAGCAAAAATTAATAATCATTAGTAAGTAAACTTTTTTCCTGAGTTCTGTGCGCTCTCTAGCAAGTTAATCCAGCCAAAGGAAGAAGGTCTGGGAAGCTCTGGTTTGTAACCAGTTGGTCAAAAGCTCTGTGATTTGAACTGGCATCAGAAGTAGAGGTGCGGGTGGGCTCAGTCTTGTGGAACCGAACCCTTAAGCCGTGGGATCTCAAGGCAGGAGTGTCAGAATTGGGTTAAATTGCTGGGTACAAGCTGGCATCGCAGTGTATTGCTTGGTGGGGGACAATCTCCCACATATCTGATGTCCGAAGGTTTTGAGTGTGAGAGCAAAGGGGGAAGAGTGAGTAAATTGTTCTAACTCAAAATGGGTTTGGGAAAAAAAAAAACACTAAAACCTGTTCAAGGTGGAGACTTTCACACAACAAATATGTTTGTTAGCCCCAAACTACACATAATGAACTCAATATGAGATTTTTAAAACACATCCATCTTCTCTTCAGTTTCTCCATACAGCCCCCATGCTTTTTGCTTTTCCATTAGAATTAAATCAAAAGCAGTGTTTTCCCTGATTATTTCTTTACTCTTTAAAACTGGTCCTTAGGGGACCTCCCTGGTGGTGCAGCAGTTAAAGTCTCAGCCCTGTGGTGCTACAGCCAGGCATGAGCTTGATGCCCCACCAGAGATCAACCCCACATGGCACAGCAGACCTCTCCTGCCTTGCCCGCTGCTCCCCTCAGCAGTGTATTTCAGTAGATCCATCTGTTCTGCTCCCCACTCTGTCTCTGGTGGAGCCTCTTAACCCCTGCACCTCTATCCTAAACCCCAGGTTGTATATGCATAAGTAAATAAAATAAACCTTAAAAAAATTAAAAAAATAACTGGTCATCAGGCAAAGTTGGAAGCTGAAAACATTCAATGTTTTTGGAATTGATTTTTACACTGGATAAAAACAAATCTAATATCTTACTTAGAAGCTCTTAGCTGAAGTGAAACTTGGGTTTAAGCTTCGTGGAGTGTGCACAGCCTCTCCTGTTGCCTAAGAATCTTTATTGATAGTTCTGTTAACTGCTGGCTCTTTGTGCTAAAACTCCCTGTTTAGGTAATGAAACAGCACTAGTCATATGGGGACTATGTAGTTTCTGATCCTATGGAAAAGGCATTAAAAACTGACATTTGCCACTTAATGTCGAAGGTTTTTACATCTTCGGATCCAGCCTTTATTTTCATTTTGTTTTGCACCACGTCACTGACAGGAAGGGGATGTTCTGGTTATACCATTGAGCCTCACATGGCAGAGTTTTTCATTCTGAGGTGAACAGCAGACTTACTCACCTCAAGAGCACCTGGCCTACTTGGTTTTACAACATTGCAATAGGAAGGATGTGCTACCTGATTATCTGACTGGACCTTTGTAATAGAGTCTCATGCAGAAGAGAGGGAACTGGACTGATAGACCTTTGAGGTTTCTTCTCATATTGAGTCAGTGAAAACCACATATTGAAACTGCATCATAAATATATTTTACTGAGACTAGAGAGTCTTCCTCAGATGAGAAAGAATATGAAGGTGTGGTCACAGGTGGCAATTTTATCTCAAATGGCCTCACCCTGTGGAAGGAACATATGAGAAGTGCACCATGGCAGCCCTGAGAACTCAGGAGGGAAACCCACAGTCAGTCCCCAGACCTCAGAAAAGCTTCCAGGCACGAGATGGGCTGGAGCAAGATGGGCCATGGAGACGAGCACAGGGAGTTTGTGTGGGTGGGAAGGACAAGGTTTGCTATGGTTGTCACAGTGACGGAGAGTGTAGTGTTGCCAGCTTGCCTCTGTTCATTCAACAACTACCAGTAGTCAGTTTGCCTGTGTTTTTTTTTTTTTTTTTTTTTTTTTTTAAAAAAANTTTTTTTTTTTTTTTTTTTTTTTTTTTCAAAACAGACTTTAGAATTGTTACCCAGAGCCTCAGACTCCTGATTTGTGGGATTTAGGGTTATGCCAGAGAAAGCTTATGCCTGTTCCATTGACATGTTTATCGTCATTGTGTATTTACTTTGTTATTCTCATCTTTTCCACCTCCCCTTATGCTCTCTTTGATTTTTCTCATTCTAGAAAATAGAGATGAATCTTTCAAGGAAGGGAATGGGTGGAGTAATGTAATCATTAAAACAGAAATATCCTTGGGAGCAGGGGATTTAGAACACTCTTTGTCATTTTGTACCTCAGTAGTGACAACATGGTGGAAATGCCAGAAAGGGAAATGAGCCTGTGCTATCAGTTTAGTGGGTTGAAACGTTTAGTTTCCTCATCAAAAACCAATGAATGAGTATATAAAGAGATGACACTGAGAAGGGGTTAATCTGGAAAGGTCTTAAGCGCAGAGGACTCCTCTGTGACTCCTGACTTTGTCACTTTTTGGCACATGAAAGCATAATAATTAGTATTTATTGTATGAGCCTGTGGTATGTGGTCCAGAAATAATATTTCTGAGTATTGTGAGAATTACCTTAGTATAATGTTTAATTTGTGAACTTGCTGGGTGACATGGTGCCTAAACATGTGATCAAACATTATTCTGAAGGTTTCTGTGAGGGTGTTTTGGATAAGATTAACATTTAAATCAGTAGTCTTTGTGTAAAACAGATTGCCCTTCAAAATATGGACAGGTTTTTATCCAACTGGTTTAAGTCCTGAGTAGAAAAACAAAGAATAGCCCACCTCCCCTCCAAGCAAAAGGCAATCCTCCAGCAAATGCCCTTCAGCCTACCTGTGCAACCTTGGCTTTTCCAAGTTCTACAACAGACTCTCCTGGAACATCAGATCTCAGGGGTTTCTAGTCTGCTACCCATTTTACATTAATTAGGGACTTGTCCACCTCCATAATAACCTAATAACATGATCTGATTCTTTATAACAAATCTTTTTATCTCTCTTACTGTACACATACATATTCTCTTGAATCCTATTAAATCTGTTTCTCTGAAGAACTCTGACTAATCCAATGAGAGTAACATTATTATCCTTATTTCACATCAAGGGCAACAGATTTCAAAGAGGATCATGTGTCTCACTTCACTGCCTCATACTCATCCGGGGTTCTCTTCTGCCTCATGAGAAAGTGAAGCATAAGGAAAATGGTAGCTCCAGAATGATATGGCCATAACTCCAGACTTGAGTCTGGCTTCCAGTCCTGGCTTAGACTCCCTCACACAATCGCTATCCTGTCCTGCTTCCACGCTCCTTTGTTCTTGGCTGTTCGTTAGGAGACAATATGAGTGTTACCAATTCTCTAGGAAAATCCCCAGTACTGAACAGCAGAGACAACTGATCCCAACCCAAATGCTAACACCCATTTGCCTGCTGCTCCCCTCAGCAGTGTATTTCAGTGAATCTGCCTGTTTTGTTCCTGTCTCATAACCATCCCAGACCGGGTAGGAGGTTCATCATCAGTTCAAGCAGTTTCTTTGTCTTCGCCGCCATCACACTATCCCTCACAGTCCACCGCACCACACCACCACACCGGCATCCCGGAGACACTAGCTTTATACACCTCATGCGTCAGCCCAGGTGCATCCACCTGCGCATGCTCACACTGGAATGCTCGCAGCACCGCAGGTGTCCATCATCAGTGGTGGGAGGGTGGAAATACCTGATCAACCTTTACCCTACAGTTCCCCACTCTGTCTCTAGTGAATCCTCTCACTTCCCACGAGTCTGGCCTATACCAGAGTATACAGACAGTATATATATAAATATATAAGTATAAACTCTTATATGCATAAATAAATAAATATATAAAAAAAGTTTTGTGATGGAAATAACCCCTCTGTGTCCTTAGTCACCTATATATATATATATATATAAAAAAAAAAAAAAAAAAAAAAAAAACAGTGGAAGCAGCTCTCGGGCATTTCAGTGAGCTATGTGGCCGCNTCACATATATATATATATATATATAAAAAAAAAAAAAAAAAAAAAAAAAACAGTGGAAGCAGCTCTCGGGCATTTCAGTGAGCTATGTGGCCTCTGTGAGGTTATCAGTCAAACAGTATATTTGGTTTTCAAATTAAGGCATCTATAAAAACCAATTTGTCAGACTAATAAATTCAATTCTGAGTCACAAAGCCCTGCCAGAGGATTGGAGCTTTGAATTTTTATTTTTAAATTTTTCATCTCTAGTCCCGAAAGGAAAAGCCCTTTCCTCCTCCTCAAGGGTAACATTGTCTCATTCTTCTGATTCATATTCATCTTTCAAGATTCAGGGTTTTTTTTTTTTTAATAGCTCTTTCCCTTTTGAAAGTGGGCGTCTTTTTATCGCAGATTTAAACAATAACTACATATCCCCAGTGCTTGACTGTTTCTGGAAATCTATTTAATTTTACAAAACAAGTTACCAAAGCAAGCTCACTTGCACAATTTCCATGTTAATAGTATCACCTCTACCTGAGGTTTGGATTTAGATGAATATAGGCTAATGCCTGGAACATTCTGAGTTTCAAAATCTGCTCCTTTGTGGGAGGGATACCTATTTGACCAAAATGCTTTTTCATTCAGGCTTGTTTGGGGAATATGAAAGCAAAAATAGAAAACTTGAAACTCACCCACGACTACATTGCTTTGAGTTTGTTAGAAAAAAACAGATGAGCAACACCCAAAATTGGCTAAACTAAGTAAACAACAAGAAACTCATTTTGGGTAAAGATTCGTGAGGCCTGTGAAATCTCAAAGGGGCTGAATGTCATCAATTCCAGGTGCTCCAGGCTTTTGTCTCCCGTTTTTACATGCCTCGGCTAAAATCCTGATGAGCTCTGTCTTAACCCAGACCTCATGTTCAGCCATTGACCTCTCTCTTTGCATTACTTATCTGTGAGCTCATTTCTATTAAGTAGCAATTTACTTCTCAGAAGATTTCCCAGTGATTTTGAAAAGGCATTTGCTTTGTACCTAGCTGGGGGTCTTCTGGGCAGTGATGAGAAGATGGAATTTGTAGTCCATTCAAATCCTTGCTCTAAAATTCACTTGTCACATACAGATTCTGCTCACCAATTCTAATTCTGCACCCAATTCCAGTGTGTGTGTGTGTGTGTGCATGCATGCATGTGTGAGATAGAGAGAGACAGAAAGATTTAGCCTACAACTCCAAGCATTTCTTTAAAACCAGCTGTGTGTCTTACAATTCACTCAGTTCTGAAATATTTACCCAGAGATGGCGTCAGCTTCCACAGGTTAAGGGCTCCATCCACAAGACCACCCTAAGCTGCAGATCGCAATCACAAACCCAAGTTGTTCCCAGTGCTTCTGCCTAACTGGCTGTAAGCCCAGGCTCCTATCACTGGGTTGGATTCAATTGATAAAGTGGCTCACATAACTCAGGAAACCTATTTGCTCAGTAGATTGTCTGTCCACTATGAAAGAAGCTAAAGGGTATCAATCAACAGTCAGATGAAGAGATACATAAAAGGAGGCTCCAAGCAGAGAATAATTTGGGGCTTGGTACAGCAGCAAGTAGATGTGCTCTAATTCACCAACCCAGAGTCTCTCTGAACCCTGTCCTTTTGGGTTTTTATAGAGGCTTCAGGACACGCGCTTGATGGAGTAAATCACTGGCCATCATGATTCAACAGCCAGATTCTTCCTCTTCTGGAAACTTAAGGTTTAATTTAGTTTGTTCTCCTGCGTCCCATCCTAACATGCTTCCTCAAACTCTCCTCTTTCACATAAACTCAGATTTGGTTAAAAGGAGGTTGTTAGGAATATTCAGACTCCTTTATTACTCTTATCACTGAGGAAATACCAGGAATTTTAGAGCCTCTGCATCAGAAATGAGATGAAAACCAAATCTACATTTCCTGTTACTAATCACAATATCCCACCAAGTCATTTTTAAGAGAAAGCTTCCAGTTTCTCTGCACTTGTGTCTCCACACCTGTGTAGGCATATCGTAACTGCGAGGATGATTCTTAGGATGAAGGTTGTACTTGCAAAGTGCTTAGCACAGTGCCTGACAAAGTGGTCTTAAAGAAAGGTACTACTTGGGGCCTTCCTGGTGGTACAGTGGTTGAGCACCACACTGGGAAGCATCTGTGGCTCAGCAGCGCCAGTTTGATTCCCGGCCAGGGAATGGACCCACCTGGGGCAGCAGACCTCTCCTGCCTTGCCCACTGCTCCCCTCAGCAGTGTATTTCAGTCAATCTGCCTGTTCTGCTCCCCGCTCTGTCTCTGGTGAATCCTCTCGCCACTCTGACCTGTACCCCAGCTCTTGTATGCATAAATAAATTTTAAAAATCTTACCAAAAATTATAAAAAAAAGAAAGGTACTACTTAATATGTCACAAAGTACTTTCATATACATTATCTCATTTACCTTTACAATAGTCCTATTGTTAGGTACATTAACTCCCAACATCCTTTTCACAGAGATGGGAAACTGAGGCAGGGAATATTTAAATGCATTCTCAAGGCATAGTCAGTAGCGGGTCTAGTAAGAAGACATCCCAGAAAAAATCCTGGTTTATGTCTGATTTCCTTCTGTCTGAAAACTATAATTTAGATAGGAGCATATTCCAGTTAAAGGAAGCCCATCAACTCTGATAGCAATACAATAATCTTTATCCAGAACTACCAACGGCCCCAGACATGAATGAAGCAAGATTTAAATGACACCTGTAAACATTTTTTGTGTGTTTTTAAAGGTTTTACATTTAAAATCTTAATTGAAGATTATATTTAAAATTTAATTGAAGTCTACTGCTTAGTTTCTTCCCCAGGACTTTCTCTTCCTGTGATTATGTTGATTTGTTCCTGAGTTCCTTTCTCACCGTATAAGTTCTCCAGTCTTTTTACCTCACATTCTATCTTCCATCTCATTCCCTCCATGAAAAGGAAAATTTTGTTGTTTATATACACAAAATATTGGTAGACTAAAGCCTAATAGCTTTTTAAATTATGACGAGTCAAGAAGATTTGGGAAAGAAAAATTGAGGGGGGTAGGGGTTAGAAATGAATAAAAGCATGAATACAATCTAGTTCTTGCTGTCAATATACTTTAGTAGGTGGGATAAATCACAAATCTCTAAAATTCCAAACTCTTGTGTACTTAACTGTTTATTAAATACTCCTTGATTTGGGGGCCTCCTTGGTAGCTCAAGAGGTTGAGCGCTCACCGTGGGGCTTCTGTAGTCACTGCAGTGCCAGTTTGATCCCCAGCCAGGGAGGGGACCCACATGGAGCAGCAGACCTCTCCTGCCTCACCCGCTGCTCCCCTCAGCAGTGTGTTTCAGTCAGTCTGCCTGTTCTGCTCCCCACTCTGTCTCTGTCTCTCACCTCCAGTAACTCTGGCCTGTACCCCAGCTCTTGTATGCATAAATAAATAAATCTTTAAAAAAAATACTCCTTGGTTGGACAGAAGACGCTAAAAGGATAGCTGTTAGCCTCAAAGGGTTTATAATTTAGTTGGGGCAATAACTTGAAAAAATAGTGAATGTGTTAAAAGTGGTTCCAGTTTTCAAGAATTTGCGGATATTGTCTGTTTGAGAATGAATTAAATGGACATTCACATGGTAGAGACATGTGTATTAGGATGGGTATTACATGGGTATTAAGGATGCTGGCTGTTTTTCAGAATTCCATCATCTTTTCTTAGGGTAAAGGATCATATTTAAGATGGGTAAGTTGATGAGAAAAGCAGATATAAGGCAGAGATGAATTGGGCCTCCCTGGTGGCGCAGTGGGTTGAACGCCACACTGAAGCATCCGCAGCACAGCAGCGCCAGTTCGATCCCCAGCCAGGGAGGGACCCACATGGGGCAGCAGACCTCTCCTGCCTCGCCCACTGCTCCCCTCAGCAGTGTGTTTCAGTTGATCTGCCTGTTCTTCTCCCCACTCTGTCTCTGGTGAATCCTCTCACCTCCCTGGTTGCTGACCTGTACCCCAGGTTTTTATGCATAAATAAATAAATCTTAAAAAAAAAGATAGAGATGAATTGCTGTAAAAAAGAGAAACTGCAAGCTACTTCAGATTTAAGAAAGAGAAAGTCCACTTAAATTAATCTTTCTTCTGGGAAGAATTCTTTGTGTGGTCCTCCTTAGAAATTCAAGAAAGATCTAAGGAGCTGTAATTGCATCTTAATAAATACTATTTCAAATAAAATCTCTTTGTAGTCATAGGTGGTCTGGGAATTTGTCTAGTGACTAGGGGATATTCTGAAATAGTAGATTTCTCCTCTCCTCTGGGGCTTCTGAAGCTAGACAAATAAACAAATTAATATCAGATGAGTAGGAGAAAAACTCAAAACTTAAAAACATAGGTTTGGATAATTTATATGACTACACAATTTCTAAAGCAAAATGTTGTTAACCAGGGGTATTCATCCTGTGCAAAGGGACCTGAGATAACAGGAGACATAACGAGCTCAGAATGACTTCATATTTAAAAGTACAAAAGCAAGTGAGTTTCTCAGAAAGGAGGACATGTTCACTGGTAACCCATACCTAGGTGATAACCTCTCAAGCTACCATCTTCTAGGTGGTTAGAGGCCACAGAGATCTTTTCTTAGATTAGGGCTAGGGCAAAGGACAAAGGGGAGATTGAGAGCCTTTCCTTAGCTCCAGGGTATTCCTTGCTAACCACTCAGAATAATCTATAGTCTCTGAGTGATGGTATGGGTTTCTTCCCAAGACCAGCAGGCCTCCAATGACCTCAGTTCCATGTAACAAGTTAAGCCAAAAAAGGCCTACTCTGGACATATGGGGAAAGTCATCTAACCCTTTTGGGAAGCTCAATCACACAAACCCAAATATCATCCCATGGATTGCAAGGCAATGAAAACTTTCTTCCTGGATGAGACAGCCTTATCAAGGACTGCTGGTAGAAAAGGACACTTAAGACACCACAGGAACAAAAGGGTAGTCTGGACTGGTGATTCAGACATACCTGCAAGGCCTGAGGGTCCCCAGAGAAGTAATGGTTTAGATACACATGTCGTTGATAATGGGTAGCTGTATTCTGACACAGATATTGAACTATGACTGGGCAAGGGACTACACAAAAAGCAATTATAATTCACTACTCACTGTAGGAGACTACTCAGCCTGCAAATGATGCAAATACGTGCCCAGCATGAGAGTAATGACATTCTGGAGGACAGGACCAGGCTTCCTCCAGGATGCTGTTATCAGGGAGGATCAATATATGTCTCCAGGATCGACAGCTCAGATATCTCCTCATTTGGTGTTCAGAAAAGAACTGAAGAATAAAATAGATCTTTCCAAAATATTCAGAGTAGTTTTTTCCAATAAGTGTCACCTTGGCATGTGGGACTTAGGTCAATAGAAACCCCATGGGCTTGAAAAGAAACTGGACCATGAGCTTAAGGAATGGAGATGACCCAATTTAGGGTCATCTCCAGAAACACTGTTTGGATTGGAGACATCTATCTTTTTTTTTATTAACATTTTTTTATTTATATATATTTGACATCAATTGTAACCCCTGTATTCCCCATCACCATATCACCAGTGCATCACCACCTCAGTCCCCCGTGCTCCTGTCTGCCCTCAACCCTTCCCTTCTTCCCTCCCCACCAAGTGTCCCCAATTTGTCCTTGGAGACACCTATCTTATGGCAGGGTAGACATCTAGAGCATCTGGTTTTGTCGTGAGTAACCCTCTCCTTGTCATTTGAATCACCCTTCTCTGCCCTTGACACCCAGGACCCCAACATTATCCATTAGCTCAAGAATACAAACCATCAGTCTGTCTCATTTACTCTAGAATTTACAATCATGTAAATTCTCCATCTGTACATAATTAAATCTGTTATTTTTCTGCTTCTAATCTGTCTGATGTTAATTTTTTTTTTTTTTTTTTTGCCTGACCAGCCTGAAAGAACCAGAGGGGTAAGGGAATTTTCCTTCTGTGCCCTTACAGAACTGAATTAACATTCAAACTACACTGAGATGTAATTTCTCGTCTTTTCAGATTGGCAAAAATGTTAAAGCTTGACCTACATTCTGTTGGCAGACAGCAGGGGAAGTAAACACTCCCAGAGAGTGCTGCAGGAGTGCAGAATGTGCAGTCTACACAGGCAGGAATTTAGTAGTATCTCGTGAAATCAATGTGCGTTGACCCTCTGGCCCAGCAATCCCACTTTTATGGATTTCGCCTGAAGATAAAATTCCAACATATGAAAAATACAAAAGGTTATAAATTGCAACATAAATTATGTAGCAAGGGGAGTAGTGTGGACACAGGGTTTTCAGCATCCAGCTAAGTGAGAGGGTTTGAATCAGGTGTCTGGGGTAGGATTCTGCTTCTCCCCATACCTCACCAAAGTATTAATGTGGAGAGTGGCCCCCTTCCCTGGGTCTTTCCAGTGCCAACATGATACCTCCTTCCCCCAGAAGGTGGGTGCTTGAGGCCTGGGCAGGGTGCCTCCTTGCAATGGAAAATGTCCTGTGGTGATAGACCCAATGGAACAGTTGTCTTTCCAGGGAAGGGGGAGCAAATTACACCACGGGTCTACCCCAGGGCTCAGGGTACCCCAGATTCCTCTCAACAATCCTCCTTCCCAGTGTTGAAACATTGTGCCTTTGACCATCTCCTAGGTCTGAAAATATTTTATGCAAAGAGTTCTCAGGCCCCTGAGGTCAAGGATAGGGGTGCTGACACTTTCTTGGCTTCTGGGACCCTGTCCTCTCCTTGTTCAGCACTCCCACCAGTTTAGGTTGGAAGAACAAAGGCAGGAGTGGCAGCTGTCCCTCTCTAAGGATATGCAACCTTTAGAGACTGCCTTGGAGCCCCGCTCCTGGCCAGGGGGGAGATGGACCCCTTTTCTTGCTCAGTGCCTCCTGGTCAGGACCCCTCACCCAAGGGGTCTGTATATACATTTCATAAGCCCCATCCTTCCTACGTTGCATGCATGTTATACTCTACAGCCAAAGTACAGCCCTTTCTCCTGTAGCCTCCATCCTGCATCCCCCCACTGGGGTGAGGTGGGACAGGGATGTGTGTGTGACTACATTGGGTCCTCCTGAACTGTTAACCCCCAGGTGGATTTTGTGGTGGCTGGAACAGGGGCCTTGAGACTCTACAGCAGTAGACAATCCCCGGATACCATCAGTAGATTTGGAACTGCATTTATTGTTTTATATGCGTATGTTTTGTTTTAGGGCTTTAGATCGAATTTCCTAAGTTGTTTTTCATGGCTTATTCTTGAGCACAGAATGATAACAGTTGATTCCATTTATACATCACCTTTTTGGTTTTTCAAAGCCCTTTTACAACTACTGGCATTTTCCTCACGCCAGCCTTTGAGGCAGTTGGGTCTGGCAGCATTCTTCTACGAGACCTGAGGTCAAGAGAAGTTGATTATGAGCAAGGCTAGAAAACCTTGGGCCTTATGCTGGGGAGGCAGTTTTGGCTGAATGCTTGTTAGTTTCACGCGGGGGAAACGAGACCTGCAGTTGCTGAACACTTTCTTTGGGGCAAGGCCTGTGTTAGGTCTGGTGTGGCCACAGCGACAGAGGAGCCGGTCCTACTCTTGTCTTTAGGCTTTATGGATAAGGGAGAGCTGACTGTCTTAATCCTTGTCTGCCCTTTTTTTTTCTCGTTTCAATGTTTTCACGGGTCTCACTTATACCAAAGGGAAATAATCTTCATTAAAGTTCATATTTCTTCTAAAAAAAAAATTATGTAGCAAAATGTTGAGAAGAACTTAAATGTCCATACTTAGAAATAAAGTACAGTTCATCCACACAGTGAATTACCATATGCAGCTGTAAAAATTATGAAGTTGAGCTGGGAAAACTGATAGAGTAATTGCTGTAGTGTGTCGTTAAACAGAAAAGCAAGGTCAAAGTCATTTCTATATTGTACCAGTCTGTGGAAGTAAAAGGAAAAAGAACAGATTTGTTTATTTTTGCAAAAAGAAACAGAAAACAATATCTTAAAACTTGTAGAACTGGTTACTGATGGGAGAATGGATCTTTTAGAAAATAGCCCGTGCAACATTGGCTTGAATCCTATAAAATATTGACATTAATGTTTTACATATTCAAAAATGAAATTAAGTTAACAAGAATTGCCTATTTTCATCTCTGTAATTCAGCTTATATTTTCCATTTCTCCCCTTATGTATGTACAAATTTTCCTTTAACTTCTCAAGCATAATGTCAGTGTCATTTTAAAAGTGGTGTCTGAACGCCCCATCACCTCTATCACCTTCGGGTTATTATCCTGCTTCTTGGCATGTCTAGGGTTTTCGACTGGGTATCATGAAACTTACATGATGGATCATCAGATTTTATTGTTTTTATAGAACACTAGCCTTTATTCTGTAAGGCAGAGTTTTCTTTCAGTCCAATTTGAGTCTTTTGGCATCATGTTTAAAGTGATCTCTGCTTGGGGCCTCCCTGGTGGCACAAGGGGTTAAGCACTGCACTATGAAGCACCAGCAGCCACTGCAGCATGAGTTCAATCCCCCACCAGGGAGGGACCCACATGGCACAGCAGACCTCTCCTGTCTCACCCACTGCTCCCCTCATCAGTGTATTTCAGTCCATCTGCCTGAATCTGTTCCCCACTCTATCTCTGGTCAGTCCTCTCACCCTCCACACCTCTGACTTGTATCCCAAATAATACATAAATAAATCTTTAAAAAATAATAATAAAGTGATCTCTGCTCTTGTGATAGTCAAAGTCTCACTTTTCAGACACTGCCTGCTGGTATTCTACTGATGCACTGTGTGATTATGAGGACACTACAGCTTGGCCAGTGGAGACTCAGAATCCCCAGCCTGTGTGACCTCTGGAAGCTTTGCAACCCCAACACCTAGCACAGTTTCTCTTTACCTTGCAGAGTTTTACCCAGTACACCTTAACTTAGAGTTTTACCCAGTGCACACCTTATCTTAGAAAGACTTGAAAGGCCTCTTTTCCTTCCAAGTTCCTTCTCTGGAAAACTGCCCTGCAACTTCCAGGGCCTCAGGCTCTCACAGGATGGTGAGATCCTAAGTGGTTCATTTAATTGTCAAACTCTATCTCCTAAATGTCTATTTAGACCTCGAAGACCATTTTTACTACTTCTAACCTGAAAGAGGCCTGATGATTTAAAAGCCTGTTATCACAGTCAGTGTTTGGAAGTCCAGGATGTACCGGACAGGGCAGGGGGAGAATGCAAGGTCGGGAGTGGCGGCATCTTCCAAAAGGTGGGGACAATGGTCAGGAAATATTTCTCATCCATAGGAAACAGGAACTCAAACGATGCGAAGTGCGAATATGCTAGTGAACATGAGTGTTGGAAAAGTTTCTTTTGTTCTGGTTGCCAACTGATATGCTGTGAGGACGGACATTGTTGTCTTCTGTTTGAATCACGGTCTATTATCCTGCCATTCATCTTGCTCTCAGATGTTCCTGAGGGTGTTTGGTTAAAACAGTATTGCCTTCTTTCTAATATATACCTTTCCTTCTTCTCTTTATTTTTCCCCTTTTTAGTGCTAGAATAATTGCTTTCTGAAGAGAAAATGTCAAGGAGTATTAAGGGATGAAATTTTGATTGCTGAATGATTATTTAGTGATGTCATACATGTAAGAAATGTTACTATATTAAAAATCTCTGGAGAGTCCTGTCACCTTCTCTGGCTTTTATTCAAAACAAGGAATAGATTTTACGTGATCAAGCTGAATCTCTGATTGAACCACATCTATAGAAAAAAAAATTCTCTATTGGAAGAAGATGGAGGCCTAGACAGAAAGTATTGAGATGTGGAAAGTAGAAAAGGAAACAAAATGTTCTAATCTGTTGCATTCCATAAAATCCTTTCTCATGATCACAGGTCAGCCTGACTCAGAGATTAAATCCTGTCTTAATGGTGGAATTCTAGCTGTGGACAAGAGCCTTGCTGGGGCAGAAGAGGGTGCAAATTTAATGAGAAAAATATGGATTTCCCGTCATCACTTTAACTTCACTCAGCTCTGTGACTGCAGATTTTGCCCTGACCTCAGGCCAAGTGCTTGAAACTGTTAAAGTGTCCAGTGGCCAAAAGAAGATTATGGGTTGGTAAGAACCCAAGAAACTTTTCCAACACTCATGTTCACTAGCATATTCGCACTTCGCATCGTTTGAGTTCCTGTTTCCTATGGATGAGAAATATTTCCTGACCATTGTCCCCACCTTTTGGAAGATGCCGCCACTCCCGACCTTGCATTCTCCCCCTGCCCTGTCCGGTACATCCTGGACTTCCAAACACTGACTGTGATAACAGGCTTTTAAATCATCAGGCCTCTTTCAGGTTAGAAGTAGTAAAAATGGTCTTCGAGGTCTAAATAGACATTTAGGAGATAGAGTTTGACAATTAAATGAACCACTTAGGATTCTCATGGTTATACAGATTAGAAAATACCAGTTCCTTGCCTGAGAAAATTTGCTATCTCCCAAAGCAGGAAGGGCTAGATCAAAAAGTCTCCAGGGTTGCTGGCGTCACTTATTCATGGATAAACAGCAGTTACGCTGCCTCTGTTCCCCTGTTCAATGTGTTAGCTTTATTCCAATGCTGGGCATGTTCTTGGTTACAAAATGACTTCCAGAAATAAATGGGTTAAGATGCCTCTGCTACAGGGCAAACCCTATGTGAAATGGGTTGGCCCAATCCTGGGGCCTCACTCCATGCACTTAAAAAGGATTTATAAGGAGACTCAACTGCAGGTACACACAAGAAGGGTAACAAAGGGTTCATTTACAAAAAAGGAGAAACAAAGGAGAAAGAGAAAGGTATAAATTGGTAGAAGCATCCTACCAGTTTCGTTGAGCTGGAAACCCAATGGCACGCTGAAAGCCTGCAAAATACCAAGGATCCCCAAGGCCCAAATGTCTGGTTTTATACCGAGTCTGGCTGCTTAACTCCACCCTCAGGTCTCAGCAATCCTCCTTTCAGTGGTGATGACATGGGATTTGTAGCCCTGGCGACTTGGCTCTCTTTGGGCTGGGCTGGGGTTGGGGTCCATAAAACCTGTCTGTGGAGATTTTTGGGACATCCTTTTCTCCCAGCACTCCCTTCTCCACATTTGGTAGGATAAAGAGAGAAGTGGTCCAAACCTGGGGGGCCAGGGAGTGGAGGACGTCTGGTTCATCTTCAGTAGGTGCCGACTCCATCACCAGTAACAGACTGGGGGAAATATCTTATTTAAGCGGTTGAATCAAAAGAATCGGCTCCCTCTTTGGAAGTTGGAGTGAGGAAAGTAAGAAAACAAAGTCAAATTTCTGTTAGAAAGGCACAAAGGAGGAATGGATATTGGTTTGACAAGAGATGATCACATAAGTCAACTGCTGGCAAAATATGCAAAGCTATTCTAGTAATTAAGAAGTCTTAATTTTAAATTACTCCCAGCAGGGGAAAGGACAGATGAATTCACTCACAAAATCCTTTCCTGAATGTCAAGGTAGCAAGCACTGTCCTAGGGGCTCAGTACACATAAGAAATAAGATTTCTCTACACATTAAGTGCCGGGTTTCCTAATATAGCATGGGCTTCTGTTTGCTTCCCACTCTAGAGAACTGTTACAATTATCCAGGCAAGAGAGAATGAAGACCTATGTGAACTAGATGTGATGAAAATGTTACAGGGTAGGGAGAGGGGCACTTTAGAACCCCCAAACCTGCCCTTTTTAAATGGGTTTTGCCATCTGCTGCATCAAGATAAATATATAAGGCCTTTAATGGAAAGGAACTTTAATACAATTAGGGGAAAATATAGAAAAGAAAAAGAATATAGTTATTAAGCATTTAAAGCTACTCATTTTTTCAAGTGTAAAAGTCCAGCTAAATAGGATTGGTCCAAAGCAAGGTTTAAAAGCCTGCTACAAGTTTAAAGGATTTTTTAGTAGAGATTCATAGAAAAGGGTTAGAAAGGGCTAGACAAATCTGGGAGGAAAAGAGAAAAATTAAAATAAAGAGGAAAGTTGTCATTGTTAACCTCCCCATGGTCTCTAACCCACATCTGTTCCAACTAGTCCAAGACCAAAAAGCAAACGCAGTTTCTTCACATGTCCTCTTGCTCTACATCTCCTTGCTGCTCTCCATCTTGCTTCTTTCTTCCTCCCTTCCTTCTGTCCTCCTCTCTCCAGCATCTTCTTATCACTGCTCAGCTCCACCCTACTTAGGGCAGAACCGGGATCCTAGAACTTCCCCTTTTCCTGGGGCTCACCCTGTTACAAAAAGACGAGTCTGAGAAATATATATTCAGCAAAAACTTTCACAAGATTTTAAGCCTAAAAAGATATGAGAGTGAAGTTAAGTATGATTCCCAGGTTTCTGTCTTGCTCAATGGTAATGCCATCAACAGAGATAAAAACATAGGAGGGTAGGTCAGAAGTTTTTTTGTCCCAGTTCCTCTACTTATTCTATTGTACATCCTCCTTTGCGTGCTTGTATGCTTGATGAACTTGAAAAATAAACATGCACACCCACGTTTTCTTTAACGCTATAAAATGCCTCCAATCCTCAAGTCCTCTGTGATTTTCAAATTACTTTTAGTTCACATAGGCCACATAGGTTATCTCAATGTGATGGGCAGGAAAAATTTCAATGATTATCAATAATGAAAGAATTTCTACTGGGGTAGCTGTAAGAGAGGAAAAAGAGCTCGTTGTCCTGTCTTCTACCCGTGAAAGGAAGAAACTATCAAGATAGAATCACCACAGAGACTGGGCAACCTCTTTCCCAGGACCCTTGGGTGAAGGATGCTAGATATTCACCCAGTTCCATAGCCACCATTTTATGCTCCTTTGGTAACTGGGGTAGGAATCTACAATATGTAATTCTCCCGTTCTTTGCTAGTAGTTTTACCAATGGGTGATACTGGTAGGAAATTTTTATATAGGAGGTTGGAAGAAACCGTAGTTCTCTCTTGTTTTGACCATCTTCTTCTGCTTTTTTGTATTTACTGCTTTTCCTCCATGCATCTCTTCTAAACTTCTGTTTCTGAGGGAGAGGCCCTTAATTGCCTTCTTTGGTAACTCCCCACCTTCCCACAGTTAAGGGTGATAACTGTTTCCTGTGGTATCTAATCTCTGGGCTATATGGTCTTCTTTTTAAAGCTTCCAACTTTGTGGCTGGGATGGTTTCAGCAAGTGGAGGCTAACTGGCATGGATTTATTTAATTGTTATTCCAATTCTCTACTGAGGGAGTTGTAAACATACTCATTCAGGAAGGTTGATGTATCGATTATGATTGTTAAGTAAAACTATGCATAGTTTATCAATACTGTTGATTAATGATTTTCAAATAATCCCTTCATTTCTAAATTCCTAGTTTAGGGCCTATTTAAGCAATCTGACTTGAATGGTTATCCTATAACTTAAGGTACTCTCAACTACTCACAGCCATCCTAGCAGGAACTCCTGTTACAAAATTACTTCAACAGGATTCTTTCACAGAAATGTTTCTCAAAAACGAACAATTAATACAGAAAACCAATGCCTCGATTTTCTTTATAACCATCTGCACCCTAGCCATGATTATAAGTTGTGCCTTACCAAACTCTTTCTCCTTTTCTGAACTTTACCCCCAACCAATCATGACTTCAGGCTGATGGAATCTCCATCCCCAATGCCCAGACTTTCAAAGTGCCCTTGGAGTATCTAAAGTCCCTCTAGGAAGCCATTCACTTGAAGCTTATTCCTCCAAAGGGTTATCTGTATTTTTATTAAAAATGAAACTCTTACACTGCTGATGGAAATGCAAACCAGTTCAACCATTATAGAAAGCTGTGTGGAGGTTCCTCAAGCTACTAAAAGTGGAGCTTCCATATGAACCAGCAACTCCACCCCTAGGTATCTACACAAAGGACACAAAAGGACACCTGCACCCCTATGTTTATAGTAGCACTACTTACGATACATAAGCTATTTAAACAACACAAACTCCCAAAAATAGATGACTGGATCAAGAAGATATGGTATATTTACACAATGGAATATTACTCAGCAATCAAAAAGGGTAAACTTGTGTCATTCACAGCAACATGGATGGAGCTGGAAGGGATTATGCTCAGTGAAATATGCCAGAAGGAAAAAGAAAAGTATAGAATGGTTTCACTTATGGGAGGAATGTAGAGGAACCGACATTCTATAGGGGAGGAGGAGGAAGAAGGATAAGGACAGGGGTGGAAAGAGCACAAAAGACTATAGTGGTGGTGCATGGGTGAATTAGTAGTGGGAATTTCATGGTAAAATCATACAATGTACAAATATTAAGGATCATGTAATAAATATGTATTTTTTTAAATAATAAAAATAAAGACAGGCATCCCTGGTGGCTTAGGAGTTAAGTCTCAGAGTTATTACCTCTAAGTCTGGAGTTCGATCACCAGCCAGAGAACTAACTTACCTGGTGCAGCGAACTTCTCCTGTCTCTCCCACTGCTCCCCTTAGTGACATATTTCAGTAGGTTTGTGTGTTTTGTTCCTACTCTGTCTCTGGTGAATCCTCTCACTTCACTCCCCAATCTCTGGCCTACACCCCAGTTCTTCTATGCAAAAATAAATAAAATGTTTAAAAATAAATAAAACAATAAGAAACAGCTTTATTAGTAAATGACATTTAAATACAGTTCTTTAATTTTTAAAGGATATTTACACATCTTATTTTACACCTCCTTGGGGAGCAGGGTGAAGAATCTAGCAAGAGACATTACAGAAAACTTTGGGGCGAGGGTAAGACATGATACGATCAGGTCTGGGGAGAGGCATCCAGTCACAGGAAGATCCTGGAGTAGGGAGGTCAGTGAAAACTCTCGTGCCACAATTCAGGGGAGCTGAGAACAGGAACTGAACAATGGTGGTGGCAAGGAAGTGATCTGGAGAGGAGCAAAGCCAGGAACACTGAGGAGTTGACTTGTCATGATCTGGTGATGGATTTGATTAAGAAGTAAGGAGGGGGAGAGGTCGAATCTAAAGGAAGCTATAGATCTGTTCATGCAGATGAGGGAAAAATGAACAGCTAAATGAAAGAGAAGCGGGTTGAAGACAGGATGATGATGATCTGGGTCTTAGATATGCTGAGTTTCAAATGCTTGCAAATAACCTAGGTGTGGATATCTGGTGGACAATTACATGTGAGGTATCAGAAATTAGAAAAAAGTTTGAAGCTTGAGATGTAGATTTGAAGTTTGTCTCAAAGCAATTGTTTAAGTTCTGGGGAAGAACTTAAGGTGGCTGAATACAAGATGTATTATTGGACACAGGGAGGTTGTTTCCAGGAACAGTATTCTGGGGAAGTACTTGTGAAGCCTTTGTCTGTACAGCATAAAATTAAGATCATACGGTCCGCTGGTTTTACTGTTGACATTAAAATGAACAAGATTATTTGTTCTCCTTGGTCTGCAATGATTTAAAAAAATAATAATAACACCTGGGTAATTACTAGAACCCTACACACTTAACTTTGTACCAAATTACCATAGAAAGTAAGATAATATTTTTACATGATGGCATTAAAAGTAGTAATTATGTAGCTCAGTGATATTTTTAGATATTTTTAGAAAACATCCTTTCTTTGTGCATACAAGAGGAAAACCCAACCAATGCCAAGAATCTGGATTCCATAAAAGTTAGATGGGTCCACTCCAAAATTTACTTGCTCAGAAGGAAAAAAATATGAAGACATGCATCAAGGCAACATTCTGTCTTGTCACTTAGCCAAGAACAGAGCCTGGTACATGACTCTGGTCATCTGCCAAGCAGCATTTCAGGAAAAGCAGAGAGAAGTAGAGTCTGAAACCCCCCCCCCCACCAACTAATTACCTGTGCTTGAAATTCTACTTTTTGCTTACCACAGGGCCTCTTTTAAGGTTTCTCTATCTTGACAAGATTGACACTTCAAGTTGAGTAATGCATTGTGGGGGGCTGATCTACACATGTAGGAGGCATCCCTGGCCCCTACCCTCTGGATGACCCAGCCCCTCTCCTTCAGTTATGAGAACCCAAAATGAGAACCCATTTGTTGCCAAATGTCCCACAGGGGACAGAGTCAATCCAAACTGAGAAGCACTGCCTCAGGGGTGCTCGTCTGCCCAGGTGAGCTGCCGTCAGTCTCTGTGCAAGCGGGGCCAGAGAACTTGATTGGATGACAGGCATTGGGGCCTCTGGGCTGCTCAAAGGAGAGAGAGCCTGGTGGCTGTGGATGGTAGGCGTGACACTGCAACCCAGCCTTCAGGGCGGTGCAGCTTTCTCCTACACCCAGCATCTGGACCGACAACACGTGCTGATATTCAGACCCAACAGGGCACGCATGCAACTCTGCCCCTGACGTCCTGACCAAGGGGGCTGCTGGGAAGAGGGTGCAACTGAGTGGTCACATTTATTCGGAGCATTTAAAAGGGAGTGAGGCAAGTGAGGTGGTTCTGCTTCTGTAGCACTCTAAAGGCTCTGGTAGTGCAACTCCACCTTCCACTTCCTGTCTCCCTCTGGACCTTCTCCTTCTCCCTTTCCCTCTCCCCTGTTGTTATCATAAATTATTTTTATCTTTAACTTCACCAAAGACCATTTTGTTTGAGTTTGTAATGGCAGCTGGCCAGAACCAGAAACTGTAAGCGATGTTCTGACCTCATGATAGGTTTTTCAGACCCTTTGTCTGGTGACAGGGAGAAAAGAGGACTTTCCAGAATGGCTGTGGATGGCAAGGAAACCACTGTGATTCACCTGCGATGAAGTGGCTCACTGCTGGCTGGTGCACCCAGTGCTGCGTGGTATATGGCAGATGTTGTAAGAGCTGCCTTTGTGTAACCTTAGCTTGCTGTGAGTGGACTGGTAGGAGTTTCTTGATTCATTTGGGTGGCATATTTCACTGAAGCATGAATAGTGTTATACTGCAGAGGTTGGGATTGCAACCACTAGAACTTCTTGGTTTCAAATCACAGCCATGCCACTTAATAATTTCGCCAAGCTTATGCTCAATTGCTTATCTCCGAAAGAGAGGAATCTAACTTATCTACTGCCTGGTATAGTTTGGGTGACTTAAATAGTGTGATATTATGATTTGTAATAAATATATATATTTGGTCTTTGTCTCTATTTCTGACATAGGACTCCTAAAACCCTTGTTATTTTCTGTGATAAGAGTATTTATTAAAGGCATTTTTTATTATGTTAATAAGGTGACTTTTAGAAAACACCTATGGATGACTGGGGTGCCCGTCTTTGATTAAAGGGTTCAAACACTCAGTTCCATCTCCCATACCTCATTTCTGGGGAAAGTAGAGGAGGCTGATGATCACCACATGGCAATGAATTAATTAAGTTTATGTAATGAAGCCCCCAAAGACAGAATTCAGAGAACTTCCAGATCGGTGGACCCTTGGAGATTCAAGGGGAATTGTATACTAGGAGAAGTTAGGGAAGTTCTGGGTCCTTGCTGCAGCCTTGCCTTCTCCGAAGAGTACAGATGGCCCTCAGGCACACGAGGAAATGCTCACCAGCACCTATGATCAGGGAAATGCACAGCAAAGTCACATGAAATAATATCTCACATCCATGAAAATGGTCCACATCAAAAAGACCAGAAACAAAAAGTGTTGGCAAGGATGTAGAAAAAAGAAACACTCAAATTGTTGCTGGGAACGTAGACTGCTCCAGCCCCTGTGGAAAACTGTATGGAGGTTTCGCCAAAATAAAAGTAAAATGCATCTACCATATAACTTAATAGTTCCACTAATAGGCATCTACCCAAACAATGCAAAAACACTAGTTCAAGGGGAAATATGCACTCTTATATTCATTGAAGCACTATGTATAATCGATATGGAAACTACCTAAAGGACCAAAAACAGAGGGGTGAATCAGGAAGAGGGTTATATACACAGTGGGATACTACTTAGCGATTATGAAAGATAAAGTCTAGCCAATTGGGACTAGAGGGGATTATGCTAAGCAAAATAAGACAAGAGAAAGACAAATACCAAAGGTGTCACTTATACACGGAATATAGAGGAACAAAGCAAATAAAGTCAGGCCAATAACAAACCTGAGAAATCTGACAGCAGAACTGAAGCTACAGCTGCAGCTGGGGGGCAAAAGAGGGAGGTGAGGGGAAAAAACAAATTGGGGAGGGAGCACAACTAACTATGGTGGAGGACCATAGGCGTTATGGTGGTGGGTATTGTACCAAAACCTGAAGGAGGAGATCCTATACCTCTAAATCGCAATGTTAAAAGTCAGTTACCTCAGTTTAAAAGAAAAGTTCCCAGCACACAATATTATTGCTTAATTAGTGGGAGAAATTTATTACTACTGCTGCAGATATTATTACCTACACAGTGTTACAGGGTAGACAGAGGGGCACCCCGGAGCCCTCAAACCTGCCTGCTCTAAGTAAGTTCTACCACCTGCCGCATCAAGACAAAATATCTAAGACCTGTAATGGAAAGGAGCTTGACTACAATTAGTATTCAATACAGAGAAGGGGAAGAATATAGTTTCCAAATCAAGCACTCAAAGTTACCCATCCCCTCATGGGTAAATGTCCACCCAAACAGGGTTGGCCTAAAGCAAGGCCCAAAAGCCTGCCATAAGTCTAAGGCACCTTCCGGCAGGAACCATAAGAAAGGGTCAGAAACAGTTAGACAAGTCTGAGAAGAAAAGCAAAAAATCAAAATCAAAATAAACGCTGTCATTTTTAACCTCCCCATGGGTCTCTCACCCACATCTGTTCCGACCATTCCAGGACCAAGAAGCAAGCACAATTTCTTCACATGTCTCTGCTTCATGTGCCTCCTCCAGGTCTCCTTCTTGCTCTCCACCCTGCTTCCTTCCCTCTCCAGTCTCCTCTCCAAACTTCTCCCTGCTCAGCTCCACCTTCCCTTGGGTGGGGCAGAGAACCTGGAACTTCCCCTTTTCCTGGGGACCACCCTGTTACAACAGAACAGTCATAGTAATATAATTGCTTGTAATGAAAAACCTTTAGAAGTAAGTTTTAAAATTACCAAATCAAAGTTAATTCTCAGAATGTCAAACATTCCTTTTAATACTGTAATAACAAGTGTTATGGCCCAAATTAAGTTCCTCCCGGATTCCTATGCTGAAGTGCTAACCTGTAATATGTAGACACTAGAGGGGTGAGTTTGGAACTGAGTAATGGGTAAAGGCTGGAACAGTGTTGAGGTATCAGAAAAAGCCTAGATTACTTTGAAGAGACTCTTGGTAGGAATACGGGCATTTAAATAGCTTCCAACACTGGAGGGAAGGTAACCCTCATGATGAAGTGGCAAAGAACTTGGTTGACTTGTGTCAAGGGAAGGTGGAGCTGAGCAGGGAGAAGTTTGGAGAGGAGAGTGGAGAGGGAAGGAAACAGGGTGGAGAGCAAGAAGGAGACCTGGAGGAGGCACATGAAGCAGAGACATGTGAAGAAATTGTGCTTGCTTCTTGGTCCTGGAATGGTCGGAACAGATGTGGGTGAGAGACCCATGGGGAGGTGCTAGTGTTTTGTGGAAGATGGGATTTGTGAGTGATAGGGTTGGATATTTATTTAAGGAGATTTCAAAGCAAAGTCTTGAAGGTATAGCCCGGTTTCTTCTTACTGCAACAGTGAGAGAAGAAAGACAGATTGAAGAAGAAATTGCTACACAAAAAGGAACTAGAACTTGAAGATAATGAAAAATTTCAGCCTTTCCACATTGCAAGAAACAATGTGTGTTCTGGATAGAACACCAAAGGTGTGGCTGGACGTTCTCTCTCTAGAGCAATTACAATGTGTCTCATGGATCAGTCAACCATCTCAACAGAAATGCTGCTAATCAAACTGAAGTGGACAAAGGGCAAAATGAAGGAGGGCTGTCAGACTGTTGGGATTCTGCCAGCGGACGGAGGACGGAGAATGTGATGCAGTGAAACAGGACAGGTCTCTCTTCCAGCACCATATGATAAGCATTCCTATCTGTTCATTTAACAAGTTTGTCTTCTTACATTCTAAGGAAAAGGAAGGATAGCCCTAAGAGGAAAATGAGGAAGTTAAACATCAGGTGTTAACAAAGTGTTCACCCACCTGAAATCTCCATATGTCTGCATCAAAAAAACACGAGGATCCTTGCCAACTCCCTTTTGCTTTATGCCTTTGTATAAATAACCCTACCATGTGCCAAAGAGCAGAATAGTGGCTTTTTAGACCAGAGTCTGCTACCCTTAGTTTGTCCACAAATTAAACTACGTTCCTTCTCAAATTCTTTCCTTTTATTGGCTGATGTCCTGTGTCAAATGGACCCAAAGGAGGATTATTTGCCAGGCTCAATCAAAAGGAATTTGCCTTGCTGGAATTTGGACTAGCTTGGATCTTTGATTTCTTTCTGGTTTTTCCTTTTGGAATGTGAACGTCTATTCTTTGCTTGACCCACCATTGTGTTTTGAAAGCAGGTAACTTGTCTGATTTCATAAGTTCTCAGCTGGAGAAGAATTTTGATTCAGGATGAATCTCATACTTTGTCTCACCTTTACCACCTTTACCATTCACTTAGCTATTATTTGAAAGGTTTGGCTTCAGTGTGGTTGGAAGGGAGAGGGAGAGGGGGAGGAGGAGGGAGAGGGGAAAGGAGAGGGAGAGGGAGAGGGAGANAGGGGTGGGAAAGGGAGAGGGGAAGGGAGGGGAGGGGAGGGGAGGGGAGGGGGGGAAGGAGAGGGAGAGGAACAGGGAGAGGGAGAGGGAGAGGGAGAGGAAAGAAGTTTTGGCAGGAAGAAGTTGTTTGTCCGTGGATGGTGATCCATATGGAAGCCTCCAGGTTGTGTTCAGGTCCTGCCACATTCCCAGGCCACATTCTACTGGAATTGAGCTACTACCAGCACTAGTGGAGGGGAGGGGAGACCATACGATATTTAGATAAGATTTTGGATTTAGATTTAGATTTAGATTTTGGATTTAGAGTTGGTGCTAGAATAGGTGAAAACTTTCAGGGCTATTGCAATAGGGTGCATATATTTTGCATGCAAGAAGGACATGAACTTGGATGAGGGAAGAACGGGTTATGTTAAACTGTGTCTCCTCAGATTTCAAGTGCTGATATCCTAACTAACAATACTTCAGAATGTTACTGTAGTTGGAGAAGGGTAATTAAAAATATAATTAAGATAAAATGAGGTCATATGGGCAGATGGATCCTAATCCAACCTGATCCTTATAAGAAAATATTAGGATTCAGACAACTGTAGACCATGTGAGGACATAAGGAGAAAACGTTCATCTGCAAACCAAGGAGAGCAGGCTCAAAAAAACCCAAACCTGTTGACAATTCGATCCTGGACATCTAGCCTCCAAATCAGGGTAAGATAAATTTCCATTGTATAAACCACCCAGTCTGTGGTATTTTGCCCTAGCAAACTAAAGCAACCACTTAGAAATATAATGGGAAACTGTAACAGGGTGGTCCCCAGGAAAAGGGGAAGTTCCAGAATCCCAGCTCAGCCCTAAGTGGGTGGAGCTGAGCAGAGATAAGAAGATGCTGGAAAGAGGAGGACAGAAGGAAGGGAGGAAGAAGGAAGCAGGATGGAGAGCAGCAAGGAGATGTGGAGGAGGCACGTGGAGCAGAGCCACATGTGAAGTAACTGCACTTACTTCTTGATCTTGGACTGGTTGGAACAGATGTGGGTGAGAGACCTGTGGGGAGGTTAACAATGGTAGCTTTCATCTTGATTTTGATTTTGGTCTTTTCCTCCCAGATTTGTCTGACCCTTTCTGACCCTTTTTCTATGTATGGGTCTCCACTGAAAGGTCCTTTAGATGTGTGGCAGGTTTTTGGGCCTTGCTTTGGGCCAATCCTATTTGGCTGGACTTTTACCCTCAAGGAGATGGGTCACTTTGGATGGTTAACTTAGTAGCTATATTCTTTGTCCTTTCTGTATTGTACCCCAATTGTATTAAAGTTCCTTTCCATGAAAGGCCTTATATGTTTGTCTTGATGTGGTGGATGGCAGAACCCACTTAAAAGAGGGCAGGTTTGGGGGTTCTGGGGTGCCCCTCTCCCTGCCCTGTAACAAAACCGCCATTTAATATAGGTTCTGGATTGTCAGAGAAATGCTCTTGAAAGCAGGGGGCATGGCCTCCCTTTCATTCAGGGACTCACATGCTCGCCTGGACCCTGAAGGTGCTCTATTTGTCCAAATTATTCAAGAGAATAATCCATCAACTTCTGATCTTTGCTCCTCTCCCAAGAGGTGCTCATGGTCCCTTCACAGCCTCCCACCTTCACATTGTCATCCCAACAGCTCTTCTACAATGCTTCCTTTCTGGAGATAGCTTTGCTGCCTATTTGCAAAACAGAAAGATCCACAAAGGGGTTCTTTCAGAGCAAAAGGTAAGTTGCCTCTAGGGAGTACTGAAATCTTAGCATTTAAGGAGATGGTGGGGTGTGGAAAAAACAACTAAGAGTTTGCTCTAGGAATGCAAACAATTCCTTTCATCAATAAAGGCTACACAATCGAATTTCAGACAAGCATTTGGTCACAGTGGCAGTGGGTCCCTCATGACCTGGTAAACTGTACAACAAATCAATGACTCAGCCCCTGGACTCCAGTGCACAAGAATACAGCATTTCTTTACTTTCTATAAAGGAAAAGGAAAAATCCAAAGATCGAAAAACCAGGCAAACACTGAGCTTATTAATTCCTCTGGGGAAGGAACTCACATATTCAGCAAGTGGACCCCTGGAGCGAGAGTCAGGAGTTTTTGTGGCTAGGAGAGTTTAGAAGATCAGATAATAACACTTTGTGGTCAGAGGGGAATCAGATCATTAAGTTTTTTACCTTGTTGCTTGAAACTGTTCCCACCATTCACTCAACAGGAATGTCTTTAATCAGGGCCAGTAGGGCTCTGGTGTAGCAGAAAGAACAAAGTCTAGTTGATTTTTCAGTTTTGGTTAAAACAGCATCCAATTCCATTTTTCCCAGGCAATTGATGCTGCAAATAGCAAGTTAGTTCTTCGTTTACAATCATGTTTAGCCCAGTAATGAGAAAAGTCAGCACAGTGACTCTTGACAGTCAGTTTTCCAACTTCAGAGTTTCACACAAGATCAGAGAGGCTTCTGGTCAGTGATAATTCACACAGGCTCAAGATATATGCAAAGTAGTGAGGAGGCTTCTGGTGTTTGATCACCGCCCTCACAGCTACCACTGAGAAACATGTCCCTTTGTAACTGGGTGGTCCCCAGGAAAAGGGAAGGTTCCAGGTTCTCTGCCCCACCCAAAGGAAGGTGGAGCTGAGCAGGGAAGAGGAGAAGCTGGAGAGGAGACTGGAGAAGGACTTGAGTCCTAGATCAAGTAGGGCAAGTTAGGGATAGTTAGGCAGCTTCAAGGACAGTGTAGGCCGGGACTTCAGGAGAGTTAAGGAAAGCTCCAGAGCTAAGGGCAACAAGCCTTAGCTCTAATCATACACACACCCCCCAGGACTAGGGACAACAGGACAGTCCAGAACAAGGATGATAAAGAAAAGTGTGCTAAGATAAGGGCTGGGACATAGAGACTTTGTTCTGGGCACAGAGAGATTAGGACAGTGAGACCACCAAGAACTGACCAATCACAAAGAGACTGGTGGAGCTTCAGAATATATGCACCCCTGTGTTTACTGCAGAATTATTTATAATACGTAAGACCTGGAATCAACCCAAATGCCCAACAACAGATGACTCGATCAAGAAAATGTGGTGTATATATATATATATATATATATACAATGGAATATTATTCAGCAATCAAGAAAGATAAACTAGAGATATTCATAGAAACATGGATGGAGCTTGAGGGGATTATGCTCAGTAAAATAAGCCAGAAGGAAAAGGGAAAATACCAGATGGTCTCACTCATAGGAGGAATACAGGTGAACAAGAAAAGAAAAATAGCAATAACATCAACAACAACGACAAAACCTCCACTAAACAAAACAAGAACGAACAGACAAGTACAATCAGAGACATTAGGGAGGGAAGAGGAAGGGACTGGGATCAGGGTGGGGACAGGAGGAACACAAGGGACTGGGGTGATGGTGCATGGGTGAATTGGTGATGGAAATCCTAAGGGGACTACACCAAGGAAAGCAAGCAAACGTTGTGAGAAAAATAAATTAATTAATTAATAATAAAATACAGATGCATCTACTTTCCCAAACAAAAGAGTCATTAGGGAAAGAAGGTCTATATTCCCTAAAGTATGACTTCACTTTACCCCACCCTGGCCTGGTTCCGCTGGCCTGCGAGTCCCACTTTATTTCTGTTTATTTCTTCTCAATAAATTTTTCTCTCTTGAAACAAGCCTGCCTCTTCTCACTGGCCTGCCTGAGCGTCAGCGGATGTTCCTGCTGCAGCTTCGTGAGACATCAACCTTTGGGGCTGTAGCATCTGGGGCTCAGCGCTGCCACTGCCACCTGGGCTCCATCCCTGGCTGGGAGACTAGGCCTGAAAACCTGAAATCACGGCATCAGAATGAAGCAGGATGGAGAGCAAGAAGGAGACCTGGAGGAGGCATGTGCAGCAGAGAGACTTGTGAAGAAGCTGCGCTTGCTTCTTGGTCCTGGACTGGCTGGAACAGAAGCTGGTGAGAGACCCATGCGGAGGTTACCCATGGCAGCTTTTATCTTGACTTTGACTTTGCTCTTTTCCTCCCAGATGTGTCTGACCGTTTCTCGCCCTTTCTATGGGTCCCCACTGGAAGGTGCTTTTAGACTGTGGCAGGCTTTCAGGCCTCAGTGGCCCTGCTTTGGGCCAATCCCGTTTGTCTGGGCGTTTACCCATGAGGGGACAAGTAACTTCGGGTGCTTGATTTGGAAACTATATTCTTTCCTTTCTCTTTGTTGCACACTAATTACATTAAAGTTCATTTCCATTAACGTCCTTTTGCTCTAGGGTATGTTTTGTCATGATGCAGCGATGGCAGAACCTACTTAGAGTGAACAGGTTTAGGGTTTTGGGATATCCTTTACCCTGCCCTATATCACACTGTCCCTTTAGCAGCGCTTCCTGGGTATCAGGAGCTTTGCTACTTCGTGCTCCAGATCCAATGAGGTTCTGATAGAGACGAGAGCTCAGTTCTTAGTTATTGAACAACTTGACCAGGAAGTCTCTCCAAGGTCACTGCTTGCTCTCAGTGACGGCCACCTCACATCTGAAAACTTTCTGGTCATACCCTTTAAACACATACCAGTGTGACTTTCCTCACTCACCCCCTTACAAGATACACTTATGTTTGCTCATACATCATGTTGTTAAGATCCAAGCGCTTCAAACTCTGGCTAATGGGATAATTTGGGTATTATCTGGGCTTTGCCCCTGGGTGGAGGTAAGGCAGGGGGGCTGCTTAGCACAGCTTCGGGTTGCAAAAAGCCTCTTCTGTAAGCAGACACGGGTGACCCTGTCTGGCTCTCCCCGCCAGTTCTGACTGCAGCTGTTCTCATCTGGCAGTCATGTGTTCAAGCCAACATTCTCCAGTCTGCACCCTTCTACAGTCTCAGTTTGTGCAACCCTTTCTGCAGTATTGTGTCCCGTAGGTGTGTGCCCTTGAATTAACAGCAAAGAGGCTCTCTATGGCAACTACCCCTCTCTCTTGTGTGTCCTACCCAGTGGTATCACTCCAAACAGTTCAGTTTTTCCCAGCTCTTTCCGCCATGTTGCTGTTCTTAATGCACATGATAGTCATCCGTCCATTATTTAGAGGCCATTGACATTGTTTAGCTATAATCTGGTTTTAAACATGTGGAGCAGGTGAGCCTGATGACTTCATTCTGCCACCATCGCTCCAGATGTTAAGACTGGACACTGGAGAGCAAAAAATCTGAGCTATCATTAAAACTCTGATTCTGAAGCACAAAACTACATAGATTTGGGCCAGCTGGTATCCTATTAATATTTAATAAAGGAAAATTGAGGAATTTCAGAACTAGGATTTCAAGCGAGAGGATAATAAAGCAATATGGAGAAGATACATTTTTGAAAAAAAATAAAGCAAAATAAAAGAACTTCACTGAATCTTGACCCAGTGTTAAAAACATTACTGACATTATTCATTCATTCATGTAACAAACATTTATTTACTCTAGGTCTGGCAGTGACTCATGTAAGTACTATCCCATTTTACCTCTGAGGAATTGGAGTCACAGATTACTCAAGCAATTCACTCAATGTCCACAGAGTTTGAACTATGTACTTTGAAGCCTATGCACTTTTCAAAGCAGGGAAGGAAGTAAAACAATGTAACTGAGACACAAGAAAGACCATGCAAGGAGGATTTCATTGCAAAAAGAAGTAAATAACCTAGTCTGATAAGAACTTAACTTTCAAAAAAAATTTTGTAACTGGCACATTAGCTAATGATGCTTTAACATCGTTAAGCTATTCAGTGCTCACAGATAGATGTATTTTAAATTCACAATAATTATCACTTTTAGACATGACAATTATGGAATTTGAAATTCTAAATATTAGTGTTCCAATGTTAAGAAAAATCTCACGTGAAAAACTGTGGTTGTAGAAAGAACCATGTAGAAAATTATTAACCCCAAGTCTCTTTTTGCTTAAAAACTTGTCACTGTGTATTGGTTTAAGCCTTGTCTTGATACTATTAATTTCTTTGGAAGCAATGTCATGTCTCATTCTTCTTTGTTGCAATCAAATCAGAAATTACATGTGTGATATTTATGTAAAAATTGGATATTGAGTATTTGCTAATTTAAATTAATAAAAACAATTTCCTCAGTGTACAATGGGAAAACTCTATGAATTCAACAAGCAACCAATGTGAGAGGTTTTCTAGCATAAACCTGCTTTCCCCAAGAAAATCATAGACCATCCTTAAAACACCTTTAATACCAAATTTGAAAATGTGGTTATGCTTCTTGAAGAAGTTATGTTGACTTTTTTTCCAAAGATTTATTTATTTATGTTTACAAGAGCTGGGGTACAGGCCAGAGTCACGGGAGGTGAGAGGATTCACCAGAGACAGAGTGGGGAGCAGAACAGGCAGCTTGACTGAAATACACTGCTGAAGGGAGCAGCAGGCGAGGGAGGAGAGGTCCCCCGCGCCAGGTAGGTCCTCTTCCCAGCGGGGATCGAACTCGTGCTGCTGTGCCGCTGATGCTTCACAGTGTGGCCCTCAACCCACTGTGACACCGGGGAGGCCCTATGTTGACATTTTTGAACATGAATAATTTGATATCTAGGATTTTCTTCAACATAATGTTGGAACATTGAGGAAATATGAAAAACAGGTGACCAGTTCAAAGTTGGTTAACTGAGTAATAAATAACAGTAGTTTATTTTCTCTGCTTTTATATATGTTCAAATTTTTTACGATAAAAAATTTCAGTACTTGAAGTAATACTAAATCATTATTACTCCTTATTCTAAATGGTAAAAAATCGATCACCATGTTTGGGCATAAGCTTTTTCTCCAAGGAAATATTAAATGTATTTTTCAGCTCTTCTTCTATTTCTTCTTCATTCAGAGTCTTAAATTCTACCAGATCCATATTGTCCTTATAGTTGAATTTCCTATAGGTGAGGGTAAAGCCGACTAAACAGTGAACCCCTTCGAATGTCTGCAAGGAACAAAAGGACTTGCTTGTAAACACGGAAGCTGGAGATGTCTGAAGGAATGTATTCATATCCTGAAAATCTTCAATTGTTCTAGGTTCAAGAGTAAAGGAATAGATTTTTCGGTATTTTCCCTTTTCCAAGAGATCAGAATTAAGAAAGTGTTGGTTTGGAACATACTGCTCTCTTCTGATTTGGTCCAGGTACCAGATTCCATTCTCTTCTGTCAAGCGAAAGATACAAGGCACCTGAGGCTGATCCTTCCCAGAAATTAACTCCAGAGGCTGCCACATCTGGTAAGACCTTCCAAACCCAGCATCCACAATGTAGTTCGTGCCATCAATGGTCACCTTCAGCAGGAGGTGAATCATACTGTTGCTGTATCTGTCAGCTGTAATGTTGTAAACACAACCTCCCAACATCGTGGTGTCAAAACCCATTGTGGTCAGAACCCAGTAGAGAAGATGATTCACCTGGAGACACCACCCACCATGTTTCTTCCTCACAACTTGATCAAAAGCAGTCTCCAAGTCCAGTCGCACGGTTTCCCCACAAAGCATATGAATATTCTCAAAGGGAATGGCTCGGATATGGTGCTGAAATATGTCAGTCAGTGTTTCCAAGTCCAATTTGTTCCTGGAGTTCTTATAACCAATTCTTTCAAAATATGCTTCAATGTCCATGATTCCTAAGTAAGGGATGCAAAGCAAAAACAAATTGTGTTGCTTTTGGACTTGAAGTTCTTTGAGCAGAACTTCAGTGATAACTGCAATGCATCTTAACAATATAAATGTATTTTAAATATGTGAATACCATGTTTATAAATATCAGTGGTCACAATTCTTTTGGGCAGAGCACATATATTGCATGAATTGTTTTCACATACAACAGGCGACCTAATCATCTCAGAAATCTTATTAGAAAAATGTCAGTACTTCTTTCACATTTCAATAGAAGTTGAAAATCCATTTTAAGTGATAAGTGAAGTGATAAATAGCTTGCCTGTGGTCTTCTGAGTGATGAAATAAAGAGGTTTTAATGGGTATCAGTTGAGACAGGGTTTATAGTTTCTAAACAGGAGCATTATATAATAAATAGGTTGTACTTGTGTGTATATATATATATATATATATATGTTATATTCATGGTACTCAATCCACACCATACCCCATTGGTTGAAACTTACCATTCTAATACAAGGAATCCAAATAGGGAAACAAGTAAAACTATCACTGTTTGCAGATAGATACTGTACATAGAAAGCCCTAAAAACGCTTCAGAAAAACTAATCAAAACAATCATCAATCAAAACGAAAATCAGGGAGAGGGATCAAGTGAGGGCAGGAAGAACATGAAAGACTAAGGTGATGGTGCGGGGGTGAATTGGTGGTAGAAATTCCATGGGGACACTGTCAAAAATATATAGAGAAATAAATTTAAAAAAAGAAAGAAAGAAACATACCAGTGAAAGTTTCTTCCCCACTCAAAGATTTACATTCACTTACTCATTAATTTATTGATTCATTTAATAAATAGTCTGCTGAAAACCCATTATGTATTTGCTACTGATCAAATCTTACATTTGATCAAATGTAAGAATCTGATCAAAAATCTTACATTTTTGTGGGAGTTGGAATAACACAAACAGTGAACTGAAAAAGACAAATAAAACATGAAATTTCTTAGATTATGATACGTGCTCTGGGGAAAAGGAGACAGAATGTCTCAGGCATAAAAACAGAGCTTGAGTTTCCAAGAAAGTAGTCAGATGTAGCTTCATGAGGGCCACACGGAGGTGAAACAATGAGCCACCCTCCTCCAGGCAGAAGGGACAGAAAAGTGAAAAGGTGAAGATGTCTAGGAAGCAAGTGTAATTGTAGCAGAGTAAGAGGGAGCATGGTTTGAGGTGAAGTCAGACAGGTAACAGTAAGTGTCACGTCTTTGGTTTTTAATTACCTTTTTTTATATATATTTTAGAAGGACAGGTTTATTAGGAAAAGGAGAAAGTAAAAGAAGCATCTGTATAGTCACAGGCCGACAAGAGAACTGTTCTTTCGGTTTTTAGTATGACATGAGAGTTTATTGTAGAAAAGGCAGTAGGGGAACTTGAGGACTGGGCAGAGCATACTGTATTCAAAATGCAATCCTGTAATAGGTAGCCTTTTGTGATATAGCTCCTTTAATTTAGGATAATATTTTCAGGGTTCATTTATATTCTAATACATATCAATCCTTCCTTCCTTTCATGGCTGAATAATATTCAATGATATGGCTGTACCAGATTTGTTTATCTCTTCCTTCTGGAAAGTTGGTTTGCTTCCACCATTGCCTATCATGAACAGCACTGCTATGAACGTTTGATATTTTATCAATATCTGTTTTCAATTATTAGGGCATATTCCGAGGAATACAATTGAGGTGTTGAACAGAAGAATTTTAAGGAATGTTTTGAGCCTCTCTTCTTTCTGTGTGCATTTGTGTATCATTTCCTCTCCTTCCCTTTCCTTTCCCCTTCCCTTTCCTTTGTCTCTGCAAGGTCACTGCAAGGACACTACAATCCAAACCACTCCAGGGACAAGTCTCCCTGGTGATTTTCTGGATGGAAAAAATTTGCTGCGTAAGCAGTATCCCCCCACCCCCCACCTCCACCCCACCCCACCTCAATAGTGCTTAGTGCACCAAAGTCTGTGGAAGAGCCCAGAAAGGACATTTGTGAAAAAGCAGTGACTTCATCTAAAGATAGCTGCACTGAGCCCAAGAAAGCAGGAAACTTAGAGTGGTTTCACTTTTTTGTTTGCCTTCTTTGGGCTAAGCTAATACCCAGATTCATTGGTGAAATATGCCAGTTTAAAAAGTTGCCTCTCAATTTTTAAGTCCAGAAAGGCCAGGCAAAATAAATTTCTGGATGGCATGCAGCTAAATAGTTGACAGGTAGCAACTTACTGTTGAGTGAGAGAGGGTGGGGTCAGGTGTTGCGTGACTGAAAAACTAAAATGAGGGCCCTCCGAGGGAAAGAGCAGTTTATCAAGCAAGAGCCAGCAGGCAGGCTGTAGCTGTGGGCACCATGCAGAACAAGGAGCCGCACCCAAAGTGGAGTGGCCACAGGGTCCCTGGCTCCAGGGCCCTCCACCGAGGCACGTTCCTCACCTCTGGATCCTCTACAGCTGTGCTCTGTAAGCTGTCCTCAATCTGCCTCCCGTGAAGGCACCGACTCTTGTTTATGGTTTCTAGCCCATGCCACTATCTCCTGCCAATACCATGGTTCCCCTTTAATCTCTGCAGTCCAAACAGCCAGCCTCCCTACACTTTGGGGATCAGCAGGAGGAATAGAACTTGTGGTGAACTTGCTGCCTGAGGTCCCTCAGATACACCCAATCCAGAGCAGAGGAAGTAGAAATCACTGTTACAATTATTCCAGAAGGAAGTCCAGGTCCAGCAAACACATATTAACACTGAACTAATTTTAGATATGTTTCTTTAACCCTCATAACAACTCTTTCAAGAAAGCACTATTTCAGCTCCATTTGATTGCTGAAAAAATGCATTTTAGACACAGTAAGGGACCTGCCCAAGTCCTCACCGTTAGGGTAGCTGTGGCCGTGACCTTAACCCAGACAGTTTGTATCCGGCCTGGAGTCTCCTCCAGTATGCTATACAGTGGGATAACACAGGACTCCAAACTTTTGAACAAACTCAGGACTTGAAATTCAGGTGTGATACAGCAGCCAGTCTCCTAGACTCATATTAACTCCCCAATTTCAAAGAATAAACAAGTCACTCACCAAGTAGGGCCCACAACCAGGAACAAGACTGCCTAGTCGGGTCATTCGCAGGACCAGCACAGGAAATGAACTCACTGTCTTCTTAAGTGCTCCACCCCTGAGACACCCAGAGATTTCTGGGAAATGTAGTTGTGAGGATTCAGCTGCTTCTTGTGCATCTTTCAATCAAATCTTTTCATTGAAAAAGATACACACACACACACATTAAACTGTGAGTATGACCTTGTATTTGACACAATCCTTGCTCCTAGGGAGTCTGAAGTCAGAAGCCCTACATATAATGTATATGTATAATGTGGGAGGTGAGCATTTTAAGAGGTCTATGAAAATCAGAACCGTATACCTAGAGGAAGCAGAAGAAGATGGATGGTTAAAATCATCTCCCCAGATTTGACACCCTTTCTCCAATTCTATAAGTTTCATGTGTTTGTTTTCATTCCTTTCAAGCTCTGATTTCAATCCCATCCACAACTTCACCCAAAGGCACTGTGCACTGTGATTGAAATGTGCCCTATGCTTAGGATGGTTTTGTTTGTTCTTGTGTTTCTAATATACATTAATGATATTGATCTTATGCCTTTTCCTCTACACTATGGTTTTAAAACTATTTTAATGACACAGTCTTTACCTTTAGCTCTCCCTTTGCAGTTATTGTTCTATTCAATAATGTCTCTGGGTTCCTACTGCATTAATTTGGGCTTCTTAACATAAAGGCTTCTCTGGGTCTCTGTTAGGCAGGCTGGATGCATCTGCAACTTAACGTGGTGTACACCCCTAAGCCTAGCACGATTGCTGTTGGAGGATAAATCCCCCCATATTCTACCCACTCAGGTGGATTATTCCAAGGGCAGCACTACCTCCCCGCATTCTTCACTGGTATTAAGCTCCCTTTGTCCAGAGAGAATCTACTGGTGATGCACCCTTTATTGACTCAAACTGCATGGTCTCGCTTTCCTAATTGCATATTGCTACTTCCTTTAGTCACTCCCCAAATAAGCTACTGAATGCAATCTTCACTTTAGCATTAAGCTTTAGGCGAACCCAATCTGAGACTGTTTAACTGCCTAGTTCCGCTCATGAAGGACACGTACGTTGTCCCCAACACCTGGTTACTACAAACAGTATTGTGATGAATGTTTTCCTACAGGTACCTGCAAATGGACGTGAGAACTTTGCATGGATATGGGAGACAGGGCATATGGTCACTGATTTGGGAGGATCACATCCGCTTCTGTAAAAAGATTCCTGTGAGCCTTATGACCTGATTGACACTTTACGTAAGAAACTTTCAAATGTCTCTTAATCTGATATATTTAGGTGACAGCTCAGGGTTGCTGTCGTTTGAACTTTTCTGATAATAACCAGAGAAGTAAATTTGAGCAGGTTTTCATATTCCTATTGACTCTTCAGATCTCCCATTTGTGAATTAAATAGCAAGGTGTTAATAAGGAACCCACTCTCAGATATTTAATATATATATATATATGTTGCGAATTACTCAAAATACTCCTCTAGAGAAATTTTATTTATCTTCCATGATTGAAGCAGCTGATTTAGAATTATGAAGCCCTACCTGTTAAACTACTGGGCCACTTTAGGCGAACTTATCTCATGGTCACAGGACACTCAGGAATCTATTGTTCAATTGATTTCTAAGAGGCACATTTCAAACTGGGTAGAACAGCAACAGTGGTTACCATTAACACCTATGGAGTGATTTTCTGTGTTTTTCTGTTCACAGCACTTTAATTTGCTTATGTCATTTAATTCTCACTGATGATTACAAGGAAAGTATTCTTCTTCTTCCCACATTACACACAAATTGTGACCCAGAGTGGTTTCTAAGTTGCTTATGAATTACGGAATAGGTAAGTGGTAGAGCTGGGCACATACGCCACACATCAGACTCGCAGCTTATGTTCTTAACCGCCAGAAGTGTGCCGCACTCACCGCTAGAAGATTCCCAGGTCTTCTGAAAATACCACGCTCCTTTGCTGTAAGCATTGAACAAGGCCGAGTCCCAATCCCTGTTCTCAACTGAGCTCTGGGAAAATTGAGAAGTGTGTGCTTTTGTGGTCCAAAATCCTAGATTATGATCTGACTTAGTCTATGGGCCTGTTGATGATACCTTTTCATCTGACCTGCTGTTTTTCAAGAAGCATTTGTGGAAAACATACTCTTTTAAGGAGGTAAGATGAGTAAAACGTTGGGTGTTCTGGTCTGTCTGGGACAGTCCTGGTTCACATTTGTTCTGGTATAACAAGAACAAGTGTCTTTTTCCTACTACTTGAAACTTTTTTTTTTTTTTTTTGCTTCTCTTTCATGTTCCCTGACTCTGTTCCTGCCTAATTCATTAGCTGCTTCTCTGGCTCCTTTCCAGGGTTTGTTTTTTCACTTCTAAAGGCTGTCGTGCCTTACTCTTAGGACACATTCTCTTCTTCAATAACACATTTCCTCCAGGGTCACCTGATTCACTCCGTGACACTAACTGCCACTCAAATGCTAGGATTTCTCCAGAAATTGTAGCCCTAGACGAAGGGTTCAATGTAAGTATTTACTGGGCTGTTAATCAGAGCATAAGAGTTAGGCACACAGGCAGCAAAGCAGGCCAGGAAAGGGAGTCAGCAGTTTACCAACTTGGCCCCTGCTGTGGGCCACTCCTTCTCTGCCACTTCTCTGTTACCCTACAATCCACACTGACACAAGATGACTTCCTTTGTTATTAACTTCCTTGCCATTAACCCTCTCTGGGTGGACTTTTGCCACTTCTGAATAGGTTTCACTTTCAGTACTATCAAGAGAGGAGAGACCAGCGAGACTGGGACGAGAGACGCTCCAGGGTAAGGAGTAAAAAAAAAAAAAATGTGAAAAAAAATTAGCTGTCACTGTTAGCACTGCCAAAAATAAAATAACTTGAAATAAAAACTTTTAAGAAGTTACAGAGCATATAAAAGGAGAGTCTGCAAACTGGGAGACTTCAAATTGAAAGTAGAAAAGAAGCTCAGAGGAATGTAGTTACAGTCATACACTTTAGAGAGGGAAAATGCAGAAATTTTTTAACCTTTACAATGATTGTTTATAAGAATGGAATGTCCAGATGACAACGGATTGCTCAAAAATCATTATCTCATACTATATTAGGAAGATGATTTAAGTTTTATGAAATCAGAAGTATTTAGAAAAAAGTCCTATGTTTGCAAAATAAGCTAAAGTCTCATATGTACAATGTATTGGTTTAAGTTTCTCCCTGTGTTCTAAGTAGATATTTAGAAGCAAGTGTCCTATCTTACTCTTATTTGTTGAATGCCAATCACAAACTTTCCTGGAGTAATTTGTAAAAATTAGACACAGAATTGCTAGTTGAGTTTACCATGTTTTTATTTAATTAATTTTTTTTTTTTTGCAATGTTTGCTTTCTTTTCCCAGGTGTAGTCCCAAGAGAATTTCTACCACCAGTTCAACCGTGCACCATCACCATAGTCCCTTGTGTTCTTCCTGCCCTCACTTTGGACTCTTTCCTTCATCCTTCCCGGCAGAATGTCTCTGATTTATAGTTGTCTCTTCATTGTTGTTTGGTATTTTTATTGTTGTATCTTTTTATTGTTATCATTTTTTCTCTTCATCCCTCATTTGGTTCCCCTGTATTTTTCCTATAAGTGAAACTATCCAATATTTTTCTTTTTCTTCTGACTTCTAGGTTCATCCATGTTGCTATGAATGGCATTATTTTATCTTTTTTGATTGTTGCATAATATTCCGTTGTGTATATATAGCACATCTTCTTGACCTAGTCATCTATTTTTGGGCTTTTGGGTTGTTTCCACATCTTGCGTATTATAAATGATGCTGCAATAAACATAGGGGCGCAAGCATCTTTTTGAATTAATGTTTTTGTGTCCTTTGGGTAGATCCCTAGGAGTGGGATTGCTGGGTCATATGGCAGCTCCATCTTTAGTAGACTGAGGAACCTTCACACAGCTTTCCATAGCAGTTAGACCAGTTTGCATGCCCACCAGCAATGAAGGAGAGTTCCTTTTTCACCACATCCTCACCAACGTTTGTTGTTGCTAGTGTTTTTTTAATATGTGCCATTTGTACTGGTGTAAGGTGGTATCTCACTGTGGCTTTGATTTGCATTTCCCTGATTATGAGGGATGCTGAACATTTTTTCATATACCTGTTGGCCATTTGCATTTCCTCTTTGGAGAAGTGTCTTGTAAGTTCTTATGTCCATTTCTTGACTACACTGTTTACCTTCTTTTGTTGAGTTGTGTGAGTTCTTTGTGTTTCTTTGTGATCAGTCCCTTATCAGTCCTGTGGAGTGCAAAAATTTTCTCCCAATCGGTAGGGTGTCTCTTTGTTTTGGTTAATGTCTCTTTTGCTAGACAGAAGCTTTTTAGTTTGATGTAATCCCAGCTGGAAGTGTAATTCCCCCCATTCTCCTTTGGTTTAGTCAGGAGAGCTTTGACTGTGGTAGGTTTTTTGTGGCTCCATATGCATGTCATTGATATTTATTTCCTTGATGAATGTCATTGAGATTTTTATTGGAATAGCATTGAATCTGTACATTGCTTTTGGTAGAATGGCCATTTTGATGATGTTGATTCTTGCCATCCATGAGCAAAGGGTATCTTTCCATTTCAAAACCACTAACCATTTTCTATTCATTCAACACTCACTCAGTGTTGAAAGTTTTCTAATATAAATAAATGAGCAGACACCAAATGATAAAACACCAAGACATCCTTAAAATGCCCTTATTATTTTTAATTTTGATAAGGTGTATGATTATGCTTTCTAAAGAAAGTTTTCATTGATTCATATATAGTGAAAAATTTACAGGTGAAATATTTTGAAGTTGGAATTATCTCATTTTTAGTCTTTTCTAGCTTTCTTTTGTGGATTAGGTCATGAATACATAAGAGTTCATCGCTGGATTCTCCTGGGTTTGAAATTGTCCATATTAACGAGTTTCAGTATCTGAAAGAATACTGAACCTTTTTCTTTCTTCTTTCTTTCCTCTTTAAATAGTAAAATATTGATGAATTTCTTTGGACACAAACTTTTTCTCCAAGGAAATATTAAATGTATTTTTCAGCTCTTCTTCTATTTCTTCCTCATTCAGTGTTTTAAATTCTACCAGATCCATATTGTCCTTATAGTTGAATTTCCGATAGGCCAGAGTAAAACCCAATAAGCAGTAAACCCCATCTAGGGTCTGCAAGGAACAAAAGGACTCCTTTAAAAACTCAGATGCTGTGGATGCTTGCAGGAATGCATTTGCAGACTCAAAATCTTTGATTGTTCTAGGTTCAAGAGTAAAAGAGAAGAGTTTTTGGTATTTTCTCTTTTCCAGGTGATTAGAATTAAGAAAGTGTTGGTTTGGAACGTACTGCTCTATTCTGATTTGGTCCAGGTACCAGATTCCATTCTCTTCTGTCAAGCAAAAGATACAAGGCACCTGAGGCTGATCCTTCCCAGAAATTAACTCCAGAGGCTGCCACATCTGGTAAGACCTTCCAAACCCAGCATCCACAATGTAGTTCGTGCCATCAATGGTCACCTTCAGCAGGAGGTGAATCATACTGTTGCTGTATCTGTCAGCTGTAATGTTGTAAACACAACCTCCCAACATCGTGGTGTCAAAACCCATTGTGGTCAGAACCCAGTAGAGAAGATGATTCACCTGGAGACACCACCCACCATGTTTCTTCCTCACAACTTGATCAAAAGCAGTCTCCAAGTCCAGTCGCACGGTTTCCCCACAAAGCATATGAATATTCTCAAAGGGAATGGCTCGGATATGGTGCTGAAATATGTCAGTCAGTGTTTCCAAGTCCAATTTGTTCCTGGAGTTCTTATAACCAATTCTTTCAAAATATGCTTCAATGTCCATGATTCCTAAGGCAAGGGAAGCAAAGCAAAAACAAATTGTGTTACTTTTGCACTTGAAGTTCTTTGAGTAGATCATTTATAAATGTAATGCATTTTAAATATATAAATACAGTGATTATAAATACCTGTTATAATTCCTTGAAAATATCCAAAATTTATTGTTAATTTTTCAAACTTTATTTTTTATATCATTAGTATATATCATGTATAAACTTATGGACTATAGTGTAAACAGATCCACATTAGATATATGTATATATTGCAAAATAATTACCACATTAAAGTTAGTGAACACTTCCACACCTTCACAATTTTGGTATTTGGATGTTTGTGGTTATTATATTCAAGAACTTAGCTTCTAGTGGGAGTTTGTACTATTTAATCAGCATCTATCATTTTCCAATCCCCCAGATCATGGCAACCATCATCATTCCATTTTTATGAGTTTGACTTATTTTAAAGATTCCACATATAAATAAGAACATAAATATCTTACTTCACTTAGCCTAACACCATCAACCTTTACCCACATTGTTGTTAAAGGCAGGGTTTTGATCATTCATGTGACTGAGTTTATATACATATAATTGCTTAATTATTTGTATATCATTATAAATGTAGGCATAATTATGATGATACAGTTATTGATGGACACATAGGCAGTTGTCATATCTTGACTATTGAGGATAATGCTACAGTGACTATGGGGATGATATATTGAGCTGAATGAACTGGTAGGACCGACTTAATGCAAATGTTCTCTAGGTCAGTGCTTTGTTCATGGGTGGTAAGTCACCCAGTTTAGGTCAATGATATTCTATTGAGGGACTTACGTCAAAATCAAATTGCTTCTCTTTCTGCTCGTAGGATATTTGCACAAAGTTACTGAGAGAACTTAGTGAATAATAATATCAACAAAAAAGTCTATGAAGATAAAGAATAAAAAGAAGGGAGGAGAGAAAAGACATGAATTGAATCTTAAGTTATCTCTTTACTTTCTGGTAAGATAAGTAAAATGAAAGGAAAAGGAAAAAGCTCCCTATTTTGTTAAAGTCCATGTAGAAAAAGTTTCTGTTACCTGCAGGTGAAGGATGCTAATCTATAAATACACTAGTTGCAATGGTGGTGCATTACCATTGGGAATATGACAGGACCTCAGGAGACAAGGACCCAGGGTATTATCCCTAAGTTAATTATGATAAGCCAGCGGCCCAAGTGTTTTCTATTGTCCTTTGTAATATCATTTCCTTTGAACTTTCCTAGTTCTAATTTTTAATCAACTACTCTGTGTTTTGTATTTCAACTTTCTAAATTACTGATGCCTACAACATTACTCCCCCAAATATTTTAATTCACTTAATTTCTTCTCATTTTAACTTCATTGGTATCCTATCTCAGTGCTGACACAAGTTCCAAACTCTACCAAAAAAACATAGTCAGCTCAATTGTAATTTAGCCAATCCTTTGTAAATCCTCTCCTGTCTGTTAATCCAGAAGCTTAGTTGAATAAGTAATAGGGCAGGTAATGTGGAGTAAAATGAATATAGTTTCAACATGACTGACTATTTCATACTTATGTTGAGCTCCATTTTTTCTATTTGAAATTATTTTATATTCCTTTCAAAAAGCTGTATTATTTCAACTTTTAAATTTTTGTTCTACCTTCTTTCTTCTTTTTTATTTTTAAACGTGAAAGCAGGGGAAAGGTCACTAGGAATGATAGTATACGTCAATGTGTAAGGCCAGCAGGCTACTCCACAGAGAGAAGCAACTTTCTACTCCTCTTTATAAAGATATTGTTGTGACAGAAATTCCATCAGGAAACCAAGCAGCACTCAGAGAGGGGGAGGGAAGTTCTTCATTTACCCGGACATCAGCGGTCTCAGCGATATCTCTCAAAGTCTGAGCCTCCCTGGTGGTGCAATGGGTTAAGCAACAACGCACTATGAAGCAAACCGCAGCCACTGCAGCACGAGTTCAATCCCTGCCTCCTGGGGAGGGGACCCACATGGTGCAGCAGATCTCTCCTGCCTCACCTACTACTCCCCTCAGCAGTATATTTCAGTCTGTCTGCTGTTCTGCTCCCCACTTTGTCTCTGGTGGATTCCCCCACACCTCCGGCATGTACCCCAGTGCTTCTATGCATAAACAAATAAATCTTTTTTAAAAAAGTCTGAGCTCTGAGCAACTAGGTTACAGAGTATATATTGGGTACAGTATGAATCAGGGTGTGTTTAGCTTTGTGAGTTACCAGATGTTTCCTGAAACTTTTAGTCTACAGACTATGTCCTAACTTAGCTAATCAACAGGTCAGCCTGACATTTTCCACTTTATTCCTCCCCTTTTTTAAAAATTTCACCACATTTATGGTCATGCAGATTTTAACTCTCCTGAATCCCTGAACCCCTAACTTGTCCTGGGACTCATTATCCCCTTAATGGAATGGAGCCCCTAGCTGCTATTAGGACAAAGGTCCTCAGTCTGATCAGTAGCTGCTTTCTACTGAAAGTGGGTGACCAGTGGGGATGCAGTGAGACTCCACCACTGGGCAAAGATCTAAGGGGCCTGGGAAGAAGGAGGCGGGAGCATTTGATGGACCTTTTGAGGTCTGCTGACTTTTAGGTGAGAGATGATTCTCATGAGGGCTTTGAGGATGCAAGGGTCAAACAAGAGGACAAAAAAGAAAATTAGTGAGGGAATGAGAAAAGGAAACAACTAGGACAGAAGGTTTTTGGTGTTTTTTTGGTTTTTTTTTCATAGAGGCAAAGATTGATTGTAGCCAACTAGGCCTTTTTCTTTTTACAGTTTGTACATGAACATTTTTTATAAGATCCCTCTCTTAGAGTGTTAACTTTTTTTTGTTTGTTTTTAAATCTTTTTTCAGACCTACTTGCTTTTGTCTTGCTTTGTCTTCAAGACTTTCTTTTGTTTTCTTAAAATTTCCTTTTATCCCCTCTTTCAGACCTTTAACACTTGCTTTAACACTTTTATTACTTTACTTTCAGGACCTTTAAAATATCCATTTTTAGTTTTTTTTAGGACTAGAATTTTAAATCGCAGAGTTGTTTGTTGGACAATTCCATACACCAAGGTTTTTTTCTAGGCTGGTGAAAAACCTAACAAGCATTAGGCAGATTGATAAAAGTAAGAAAAATTAGAAAGATATTTTAATACCATGTACATTTCTATATATACATTGTCATGGCAGTTTCCCGGAGAAATCAGGCAGGACTCAGAGAGGTGGAGAGAGAGGTTTACTTGTCACACCTGCGGGCCCGGTGGGATCACTCCCAAAAACCCGAGCCCCAAACAGCAGAAACGGCAGGGCTTTTGCACAGGTTGTACGGGAAACTTCTTGCTCCCTCCGTCATAGCACAAGCATATCCGTCATAGCACAAGCATTGCTTATTGTTTGGGACAGGTAGCTGGAAGGGTCACGGTAGCCCTTTCTCAGGCTCCCACTCGGAGCGCACAGCTCACCAGCAGCCTCTCCGCTCCAGCAAGCAGCGGCATCTAAGCAGCAGACTCTCAGCAGCAAACCTGGCAGCTTCTTGCTTCAACGTGAGTCCAAAGTTTTTATCTTAAACAGTTTAGACTTTTATGGAATAGATCAGAACAGTATCTCAAAGTAGACAAAAGGAGAGTCCGGTTTTCTTTTGGAAAGGCAGCTGGAAGGCAGTAGAGACAGACCAATAATCTCAGCACCAACACAAAGATCTAGGCAGCTGCTTGCTGTTACCAGAGGCACCCCACACACACACACAGGCCAGCTGCAGTGGGTCCCTCACTTTAGTTCCCAGCATTACACCCTTTGTCTTGGTCAAGGCAAAAGAGATTTAGCTGGAGAAGGGTGTTACAGCTGAGGACATTAAGTCAGTCTCTATAGCCACAGCCATGGAGATTTTACACACACACACACACACACACGAATCAAAACAGTCAGTCAGAGGCTATCACATTTTCTTTTTGCGCGAGTTTCTAACTGGCCCCAAACTGGGCTCTGGGAGGTGATCAGGGTCCCCTCCCATCCGTTGGGATGAGCCTACCAGGTTGGGCCCCGGGGGGATCTTACCATGTCCTGTAGCCTCTGGCATTTCTGTCCACCTCTCTCCAGAGTCCTGTTGGGGTGTAGCAACAGTGGTCAGCTGACCCCCACCCTAATAAGGAAGACCTGTCAAAGACCGGAAGCGCCACCTTATTTTCTTCAGTGTGAGTCACCTGTTACGGTCTTGGGCACTGCCCCAACTCCCGGCCAATGGCACAACGGGCCAGCACAGCTGGTTTCCCGGAACTAAATGTCATGGCAGAAATTCCATCAGGAAACTAAGCCGCCCTCAGAGAGGAGAAGGGAAGTTCTTAATTCACGCCTGACACAAGCAGGCTCAGAGATGTCTCTCAAAGTCTGAGCACCAAGCAACTAGCTTACAGAGTATATATTGACTAAAGCGAGGGGTACAGTATGAATCAGGGTGCGTGTGGCCTTGTGAGTTACCAGATGTTTCCTGAAATTTTTAGTCTACAGACTATGTCCCAACTTAACTAATCAACAGGTCAGCCTGACATTTTCCACTTTAATATGATGCTTAGAATCACTGAATTTCAAATCCATTCCAAAGAAGCCAGTTTTGATAGGAGTTTTTATGCAAACAATGTTATAATCAAAATATACTTGAATATTTATGACTAAATATAATGGATGTGTACCACTGAAATCATGATTAAGGTAAAATTCTTGGGACATTTAGAACATAGTTGCCAGGATATAATGTACTGAAAACACTATGAAGTCTAAAAATAGTTAAGAATATATCACACATAGCCTTCCTTCCTTGAAAACAAGGACAGTTCTTGATGGGCCAGAATATTTAGAATCTTTAAATACCCAAAACATAGGGGAGTGAGGTAAAGTGGTTATTTGCATTTATAAAGGAGAGTGCTGAGTGTGTAATGACCGGTCATGGGAGTGGCTACGGAGGTCGCCAGGAGAGGGCGCTCAAGCAGCCAACCAGAGATTAATTGCGTCGGAATCAGCAAAGAGGTTTCAGTCAAGTTGCTGTTCCACTTTCCACACACAACAAAAACCATAAGGGGTGAAAGCACCTGATCTCCCTCTAAGTGATAACTATAACTGACAGTATTTGGGGACAGATAAATAAGCCAAAGCCTTGAATTGTAGGTATCATCTAAGAAGGAAGAGAGACTTTCCATGTCCAGAAACAGAAAGTCAGCCTTTGAATTTCTTGTCACTAACTCATATCCTCTCATTTCCCCTAAAAGGAGTGAGAAATTGAAGCACTTGCATTAGACATCTTTCCAGCAACATTACATACAAAAATAAATAAATAAATAAAAATTGGAGGCAAAGTTTCATAAGCCTGAAGGTTAGGAAATAAGAGAATACAAATATCTTATAATACAAGAATAAAAAGAAAAGGATATGGCATGCAAAGAGGAAAAAACAAGACAAACTGTTCAAGCAAAAAAATATACTGATAACATTGAAAGAAATTATTACAGGTTCTTAGCACTATAAAACATTTAAAATGAACTCAGGGCCCTCCCTGGTGGCGCAGTGGGTTAAGCAACACACTATGAAGCAAACCATAGCCACTGCAGCATGAGTTTGATCCCTGCTGCCGGCTGGGGAGGTGACCCACATGGCGCTGCAGACCTCTCCTGTCTTGCCTGCTGCTCCCCTCAGCAGTGTATTTCAGTTGATCTGCCTGTGCTGTTCCCTACTCTGTCTGGTGGATTCTCTTTCCCCCCACCACCTCTGGCCTGTGTCCCAGTGCTTGTATGCATAAATATATAAATCTTTTTTAAAAAAAAAAAGAACTCAGAAAAGAGTTCATATTGAGATGAAAACTTACACAGCATTATGGAAAGAAACATTGCACATATAAACAAACTAATAGTAAAAACAGAGCTAGTATATAATTATCAACAGAAAAGGACAACATAGAGCATAAACATAGTAGAAAAACCTGGTACTCAGAAAAAAATTAATGAAAAGATAAAACCATTAGACACTTGGAGAGAAACTAATAGACATAAATAACAGTCAAAATAATCCACTATAAAGAGTTTGGCTCTTTTGGAAAAATAACTCAAAAAATGAACTAGAAAGTGAATAAAAAGAATTAATAGTCATTTTCCTGAAATGAAGCAAAAATTTAAACTATAAATCAGAAAAGTAAAATATAATTATAAACAAAAGACCAGCTATAATAATAATTACCTTTTTTGAATACTATTTGAGAATTCTATACCTACACTTCTATTTAATGATGAACATAGATACTTACTTAAGATGAGGACAGTGGGACATAAGGGTGTGAAATCACATACCAAGATGTCCAGTCATTGAGTGTTTAAACTCAGATGTTTATAACTTCAACCTGACATGCCATGCATCATGTTGTGCATTAAAATTAGTTCAAGATTATAATTGAATAAAATGAATAATTTGGTTATGCATGTGATATGATCAAATTAAAAAGGGTTGAAGCAGATGGCCTGAGTCAACAAGATAGATGTTGTAATGAACCAATATCTGAGCTTGATACTCAATTTATCTCAGAAGTAATAACTCATCCAGTGCCTCCACAGATTGGAAGCAAAAATTTAATCAATTCAATCTAAAGATCAAAGAGATCAGCATCTAGAAAAATCTGATCAATCATACTTATCTCTAGAACATATTCTGGCTAAATTACTGAACTGTAAAGACAGGAAGGAACCAAATGAAATAGGGAAGAGTGACTCCTGAAGGGGACTGAAGAGGGCATTCCCTCTCTAAAGGAAGAGAACTCCTTTAGATGTGTCGGCCGCCATCATGGCTTGGGCATGCATCTCTGGACCATCCCCATGAGCTGGGCAGTCTGCCATAGCTGGGATGTCTCTCTGTGGCCAGTGCTTGAGTTTTCTTGCTCCATGTGGCAACCCCAGTTCATGAACCTCTCCTGGACAATTGGTGAGTCACTCAGGCCAGCTCTCCACATAGCCAATCAGGAGGCCAAGAGTGGGTGTCCTGGGCTAGGCAGCTGTATCAGTTCAGCGGAAAGATCCAGACCCAAAGAAGCACTTAATCTTTCTTTATAATACTGCCTGGTAAACTAGAAGAGCAAATATGACCTATAAATGACATCCCCATCTATAACACCATTCTCCAGCTAAACCTCTTTTGTCACTTGATAACCTAGTTTCTGGGAGGTACTGTTCCCACACCTCCCTAATCCCACCCCCACTCCCCCACCCTTATCCCAGCCAGACTGTAAGACATCTGCAGAACAGACCCCTAACTAGGCTTCCCAGGAGGGAAGCCCCCAAACCATAAGGTTGTCCATTCAGTATTTTCCAGTAGGAAGCCTCTGACTTAGTGGCAAGGATGCTCCAGCTTCCTCTTCGTGACTGGTTTATTGTGTTATTTTGTTGTTGCAGAGATCACGTGACATTCTACCTCAGCTCCACAGGATTTACCCTGGAACTACACTCCTAAAATCTGGAACAAATTTGATCCAGACTCAAAGAAGCACCTAATCTTTCTTTGTAATATTGCCTGGTCAGAGTACAGACTAGAGAACCAAATATGGCCTATAAATGGCATCCCGAGCTGTAACACCATTCTCCAGTTAAACCTCTTTTGTCACGGCAGAGGCAAAAGGCAGAATGCTGGGCACCAAGGTGAGAGACACTACAGCTGGCTGGTGGGCTTGTTCTCAGTGCCAGCTGCCTGGGCCTTTGCTCCAGTGCTAAGACCATTGCTACGATTACGCCGCCTCCCAGGTGTGAGGGGAACTGATCTCTTCTTTTGTCCACCTTGAGATATTATTCTGATCTGTCCCATAGAAAATTCTATTTTCCTGTATTTTCTAGTCTGAAAAAGGTCAATTTCAGACTAAGAAAAAGCTTCTAAATTGCTTATTAGGCCAATAAAATTTAGAGATTCTTTAAAATCTAAGTTTCTTGTTAAAAGTAATTAATTTGACAAAAGAAAACTATAGAATGAAAATGCAGCTTTCTGTGAGCTAGATTCCAGACTTCATAATTCTGAAAAGAGCCCTGAAACAGGTAAACTGCAAAATAAGACCTTAGCCTATATTTTCTCCTATCCTTCTCATGGTTCGTGAAGAAATTGTTCTTTTGTCTTAGAAACATCTTTGGCCTCAGTGAGGTCGAGCAGAAACAATGTAAAGTCAAAAAGATCATGTCTTAAAAATACAAAGTTAAGGAAAGTTTTGATATCTGAAGGAGTTAGTAAAAACTACTTAAAAATAAAATTCTCAGTGCCTTCACAACTATTGGAAAAATAACTACTCCTTAAAATTAATACTAATGACCAAAATTTCAAATGAAAATCAAGAGCTCTCTGCCTGTTGTTGTCTTTTGCCTTCAGAAGGTTAATTATAAATAGTGTCTATATAAATTCTGTAGGAAAAAAAACCAAATTTTGAAATCAGGCTCTAGAATTCTGGTAAACAAGCACTAGTTCAAAATATAATGGTTTACAAAAATGAGGAGACAAGGACAGACTGGGGACACCTACCTGGTGGGGAGGGGAGGGGGAGGGTTGAGGGAAGATGGGAGCACGAGGGACTGAGGTGATGGTGCACTGGTGAGATGGTGATGGGGAATACATGGGGATTACAATTAATGGCAAGTATATGTAAATTTTAAAATATTTTAATTAAAAAAATAAATAAATCTTAATAAAAAAAGAATAAGAACAATAATAATAATAACAAAAAAGACAAAAAAAACAAAAATGAGGAGACAAGGACAAACTGGGTACACTTGGTGGGTAGGGAAGAGGGAAAGGGTGGAGGGCAGATGGGAGCACGGGGGACTGAGGTGATGGTGCACTGGTGTTACAGTGATGGGGAATACATGGGGATACAATTGATGTCAAATATATGTAAATTTTAAAAAAATTTTACATTAAAAAAAACCAAAATATAATGGTTTAAATTGAAACATTCATGCCTTAAAGTTGTAATGTTGGATGTTAATACTTTTATTCTATATTTAAATGTGTTTTATTTAGGAAGCACAAGGCATTCAGCAAGAAAGAATTAATGGGCCTCCCTGGTGGCACAGTCCCTGGTGGCACAGTGGGTTAACCAACGCACTATGAAGCAAACCGCAGCCACTGCAGTACGAGTTCCATCCCTGCCGCCAGCCGGGGAGGGGACCCACATGGCACAGCAGGTCTCTCCTGCCTCGCCAGCTGCTCCCCTCAGCAGTGTGTTTCAGTCAGTCTGCTGTTTTGCTCCCCACTCTGTCTCTGGTGAATCCTCTCAGCTCCCTGGACTCTGGCCTATACCCCAGCTCTTATGTACACAAATAAATAAAATCAAGAAAAAATAAATAAAAAATGAAAGAGTTATTGACTTGGCCTAAGTTAACAAAGATAAATCATGCTTCTAGCAATTTTACCTCAGTTTCTCTTAATAAAGAACTTTTCCCTGGTGGTACAAGGGGTTAAGCACCACACTATAAAGCATCCGTATCCACTACAGCACGAGTTTGTTCCCCGGGAAGGGAGAAGACCCACATGGCGCAGCAGACCTTTCCTGTCTCACCCACTGCTCCTCTCCGCACTGTATTTCAGTCAGTTTGCCTGTTCTGTTCCCCACTGTCTCTGGGGAATCCTCACACACACACACACACACACACACACACACACACTCCACACCTCTGGCCAGTACCCCAGTTCTCATATGCATAAATAAATAAATCTTAATAAAAAAGAACTTTTCCATGAAGACTACCCACTCATTCCTTCCTTGAAAAAGAAATACTTTTGTTCCCCTAGTAAATGTCCTAACTGAATTCTTTCTTCCCTTGTCCTAGCTAAGTAATTCAAGATGACATCTAAAACCATATGGACAAGCTACTTGGTGGTACTGAGACTCACATATATATAGGAAATGTGTATGATATTAAGTCTCTCTCTGATTTTTCTTGTTTTTATCACTCTATCTAATGCGTGTTTAGTTATTCACCTGCCTAAAAAAAAAAACCTGGGTGTATAGGATTATTCCATTTATAACCCTAAAATTAACTTAGAATTCTAGTCCTAAGAGAAGCTAAATCTTTAGTTGGTATATCTATCGTAAATCTGTTCCTTTTATCATTATTTAAATTGTAGCCCAAATCTCTTATAATAATCTCTTACTAAGTTCAATATTGAACATTTCTTAAATATCTTCAATAATTTCATCTAAAAATGATTGAGCTTTTAGGTTTAATTTTTGCTCCTCAATGTATAGAAACTAAAGTTTTAATGTCATTCACCTAAAATAACATTAAATCACCCATTTATGTTTAAGTCATACAGTTTAAAGGAATGATAGTATAACTACTACACCATCTTACAATCTAGAAATTAAAAACTAGGATATAACAATTCTAAAGGCAAGTAAAGTGAGGAGTGTGTTTAAAAAGGAAGGATTGTATTAGGAATGGATATTTTGAAGGTCTTGGGAAGAGTATGGTCAAAGTGAAATGTTTATCTTGGAAATGAAATGGCACACATAATAGGAAAGCAAAAGAAAGTATTGAAAGTCTGAGAGAGGTATCTTTAAAAAGAAATTTTATGTGCTCAAATTTATAATTCTTTAAGTTTATAATTCTTTAAATTTATAATTCTTTAAGTTTAATGTCAGTTATATTTTTATATGAAACCAAACTTTAATTTCTTTTTCATCTGCAAAAAGGACTAAAGCTTCTACTAAAAGCTGCTATTGAAAGCTTTCATAGCTTTCAATAAAAGATTAGGTAATCTGAAAATCTTGGTACTCTAACCCTCAGGCTCAATTAACTGAGAAAACTTATCCTATGAGCGTTGCTGAGGCTTGTTGAAGAAATAGAGGTGCTCTTAAATCTGTCACTCGGGGTGATTAAGTTTTCTACAAAAATCTGTAATTTTTTAATCCTATGACAACTTCCCGGATATCAAATATTCTAATATCATATATTGAAACCGCATAGGAAGCACTGTTACAGAAAACTGGTTACACTTTTGCAACATAAATGTAAACTAATAGGAGTAATCTAAAATCCATAAGACTTCTTAAAACCTAATCTATTCTGGCCAACAGCTCCTAATACTGACCCCCAGTGGCGTTACTAATTCTAAGACCCTGGTGGTAGAAGCAGGGACCTGCCCTCTTCGGCATGCAAAGGGAACTGTTGAGCCCTTCAACTGTGACAAACTGAGAGGTTACTCAGGAGTCCAAAATCCTGCATTATTCCAGTACACGAATCTGGACCCAGAGACTACAGACAACAAGCACCCTAGCAGTTCAGTTCATTAGTCATCATGCCATGACACCAGGCAGATGCTCCAGGGGCTGAATCAAGGGTCTCAGCCCCCTCACCCTATACTTTTCGACTCAGCCTTCAAAAGAGGAGACCAACCAGCTGAAGAAAAAGAGAGGGAGAAAGCCAAGAGAAGGGCCCACTATGTGATGGCTGCCACTGCCAGTGCCCTGCTATTACAGGGAAACCCCAAAAGAAAATGGGATGGCCTGAGTGTGAATTCTCACTCACACACTTAAAAAAAAAAATTAGAACAAGACCCAACTGCAGGCACAGTTAATAAAAGATTTATTTACAAAGAGAAATAGAAACAAGAGGAACCCAGAAACAGAGAGAGAGAGAGATTAATTGGTGAATTTGTCCTCCGGTAATGCTGTGGAAGCTGGGGCCCCAAGAGCATGCTGAAGGCAGGCAGCACAGGGGAGTGCAGGCCCACATGTCTTGCTTATATAACAAGCCTGGCTGTTGCACTCCACCCTTCATTCCCAGCATCCTTTCAGGAAGTCAGGAGTCATGACAGATGCATGATGTGATAGGAGCCACAGTCCCCAGCGCCTGGGATCTCCTGATCATGGAGGTGGGGGTCGGGTCCCTAAAACATCAGTGGGTGGAGTTCGTGCAGAACATGCTCTTGCCCCAACAGTTTGCACCTTTCAATTGTTGTCAGCATTCCCATGGTGATGAACATCAAATATGTGTGTACTAGGATGTAGCCTCAGATGACAGTCTTTTCTGGGGTTCCAGCTTTCACACAAAAGAACAGTCACTAGGCATTGTCCATGGAAGACCCGTGTGGCAGTCCTCCATTTCTGGAAAATAGTTGATCAGTCCAACCCAAAAGGAAAAAATTCTGGCTGCTATAGAAAATCCTCACCAGATAAAAATCTTAAAACCGGTTTAACTTGTTTAAAACAAATTTTTGTCCATCTTGATCCTATTTAATATTCAATAGTAGAGCAAAATATTGTTGCAAATTAAATCTACTTCCAAAACATTTTACCTATTTTTGCATAAAGTCACAGGGCAGAATAAACAAACAGCAATTTAGTTGGCTTTGTTGAAATACTCCATATGGGCTTAGAGTGAGCTCTCCACATTTAGTCCACACAGGCTACGTCATCAAAACCAGACTTACCAGACACCACCTGGGTTTTCTTTGGTCAAGTTTCCCAGGTTTCCTCTCTGGCATTTTCCAGTTCTGCCCATGGGGGCAAATTCCCCCACCTCCATTGGAGGTCTCTGGACCCCTCCAAGCAAAGTAGCAGGTTCTCCTCTTTTTGGCTCAGCTCAAATTCTTCTCCTGGGAGAATTTCAGTCAAAACCACATAATGAAACATGTTTCCAATTCTGTAGTTCAAGGACACAAGATTCTCTATTGACATTATGCACAAACAGGTCTGTTGCCATGAGTAATAAAAATTACTACCATTTTTTCATACTATGTTGGTATGAAGGAGAGAGAAAATGCAAACACAAGTCAGTTCTGCTTGCAAAAATGTGACATTGCTGCATATTCTCAACCTTTGCTATAGTACCACTTTTATTATGGGGCAGTTAAAGTTTCTTCATATCTTCCCTAGAAAACCACAATATCTCCTCAAGCGAAAAGCATCATGAAGGGGACTACAACTTCTTATAGAAAAAAATTTTCCAGTCAGGTTTAAAATCCTGTATTTCTAACCTTTTTATTTAGTTTCATCTCATTTACAGACCGTCAAACTACATCTTCTGGCCACAGAATATCTGTTATGGAGTATCAAGATCTAGAGGCACAGTTGCAGTATACGTGGACCTGCTTGGGTAGCCCATTCTGGACAACTGGCATCATCTGTAGCTCTTCGGAAAAACACTTAGCAGCTGAAATTGACCCTGGTCTGGAAGCCATCTTGTTCCCTTTCACACCCCATTCCCACTGTCCTGAAACAATAACCCAGATAGGGTGAGCACTATGCCCCCAAATTCAGCCTGAAACAGCTTCAGAAGCTAGACCTTTGCCCCATTTCCAAAGATTCCTCATTATCCTCTAGGCAGAGGGGGGAATGTTGGGTATAATGTAACAAGGTAATAAATATATAAGCCTCAAATCCCTCCCCAGCAGGCAATTCTGGGAAGCTTAACTAGATCAGGGAATCCTTAAGGCTGCCTTAAGGACAGGGGTAAAACCCACCACCATAACCAGAAAAACCAGCCCAGCTCCAGGAATGCCCAAGGAGAGATCAGGACATTTCTGTGTCAAAGGTCAGCACTAGCGACCAGACATTCCAGCAGATAACTGGTGCAAACGGGAGCCCCCCCCAAAAATCCATGAAAAAGGAGTATATAAGAGAGCATCAAATCCTCCTTATCACACAGACTTCTCTCATTTTGCCCGCTGCCTCTCTTAGCAGTGTATTTTAATTTAGTAAATCCACCTTTTCTGTTCTCCAGTCTGCTGTCTCTTAGGAATTCATTCTCTCTCTCTCTCTGTCTCTCTCTCTCTGTCTCTGTGTGTGTGTGTCTCTCTCTCTCTCTCTGTCTCTCTCACACACGCGCGCGCACACACACACACACCACCACCACCACCAATGTCTCTAGCCTATACCCTGATTCTTCCGCACAACTCAGGGGCCTTCCCCGTAGGCAGGCTCTTCTCTCCACTGGATCCTGCACAGCTGTGCTCTGTGAGTTGTCCTCCATCTGCTCTCCATCTGCCTCAAGTGAAGGTGCTGACTCCTGTTAGTTAAGATTCCTTGAGCCCTTGCCCACTTAATCTCCTGCCAACACCATGGTATCCTCTTAATCATTGCAGACTACACAACCCAGACTCCCTGCACTTTGGGGATCAATAGAGAATTTCCCATAAGCAGGAGGAATAAGACTTGTGGTGAACTTGCTGCCTGAGGACTAACTGGGTTCCTCAGATATGCCCAATCCAGATCAGAAGAAATGGAAATCGCTGTTATAATTCTTCCAGATGGAAATCCAGTTCCCTGAAACATGTAATATATACTTGACTATTTTTTTTGTATGCTTCTTTTATCTACCAACAACCTTTTTAAGGAACCACTATTTTAGCTCCATTTTATTGCTGGAGAAAATGCACGCAGACACACTATGAGTCCTGCCCAAGGACTGGAAATTCAGGTGTGCTACAGTAGCCAGTCTCTTGGACTCACATTAAGCCCCAGTTTCAAAGCATAAGCAAGTCACCACTGAATTCCACTAGGACCCACAACCAGAAAACTTTCTTAATCAAATCTCTTCACTGAAAACAAGTGGAGGCTATATAATATGCTGAACTCTTGCCACAAGCCCTGAGGGGTGTGTCCTTGTATTGACATGATCCCTGCTCTTAGGGGGTCTGAAGCCAGGTTCCCTATGTGTAAAGGTGAGAATTTTTAGGGGGTCCAAGAAGCATGTCTTTCTACCTAGGAAGAAGAAGATGGATGGTTAAAGTCATCCCCATATTTGACACACTTTCTTCATCAATTCTGTGAGATACACGTTTGTGTTTTTATTCCCTTCACACTGTCTTTTCAGTCCCGTCCACCACTCCAGCCAAAGGCACTGTGCAATGTGTCTGATGTATGTCTATATTTATGGTATGATTATGAACTATGTAAGACCGTTTTGTTTGTTCTGTGTTTTCAACTTACATTAATGATATTAGTCTATAACTCTTGCTATTTCTTATGCATTTTCCTCTACACTGTTTTAAAAACCTGTCTTCATGTTACAGTTATCACCTTGAGCTCTTCCTGTGGCATTAATGGTTCTAGTTCATGCTCCTGGTGTCCTGCTGTATGAACTTGGTCCTCTCAACTTGAACCCTTTCTTGGGCCAGTATTGGGCAGGCAAACAGGACCTACAAGTAAGCATCTATGGGGCCACCAGTCATCCAAGCATGATGGGTGTGGTGGAATAAATACTCCTACATTTTACCCACCCAGTTGGGATTACCCTAGAGCACAGACAACACTGTTTCTCCTCGTTCTCCAGTGACTGAGATCCGTTTGTCCCCAGAAGTGACCTGCTAATAATATTGTCTTTATTGACTATCAAACTGCACTACTTCACTTTCCCACCTCCACACTAGCACCTCCTTAAATCACCTCCCAAATAAGTTACTCAAATGCAAATCCTCATCTTAGCATCTGGTTTTAGAGGAACCCAACCTAAGACAATTAGTTCCAATGATGAAGGACACTTAGGTTGTCTCCAATTTCTGGTTACCACATTCATCACTGTGATGAATGCTTTCATCTATGCACCCTAAATGAATCTGGCAGTTTTGAATGGATATAGATCAGGAAAGAGATGTTTGGGGTGCAGAATATATCATATTAATTTCACTGGGTATCACTATGCTTTTTTGTGGAACTATTCCTGTTGCCTTAATATACTGACTGACACCTTGTTAGAAAACTTCAAATATCTTTTGATCTTATGTATCAAGGTAAGAGCTCAGGGCTGTTTAGTTTGTACTCTGCTGATTTATAATGAACTTGCGCAGTCTACATATTCCTCTTGACACTTTGAGCTCCCCATTTGTTAAATGGCAACATGTGAGGAAATGCCTACTATTTCCAGCAGAGATGAGGAGTGGATTATAGAACAGATCCTGTTAATAAAACATTGCAAGGAAAGGATATAATCCCTGAATGCAGGTTTTGGGCTGTATCATTTTGACACATACGGAAGAGGAATTTTCAATTGAATGTGACTATTTGCTATCCAATGCCAGGAAATTTGACAACTCAAATTAAAACATAGACAGCAAATTAATAATTCTGAGTTTTGTCCTCTTTCTTTAGCCAAGTACCACAGATCCTTGTGGATCTCCAGCAAGAACTGGCACAGTAGCCTATACAGGAAGTCTTGTGATTTAGAGTGTAATCATACCTGTTGTCCAAGAGCAAAACACCTGAGGTTATATTCTGGGACATTAATGGACTTGGGAACTTTCTCCAGCCTCCAATAATATGGCTATGCAAACTTTTAAATCAAAACATGACTATTTCCTAGACTTTTCATATGGAAGAGAACAGAATTAGGAGATAACGTGAACTACCAATGAATACTTTCCTCACCGAAGAAAGAAGGAACAGATACAGATACACTAGTAATATTAACATAATCACCCTCTTGATTCCAATATATCCAGTTGGAAAAGCTGTAAGCATACTATTTGAAGAAAAATAATTATACTTAAAATAATAGAATCAGTATATTATAAAGATTTTAATTGTTAAACTGTTATATTTCATGTATAAAATCATTACCAATCATTTTTTTAAATTTTTTTTATTAAAATATTTTAAAATTTACATATACTTGCCATTAATTGTAATCCCCATGTATTCCCCATCACCATCTCACCAGTGC
>JAGFMF010011796.1:7917059-7936239 GCA_019455555.1 Galemys pyrenaicus
GGGGTGCAGGTATTCTTTTGAATCAGTGTATTTGTGTCTTTTGGGTATATTCCTAGGAGTGGGATTACTGGATCATATGGAAGTTCCATTCTTAGTAGACTGAGGAAGCTACTTTAAATAAGTGCAAGGATAGGCTTCTCTTATGTGGAGACTGCTATTACAACCTGGAATGAACTCAAGCATGCCATTTGGGAGGATTAGGTTATAGAACAGGCCTTTTTTTAAAAATCAAGAAAGGTGTTTCTCCTATAGGGTAGAAGGGAATTCTATTTACACATACATTATCTCAAACACATCCCACATCCTGGCTTACACAAATGCTGCCTAGTAAACAGGAGGAGATGGCAGATGTCCTCCCGGGAGACGTAGTGTCAGCATATTGTGAGGCTTGTCATCACGGTCACGCTGCTTTTCCCTTCCCATGAGTTTCTGGCTAGTGTTACCCTTATCATGCTCAAATTTTAGGAAACAGAATATGCACTGAGTCTTCATCAGGTATTACTTTCTCCTTTATACTGAGGAATATATGTTTAATTTGGCTCCACACATTATAAAAAAAAAATTAGGGTCTGGACTGGTAGCTCAAACCATTGATGGAATGTAATAATTCATAAGTATGAGATTAAAAATGATGAAAAACAAAAGATCATTGACAAGCTAGAGAAGCATGTTGAAGAACACCTTACCAGATAATTTTGAAAATATTTTTCAAAACTTTTTTTAAATGTTTTTAGCAATTTCATCTCTTCTTTTATGCCTTCATCAACAACTTATTCTTTAATCATTCATGTCTTTAAGATCAATTATAAAAATTTTGACATAGTAATCCACTATAAAAAACAGTGTCTGGGAACAACTGATTTAAAGCATTTTAAGAATAATAAGAATTGCAAGAAACTCATGGGGACCTTTAGTCTGTACATATTATTTTAAGGTAAAAAATGATTTTATGGTTTTTGTCAAACCCAGTAAAAAGAGACATTTCAGCATTCTAGCTTGTATTTATTGATTTTATAAAATGAAGCTCTTCTACCTTGATCGATATTTATGATTCATCTGGATATTTGACAAGTGGGGCTGTCAGACATGAAGAAAATAAATTTATGGATTCTGAAACAATTCTTCCATTTTTTAAATATTTGGTACTTTTCAGTTTTATATAGCAAATCACACATTGATCAACACGGGTTTGGATGGAATAAAATTTATAGAAATCATTGCTAAATATTGCATAAGTCATACTATATTGCCCTTTGGATTTTTGCTTCATTTCATGACCTCATCCTGTATCCAAAAATACAAAACTAAAGCACTTAGTACAATGGATGGCATACAACGGGTCTCAAAATTAACATCTTTTACTCAAAATTTAAAAGATGTTTTAAAAGGAAAGATATTAACATTTATGACTGGAAAATTATATGGTGTAATAGGAGATTCTGAAGACTGTTAAATGACTGAACATCTATAGTGAGCTGTCGTCATTCTGTTTCAGTCAGGAAAAGGACATATCACATTGAGTGTCAGAATGTACACACATGCATAGCCCTCAGAGACCATTACATTTGGTAATATTCTTTTTCTCCCCAAGGCTCAGAGAATTGATGGTTAAATGCTTTAAATTAGTGATTCATAAGCCTGTTCTGTCAGATTTGGATAATTGAGAGCATCTACAGTCTTATTAATGAGCATCTGTATAGCAGTTGCTAAGAAGCAACAGACACTGGCAATTAATTTCAACGTTGTGTGTATTGTTTTGTGAAATAACCAGCATGTATATTTGTCCAAACATTCTGCATAAAAGACCAAGAAATACAGTGTTAAATGCCACATGTGCCAGTCTTGATGTTATTTTTAAGAGATATGATAATGCGCTCCCAAGACTGAAAGAGGTCCATTTTTAAAAGCTTCATCCTATTAGTGATTCCAGGGTAAGAAAAGAACTACTCTTTCCAAAATTTTATTTATGAAAAACAGTTGTACATCCCTCAGCCATTTTTGGGAATTTGGTGTTTCCATTAAGAACACCTTCCTTCAACATTTGGTGAATATATAGATTTTTGCCATTAAAAATTTAAGATCATATCATGCTGTATTTATATGCTTATTTACACATAGGATTTTGTTCCAGAAAAATTTTAACTTAGTTTATATAAATACATGTTGAATTTAATTTAGCTGAAAGTGAATAGAAAGGAAAAGAAGAAAGAAGGAAAATAATACTAGTGAAGATAAGAGAAAGTCAAGCACAAGGTCAGTACCTGTTACATAACGAGCTCTGGTATATTTCAGAGACATGGCCTCCACTTTAGGCTCTAAGACTCTGGTAGCCTATATAAAACTTAGTGTCATGATTCTCAGTGACCATAGATATCTATTAGCACAGAATCAGATGATGTCAGAGAAAGGTCATCCAGGCCCCTCACTCAGGGCCCCAGGGCGATGGTTCCCGAGAAGGGGGGTTTTGTCAAAAGTAGTACCCCCCAGTAATAAGATAAGCTGGTGCACCCCTGCCTGATAGCTGCTCCCATGGAGCAGTGGCTCAGAGCAAAACAACGACCCCTAACTGCAGGTCTACCTGTGACTCACTGATACGCCTAGCAGAGAGGGGGCATTCAAAAGACCCCTGACCTGTATGCTGGGTGCGTCTTTCCCAGACCTCCTGCTTAGGGTCTGAATTTTGCCCGGAGCATAATAAATTCTTTGTTTCCTTCTTACTCCTGTCTCTTTGCCTTATTCTATCCTCGCTGACTTTACTACTTTAAGGTCAGCTCCTGTTGTGTTGGGCTAGGGGAACACCTCCCGAATCATCACACAATGGACAATATACAAACAGGGGAAAAGGCCCTTCCTTAATGTTTTCCAGTAATGACAACACTTTCCTTCAAAGGGCTCTTTTCTACATTATTCCTTACAGGAGCATGGCATCATATAAAACTGGTGTCAGTTGTAGTAGTCACTGGAGGCAAAACTTTGCAGTCCTCCAGCAATTTGTTGTACTTTAAGTCTAGGTTGTTGGTAGAATATTTGCTTTCCCACTGTGGAGACTGGAGTGAGGGCACATACTGTGGTCTACTATACATAAATGTGAAAAGTCATAAGCCAAGCTGACATGTTGCTAAGTTAAGAATTTCCTCCCTCTTTTTCTCCACCCCCTCTCCCTCAATCACATACATAAATATTTGAGTTCAAACATTTTCATAGTGATAGGGATAGGGATAAAGGACATACATCTCCCCTGTCCCACCAGATAAGCATTCCTGTCTTCTTTATTTATGCTCTAGGTTTAACAACCTTGTTTTTTACATTCCAAGGAGAAAAGATCAACCCTAAGAAGATAGCATCAAAATTCCTAACTATCAAAATTACAAGGCAAGTTAGCACCAACCTGAATCTACCCCAAATTTCCAGATGGCTGCTCCTCAAAGATGGACATGCTGACCCTGGCCCACTTTCCCCCTTTACTCCCTTGTGACTCTGCATGAATACCCTACCCTCCTCCTCAATTTGTTAACAAATTACTTTCCTTCTTCTCAAACTCTGTTTCCTTTTATTGGCTAAGGAAAGTGAGACTGGCATTCAGTATCAAGAGTAATTGTAAAATAAATAATGCTACAAAATACAACATCAAATAAGTGGACTCTATGTTGTTTTAAAAGTTTTGCCAAATTCAGATGCTCTAAAATCATAAATGTTCTCAATTTGACTTCATTCCAGTACAGAATGTAAATGCATTTGATTAAAAAGGGATGTTAATTAGCATATTTTGCACAAGTTAAGATATTAAAAATTGCAATTATTGTATTTTAAAATTAAATCTTGTTTGTTTAGTTCATATTGTTTATTTCTTTTCTGTCTTTTGTTAATTGTACAATCATTCCTTTTTTAGTCATGCCATCATGCTCATCAGTACTGAAATTTTTTATTGCTTATTTAATAAATAATAATTAAAATTTGTATGTACAGAAAGTTTAGTTATAAGAACATCCCCGATTAAACTTGTCTTACCAATATCTTTTTCTTTTATCCCCCCCATGAATCATTTGAAATGAATTGTCAGCATCATGACACCTCACTGCTAAATGCCCAAACAGGTATGCCTAAGATGAGAAGTGCTTTTTTCCATAACCAATAAAATTTACATACAAATGAAATTAACAGCAGTTCCATAATAGCATCTAAAATGTAGTCCCTATTCAAATTTCCCTAATTGTTCTAAAATGTGTTTCATAGTCATTTTGGTTTCATTTGATTTATGGATTTTTAGTCTCTTTTAATCTCAAGCACCCCCTGCCTTTATTCTTGTTCTCATGTCCTGTAGAAAATCCCACATTCCAGATTTGTCCCACCCTCTTGTAGGGAGTGGCAGAAAATATTGTTTACTTCATTGAGTGAATTCCTCATTGTCCTTCAACTAACTAATGTGTGATCATTTATACATCTGAAAATGGCATATTCACTAAAATGTTTAGGAGACCCTTCCCATTATGAGGAAAGAGAGCTCCAGAGAGACCCCAAATGGCAAATTTGTGAATATTTGTACCTGACAGTAATTGTGGAGCACTATTCTAGAAAAAGCTTTCTCTCTTTCATTTCCTTCCAATTCTACCATAAACAAAATGCAATTAATTTTAGTTAAGTCTTTAATACTTTGCATTAAAAACCTGATCATCTAAAATTTTCAATGAGACTCCAAATTTTCAAGGAGAGAATAATGGGTGAATCATAAAGAATTAGGGAGCAAGAAACCAGGTCCAGGATGAATTTTTAATATCATGAACTCTTAGTCCACAAATTCCAAGGATATCAATGATATACAACATATTAATACTCACTAAGCACTCACTACAAGCTACACAATGTAGGTATGAACAAAGACAAGTTAAAGTTTACATCTGTCCTCTGGGGATTTTCAGTGCATTTGTATACACAAATAATTATATGAAACCCTGTAAAGGTACAAATAATAAGCAGCAAGGACAGGTGAGGAAGTGACCCTGGAGACCTAATAGAGAGATAACATGTGAGCCGGCCTTAATAACCCTTCCAAGACCTTGCCATGAATGGGCAGTACAGGATATGGAGTAACAGAGATGTGTTCAGCCAAACTTTAGCCTGGCTCTTGAAACTTCTCCTCGGCCCATCTGCATACTTCCTAGTAAAATTCAGTTTTAGTCAGACCTTGCTAAGTCAGTTCAGCAAGAGTGCCTTCCTCTCCCTAGTTGTCACCCTCAATATCTAACTCGGTTTCTTATTCTGCACCCCCAATCCCTTCATCCCAGGAGACATTTGACCACCCTGGCCTGTCTTCAGCAAAGACCCTATTAGGCCAGTAGCCAGAATCTATCTTTCTTGATGTTTGCTTTAAGTAGTTTCTTATTTACTAGACCCTACCCTCCTCCTTAGCTATAAATTCCCATTTACCCATGCTGTAACTAAAAATTGAGCCAAGTTCAATACTAAGGTCTTTTTCCCTCTTGCTACTGCCCTGAATAAAATGGTTTTACTGCTTAAACATTGTCTTGCTCTGGTTATTCTTTGGTAGAAGGGACATTAAAAATTCCAAATTAAGCAAAAGTCAGTACCAACTATATTTGATAAAGAAGCAGAAGTCCGCTTAAAGAATATTAAGAATTAAGGTTAATGTGGAGGTAGGTATTTTTCATCTAGGTTCTTCTGGTGTTATGATGGTATTTGTGGGAAGTGACTTTGTAAGTGTCTACCTAAATTTTAAGCCAATCCAAATCAGATTGCTGACACTGAGATTATACTAATGGGTTGCATATCTCCTAGTGCTCTGAATCCTTCCCTCACAATTCATTTCTGGGTCCTACAGTTGAGCCATGAGTATAAACGCAGCTCCCTAAGGCGGATATACGATTTCCCTGTAAGAAGGTCCCTGCTCTATCTATGTCTGCAGGCACGAGGTAAACGAAATCTCTGAAATATTGATGAGTAGAAATCATTCTATTAATAATGGAAAAAAGGAAACAAGATCACACCCATGAAAAGACAGAGTGCATCTCATTGAAATCCAAGTTCCCTTGGCAATGCTTAACCACCCCTGGTTGTTTTGAGGAAGGCAGTAAACACCGTACTGGAGAACGGAGTCATCCTGTCACAAGAGAAAGCAGCCTGGAGGAATGATTAAAATTTCTGTGTGGGTTGCAGAGGAAAAGAAGCTTTTATCAAGAAAAGAATGATCAATATCTTAATATTAATGCTGTTGTACTTGGAAAGTTGTTGTATTCTCACTGGCTCTGCCTTGTGGGATAAGAGAAGGATGCTTAGCATCCTTAGGTTGAAAGAACGAGGAGCTGTTGGAAGATGTGGGGAGAGTGCTACGCATGATGCTTCCTTTCATTACTTTTGGTAACAGCATTGCTACTAGAGAGAAAGATGGAGCCCTGTGAGAAGAGAGCCTAAGATAGTGGCACTCAAAAATGTTTATTGAGTGTTCACTATGGAGAGAACACTGTGTTATTGCTGGAAATACAATGAATCAGGTCTAATCCTTCCTCCATGGAACTCATGGGGAATATAATGGGTAGATAGGGAGGTAAACAAGCAAATTCAGTCAAATAAACAAGTATGAGGGCTAAGTGAGTCAAGTATGAGGGCTAAGTGAGTGTTAGCATGTGGTTGAAGGTCCTCAGAAGGGATCGAACTATGGGGCGGCGGGGGGGGGGGGGGTTGCAACGAGTGNGGGGGGGGGGGGGGGGGGGGGGGGGGGGGGGTTGCAACGAGTGATTAGGGAAGGCTTTCCAGCAGAGGAATGACTAAGCTGCAACCTGAAGAATGAATAGGATTTAAATAGGAGGTGGGATGAGGTTAGAGTGTTCCAGGCAAAGGAAATTCTAGGACCATGATATAACCTGGTGCATAATTTTATACAGCTATTATGCCTGGAGAATGGAGAACAAATTGGAAGGGGCCAGAATGGATGATGAGGTACCAATCAGGAGACTATTATTATTGCTCAAGTGATATACAATGATAAAAGGAAAACTGATTTCTCACCCACCGTTTAGGGTAATGAGCACCATTTGTCATAACTTTGAAGTTGCCCATCCCAAGGAAAAAATTTTAAATCTCCAGAAAGCATTATGCAAGCAGAATTATATACTACCATATAATATTTGAGCTTCAAATATTGCTTCTTTTTTTTTTCTATTCAGAAAGTCGCTTTCTCGGGAGATCTATCTCTGCATGGCAAGTAAAATTTTTCCCAAAATTATTTATAATTTTTTCATTGACAGTAATTATTTTGTATGTGGGAGTGGTTCTTGATATAAGAGTTATTTTGAAAACATCTACAACTTTTTCTGATTGACTGGGTAACTAAGGAAGGAGAGAAGTTAAGGATGACTCCAGATTTTTGAGAGTGGCTTGCTGAGCTGGGGACTCTAAGGTATAGGAGCATGTCTGGGCTACAGGCCTGGGACTATATTGCAGGAGTGTCCTGAACATATAAAATAAAATATTCTCTATCTAGAAAGCAAAAACTCCTCTTTTTTGCAGAAATTCCTCAACAGGTAAGAGCTTAGGTAATATGAAAAAAAAAAAAAAAAAGGTATGTGGCAATGAATTTAAAATTGGCTTTTACCTGATGGCTATGTCATAGCTCTTTGGATTTTATAGTCAATGTTGACTCCAGAAATGAATTCCTCATTTCATTGGCACAATGAAGGCCTGCGGAGGTTAAGTCACTTGCCCAATATCACACATCTAAGAAAACTTAAAATTTTCTTAGATTGAATAATTGCAAAACAATATAGGTTGCTTGGTGAACACTTCGTGTATTGACATAACTGCAATTTACACTTTCCTTAAAACTCTCTACATTTTCTTTGCTATTAATGGAATAATTTTCCAGAATTTATAGCACATTTTCCTTAATTAGCAATTGTATTTGTTCAGTGGGGATCTTCCCATTGTTTAGTCATTCATACACATATTGAGACGATACCTCCAAAGTTAGTTCTATAGGAATGCCTGTGTTCCACAGGAATTATTGATCAGAGAGATTAGTGCATCTTCTTTGAAAATTCCACTGACAGATTAACTGTTTTGTTCAATAATTTGGGGAAATTGTAAGCCATTGAAGCTATTGAGCCCTCTCATGCTATTCTCTTCTCTACCCACTCACTTTCTCTCCTCTGATATGAGTGAGACATGTTATTACCCAGCCCAGACAAAAAAATTCAGGTAGTTTAAAGTGTGTGTGTGTGTGTGTGTGTGTGTGTGTGTGAAGTTTTTTGCTATTTATTTAGCAGAGAGGGGGAGGATAGTGAAAGCATCAGGGACCCCATAAATCTCTCCTCTCCTGTCCTTCCCTGTTCCATACTGTTCTCAAACATGAAACCTGTTCAGCGAAAAGATTCCTAGGACTAAAAGGTGATGGGGTATGAAGGAAATACACTTAAAACTGGGAGTTTGTATGAGTCTTCAGTCCTATGAGAAAAGGACATGGGGCACATTCATTTCCCTTTTTGCTGCTAAGAGTCTTTTGGAGTGCTTTGGGACTTGGTAAAACTCAACCAGATGTTAGCCTGCATTCTTCATTGAAATTTGAATGTCTCACAATTTTCTTTTGTGACTGCATTATAATTAGAACTGGGTCAAACACCTCTCCCAAATGCGCACATGTAGGATTTTTATAATAATGGTAGTTACGGCCTATATTTATGGCTCTGAATATACTGAGTTTGGCTCTTGCTTCATACAGCATTAAGTCAAGTATCTTCGAAATCACTGGGTCAGCCCACCAAATGTCAAATGGCAAAGCTCCTTCTGTTTCCTTTCATGACAATTTTGCTTCCCACTTGTTATAAAAGGATAGTAAGGAAGAAGTTATGTGGGAGGGGAATGTACAATGTATTATAAAATGAGAGGGTGTTAGCTTCAATAATCTTTTTTTGTTAATTGTGGTAAAGTACAAACATAAAATTTACTATCTTAATCATTTTTCAGTATATTTCAATACACATCAGGTACATTGCAGTGGTGTTAAGTGTATGTACATTGTTAGGCACAAACCTCCAAAAATTTATCATCCTGCAAAGCTGCAAGTATATATATATATATTGAGCAACTCCCTTCTCCTAACCTCTGTCCCCTGCCATTATACTTTTTGTTTCCATAAACTGACCACTCTAGACAGCTCATTTAAGGGAAATCATATAGTGTTTGTTTCTTTATTTATTTCACTTAGTGTAATATTATCAAAATTCACTTATGGAGTAGCATGTGTAAGAATTTTATTCTATGTATATACTACATTTTGTTTATCCATTCAAATGGACGCTTACAGCACTGTTATCAACATGTACACATTACCTCTTTGATATCTCATTTCCAATTCTTTTGAATTTATAGATAGAAGTGGAATTGCTAGATCATGTGGCAATTTTCTTTTTAATTTTTGAGGTACCTTCATTCTTTTTTTTTTTTTACAGCAACTGCACCTTTTCATACCGGGGGTACATACAGGTGTCAGTTTCTCTATATTCTTGCCAAAACGTACTATTTTCTGAGCTTATTTTATTCAATCTCTTGAGTGTGAGATAATGTATCATTAGAGCTTTGATTTTTATTTTATTAATGATTAGTGATTTTGAGCATCTTTTCAAATGCTTCTTGGTCATTTGCGTATCACCTCTAAAATAATTTATATACAAACCTTTTTTGTTCATGATTATACTTGCTTTTTTGTTACTGAGTTATAGGAGTTCTTTATATATTAATCCTGACACAACCATTATTAAATATGGAATTTACAAATATTTTATCCCATTTCATAGGTTGCCTTTTCACTCTGCTAAACATATCCTTCAATACATATTTTCCTTTTAACAAAATCTAATGAATTATTTTTATTTTTGTTGCCTATGTTTTTGTTATCACATAACTAAGAAATTATTGTCAAATTCAGTGCTATGCGATTTTTCTGTGTTTTCTCCTCATAGCTTTAGGCCTTACATTTAGATGTTTCACCTGTTTTGAGTTAACTTTCCTGTATGATGTTTAACCGTGATAACCTTTTGACATAGTTGATAATTTTAAGTTGATCTCAGATATCTCACTGCCTTCTCATATAACAAGTTACCCAAAAGCAATGAATTTGTCAATAATCTTGCAAGTCAAATTTGTATCCGACTTTAAAGTGTATTCTGTTGAAAGCTCCAAATGAGCTACAAAAACTAATGAGCAGCTCCTGCACTGTTTATAACTAACAACCGTAAATAAATAAGACCATTTCATGAAAGAAACTTGAAAAGAATGAAGTGATATTGACATGTACTGGGAATAGTTTTGATTCAATCCGAAGTACAGACAAGCCACATTTTTAGTTCGATTTCCTTGAGACCTAGATAAGTGTGTATAATTAGGAAGGATGAGATTCAGATAATTAGAAAAAGATGCTATGCCAAACATGTTATGTGATGGAGTAGAATATGGAGACCTACGTTAATAAGCACAGATGTACTTATATGTGTGTATACTTTTTCTTATATTCTCTTTCTTGCATCTTGGCCTTTGTATTTCAGCCTTGATTACTATTTTCATTTCTTTGCTAGAGTTTTGCCTGTTCTTTGTGCTCTAGGGCAGGTTCAGATCTAATAATAGACAGAAGAATCTTTTTGAATACGTCCTTTCATGCTTTGTAGTTTCCCAGGATAGAGTGAAATAGAAGCACCACTGTGTGAGCCTTCCCAGGTCTGATCATGTGTCCTTGGCAGGACACATCCTTCCGGATACAGGGAATAGGGCGCAGTGTAGAGACCATATGCTCACAGAAATGATGGTGGCTTAATTGGAGAAGGGAGAGTAGAGCAGCATACTGATTGTGTGAAGTGGTGCTGAGCAGTTGGCAGGTGTGTTTGGGTGTGGGGGACGAATTTGCATTTGGATAGGATCCTAGATCTGAGGGTGGGAACTAGAGATTAGATGAGCAGGTGTTAGTGAGACTCAAAGCTAAAGGAAAAGAAGGGAAATTGGACTGAGTCATGGAGAAGATCCACAAGAAAATGGAAATGTGTGGAGATGGAACAAAATGAATACAAGAGAACTGACATAAAGTCTGAGGAGCAGGAAGTTTAATTGTGAAAAGAAAAATGCACCAGGGACTATGGAGGTAAATAGGTTAAAAAACAAAACAAACTAAGAATGTAGAAGCAGCTTCTAGATAAGAACAGCATTTCCTCTCCCATTTTAAAAGAAGTTAGAAGAATAGGATAAAGAACAAAATATGACAAAGAAAAGAAGAAGAATGTGAAAGAAAGCATAGACAAGAACACAGGTTATTTATTGATTATTAATTAAAGAGGGAAGTGAGTAGAATTTCAGAACATCTGATTTAAAAATATTTCAGTTCAGAATGCACAAAGGATTTTGCTAGTGGTCTTCTTAAAGCTAAAATTTGCATTTTCTCCTTTCTCTTGACAACATTCTGCATTCTCACTTTTAACACTGAAAATAAAGAAGAAATATATACCGGTAAACATATACTGTCTTTCCGTTTTGTCTAATACTTTATTTTAGAGAGTATATTTTGTATTTTTCTGCCCCAGTGTCACTAACTTTATAAAATCAGAAATCACTTTAGAGTTACCCACTTTCATTTAGGATACAAAGGACTTTCTTATCTTTCCTACAAAGCCACATTATCCCCTCGACACCTCTTACACAAAATCCTGCCAATAAGTTTCTTTTAAGACCCTGCACACTCATCCTTTTTGTTTAGTTTCATCTTGTTTACAGATCATCATGTAAGGTCGGGTGCAGATCTAATAAGGCAAAGAGACAGGAGTAAGGTGAAAAGAAGGAATTTATTATACCCCCGGGCGAAATTCACAGACCCCAAGCAGGGGGTCTGGAAAGACACACAACACCCAGCTACAGACTAGGGGTCTTTTATATACCCCCTCTCTGCCAGGCCTGAGTGAAAAAATACCAGTGAGTCACGTGATGCCCTGCAATTAGGGGTATCAGTCACATGTCGTCCTGCAGTTAGGGGGTCCTTGCTTTGCTCTGGGCCACTGTTCCATGGAGCGACTATCAGGCATGGGGTGCACCAGCTTATCTTATTACTGGGGGCTACTGCTTTTTGACACATCCCCCCTCTCAGAACCGTCATCCTGGGGCCCTGAGTGAGGGGTCTGGATGAACTTTCACATCAAACTACAGTTCCTGGTCACAGTTTTGAGACCCAGAAGCACAAATGGGTACAGAATACATGGACCTCAATTCTTGGGTTTTTCAACAACCAGCACCATCTATGGATGGGTCTCTCAAAACAACACATAACACCCAAAATTGACCCTGGCCTAAAAGCCCAAGTGCACCCTGAACCCTATTTTCCCAAGATAACAATAATCTAAGTAGGACCATCTTTGTGCCCCAAAACTCGAGGCAGTTACAGAAGTCAGACCTTTACACCATTTCCAAGGATTTGTCACTGTCCTCTCAGGCTTGCAAAGATGAAAGGAAGCCTAAGGTTGCCATGGGAACCTGGCCTGCAGAGCTTCAGGAATGCAGAAACAGAGTTAGGACACAATCTGTATCAAAGGTCAACACCCGAGACACCCAACATCCCAGCCCATAACTGGCACAAACTGGCACCTTAAGAAAGTATAAAAGAGGACCTCAAACCCTTTTACATCCCCTGCTTCCTGCATATCACTCAATAAATCCAACTTTTCTCTTAAAAAAAAAGAAGAAGAAGAAGAATTAGGCAGTTCTAAATTATTTAGCTGACTTTGTGCTAGTGGTAGAATTATACAATGGTAGAGATCTCTTTCCTGTTGCAAATGTTAGCAAGCTTTTTGGTAAGAGCTCCATAGTAAGGGTCTGCCCCCATTCATATGTTTTCCTGTTGCAACAAATTTGTCACTGAAAAGCAAAAGCAGTCATAGACAATGGCTAAATGGATGAGCTGGGCTGTTTCAGCGAAACTTTATGAACACTGAAATTTTAATTTCAAATAAATTTAACATATAATGAAATATTATTTGTCCTATTTTTTCAGTCATCTAAACTGAACAAACAAGTGTTAACTTGCAGATTATACAAAAATAGGTAGTGGGTCATCTTTTGCCTGTGAGGTATAGTTTGCTAACTTGTACTTTATGATTCTAAGGAGAGATTTCATTTCCTTGCCAGCATTTTCTCAGAAAATTTTCTAAAGTTTCATAAAATGAATTTAGAAGTCAACATTCCAGGTCTCTTTTACTTTCTAAGGCTCTTTCTATTAGTTAAAAGAAAGAAATTTTATTTTCTGATGAGATGGGGCATTCTCAGGGTGGTCTGGTAGCAGACATGTTATTTTCTAGAATCTAGATCATATGGCACTTTTTATACTAGCAGAGTGAATTATTTTTTAAAAGCACTAATTTAAATCCTCTGTGATTAATTATTAATGTCTTATCTTCAAAGAAAGTAACTAGATTTGGAACTTCAGTGTAAATATGAGAACATGCCAAACATAATTCTTGGTTCATAGCAGGCACTTCCGTAGAATTTGAATTGATTTTCATACTACAAACTTTATGGAACTTAGACTTTTCAGAATTGAAATATACTAGCCTTCACAATTCAGACTAATCAGAGAGAGTATTAGTCAGAATTCACATTACAATATCAAGTTCAACTAATAATATTGTTAATTAAATTCTCTTCGGGAAAATGTAATCTCTCTTAATAAAAGACAGGTATGATTTAATATAAGTGAGACTGTCTACATGGATTACAGATACTTTATATTTCTCATAGACATAAATTATTTTCTTTAAAATCATTCCACTATTATTTAAATTTTTTAGCAGTGTTTTATAGTTTTCAGCATACCTCTTCAGTTAAATTTATTCCTAAGCATTTTATTTTTTTGGTACTGACATACATAAGGTTATCTCAAACTCTCTTACATACAGCTTATTATTAATGTATAGAAAAGTTGTGTATATCCATGTTGACCCTGCCACTGTACTGAATTTGTTTATCAGTTTGACTCCTGAGGGGTGTACCTAATTGTCTCGTGCAGGAGAGACTTCTGAAGCTTGGCAGCAGCAGAGGTGCTAAGAGAGATGGGTGTGGGTTACTTCTGTAGACTTAGGTGGTCCCGGGAAGCTGGAGAATCAATATGCTTACAGACATCTATCCAGATGTCTTTGTCCCATATTTTAGGTTCCTTATTTTCTTCCCCAGGACTCTGACCTCATTATAACCCTGCTTTGACTTATGATTTAAAAATCTCTGGAGTGCTGCAACTCTAACAGAAATTCAGTTTACTATGCAGCTGTGACTGCTCTTCCAGTTTAGGAGATGAGAGGATTTAGAGGACTTCCGATGCTTACACTTAGCCACTGAGCACATTTAGCACCTTGAAGGATGGTTAACAGTTCAGTTTCTCATTAATTTTCCTCAGTGCATCAATACATCTCAAAATAGCGAGCCAATTCCACTTTATGTAAATATTGTTCTATCCACACTTTCCAAATGTCAAAATCGTTATACTTTCAATGATTCCCAAGTTCCCCACCAGTGAAATTTTTAGCAATTTAACTTCCACCATGTGCCAGAGATTATTTGTGCCCTGCCTACATATAGGGCAGCATTCTCTTCACTGGTAGTGGGTCATCTGGAAGCAAATACCTATCCTAAACTCTGGAGCTCCGACTACTGGGGATACTGGTGTTAATTCAGGCCATTTGTCAATCCAAATGGGGAGATGAGATTAAATGTGCAATGATTTTATTGGGGAAAAAATAAGTGAGAGGAAATCTGGTTAGACATAGAGAGCTATCAGACTACAAGTCTCTCTAACTAAGGGAAAGAGAAGAGAAAGTTTGTAAATGTAGCCTACATTGCTGTGTAGTATAACAAAAATGTAGTGAAAACTTCAGAATCCTCAAGACAAATTTGTTGGAGAGGAGGACAGTGTCTCCTAGGAATGGAACTGCCATAGTATTCCTCACTTGTTCAATCAAGAGCTTAGGAAGTGTGATCTTAGTGCCAGCATAGCAGTGGATTTGAGGTAGACACCTAAGGTGGAGCAACTGGGAGCCTTGGTTAGCTGCAGCCCCTGAACTGAATCAAACATATTCTCAAAGTTGTCACACCTACTTGCTTAAAGACAACATGGTCTATGTTGGGTATCTGTATCTCTTTAAGATTTGATTAAGAGGGGCCTCCCTGGTGGTGCAGTAGGTGAGTGCTGCACGGTGAAGCAGTTCAATCCTGGCCAGGGAGGGGACCCGCATGGCGCAGCAGACCTCTCCTGCCTCCCCACTGCTCCCCTTAGCAGCATATCTCTGTTGATCTGCCTGTTCTACTCCCCACTCTGTCTTTGGTGATTCCTCTCATCTCCCGTGACTCTGGCCTGTACCCTGGCTCTTGTACACATAAATAAATAAATCTTTAAAAGAAGATTTGATTAAGAACCTCCAGACTCTTCCCCTTAGTCAAAGGGTAAAAAAGTAGAATTCTGCTTCCAACATTGCATATTAGTTTTACTCCCAATATTTATATAGCCTCTTCTTTCCAGGGCACCTGAGTCAGGAAAGGTCTGACACCTCCAGTCTCAAAGGCCCAGATCTGCCATTTTTCTTTGACATCTGACATTTCACCCTACTTCTAGAAGTTCCTCATTATCTAACCTCATTCCTAACCATCAACCATACTGACTTATAGTTTCTATGAACAAACCCTCTTTCTATCAGATGTCTTAACTGCCCAAATGTCATTCTTCCCATCTACCACTACACTTATTTTCTCTATTGGGATCTCTGTTTTGTTCATATATTCACTTCCTGCTATAAAGTTTGGGACTTGAGAGGAAGCTGCTCAGATCCCCAGGCTCAGGGGACAAAGCAGATTTTATTTAAAGCAATCACAGGGACCTCATTCCTCTCACCAGTGTCTGGTTTGGGCATTGGGAATAAAATAAATCTTGGCCAATAAAACACAAGGCATGCTTAGCAAAAAGGAAAGACACATATATAAGTGGATGTCCTTTCTCTTCTGCTGACATTGTTCTGGCTATGATATCTACAGGGTCATATAACCGTAAAAGGGCAGCATCTGGAAACAAACCTGACCTACTGGCTAAGAGAAATCTTCCAAGGAATCACAAAACAAAGATATGGAAAGAAAATGCTTTCCTAATTTATCTAGATACTGAATTATGCAACCCTGGATTTAATCTACCATTGAACTTGCTATACAAGATAATACATCTTCCTTATCAGTTGAGTCAGTTGAATTGAAGATTTCTACTCCATGTAATCAAAGGCACCATGAGTGATAAACAGTTCAATACTGAGTTGGTTTAGTGTACAGTTTCAAAATATCGTTTAACTGATATTATATAGCTCAAAACCAGAATCAACTGCAAATCCCACAAACTGAAGGTTAATAAAACATTATATACATATGTTTATAACACCTAACTCAGGAAAGCTTCTCAATCTCTTAAACACACTTCTGATTCGCCTTGTTGTTCATTCTCTGTGCTGCAGGCAAGCCCTCTTGCCTTTGGCCTGCTGCTTCCCCTCTACTGTGTACCTTTAATCGTGGGTTGTTGCTGCCAATTCAGAGAAACAGCACTCACTGATAAAATAGTAGCTTCCCAATTTTACCCAGGAAACTATCTATTTTCTGTGAAAATTGCTGCTTTGAGATCAGATTACTGACTAAAGACAGTCCAGAATTTGAGCTGGCAGCATAAGGATGTTGTCTGTGAGTTTGCGAGCCCTTCTATTCACACTCCACAGCTTTTGGGGAGCCAAATCCACTTGGCTGATGGCCAGTGCACCAGCAATGAACTAGGCCTTCTATGAGGAAGTAGCCAGTACTCTGATGTGATCCTGCAACTCTTTGCTGAAGTTATATGGACAACCAGAAACCCTAAATGGTCCCAAACAAGGGCAAACATTGTTGAGTCTTCACCAAATCTAAATGTGTGTGGTCCGGAAAGGTTGGCAAGAAAACAGAGAGGAGCAAGAAAGAACTGTTTCTAAATTGTACACTGTAAATTGTCATTTTAGACAACTGGAGAATATACTATCTATAGCTATATTTGCTTAAAATGATTATTGAGGAGGATTCAGATGGTTTTGGTCAAATGCTAATCCCTCTGGCTATGTGACCTGGGGCAAGTGACTATCGTCTGAAATATAAATATAATCATATAAGCCCTGTCCATCTCATTCAAATCACACACTATAGATGGGACATTTTACTATAGTCTCAACTTCAACACCTTAGAGAATTGTATGAAACTTCGAACACCTGTAGAAGTTGATAGATGGCATTTTCCTTCAAGTAATAGCCTTTATAAGAAATTTCCTCAGCTGAGTTGCAAAACAATGTTTTAAGACTCTACTCTTTGATAAGGACTTGATATACACATAACCCATTATACTAATTAAAATCATTTCTTTAAGGTTCGGTTTCTAGGAACAATGACAAGGTTAATATTTTGTTGTAAAAATGAAGGCGTCTAATCAGTATTCACAACCTCTACAAGGATATGGACAGAGTCTGTGGCTGAATCCAAGATTTTTTTTTTTAAAGATTTATTTATTTATGCATACAAGAGCTGAGGTACAGGCCAGAGTCACGGGAGATGAGAGGATTCACCAGAGGCAGAGTGGGGAACAGAACAGGCAGATCCACTGAAATACACTGCTGAGGGAAGCAGCAGGTGAGGCAGGAGAGGTCTGTTGGCGCCATGCGGGTCCCCTCCCTGGCCAAGGATGGAACTCGCGCTGCTGTGCCTCGGATGCTTCACAGTTCGGTGTTCAACCCGAGGCTGGCAGAGAGGCCCCCACGATTATTTTTTAATATAAATTTATTTATTTTTCTTATAATGTCTGCTTTCTTTTCTTGATGTAGTCCTCTTAGAATTTCCACCACCAATTCACCCGTGCGCCACAGTCCCTCGCGCTCCTCTCTCCCATCGCTACCCTGATCCCAATCCCCACCTCTTCCATCCATAATGTTCTCTGATATGTACTTGTCTGTTTATTTTTGTCTTGTTTAGTTGTGGTTTGGTCCTTGTCATTTATGTCATTATTATTTTTCTTTTCTTGTTCCCTTATATTCCTCCTGTGAGTGAGACCATCTAGTATTTTTCTTTTTCCTTCTGACTTAATTCACTGAGCATAATCCCTTCAAGCTCAGGGCGTCTTTAGTTTATCTTTTTTGATTGCTGAATAATAGTCCACTGTGTACATATACCACATTTTCTTGATCCAGTCATCTATTTTTGGGCACTTGGGTTGTGAATCCAAGATTTTTCAAGAGGAAAAGCAACTTTAAATCTACTCTAGCCTGAACCAGAGCTCTGTGGAGAAATCCAGGACTTCAGTTTAAAAAAGAATTTGACATTTAACTTTGACAAAGCATTCAGCAAACTGATGTTCAATAGATTGAATGTGATGGATGATACCTACTTTACAAAGGGAATGGTAGTGTGTGCCCACTAAGGGATGCCCGAAAAGGGGTGATGGTGGGGAAAATACCCTTTAAACATATCAACAGGGCATCATATTAAAAAGGTTAATTTGAAGTTAATAATTTGGTGAAAATTAGACCCAAATGTGCATACACTTTAAAACTACTGGTGAGAGATATTTAGTTAGCTTTATTTAACTTAAAATGACTAATTAATGTAGTTATGGAAAAGGGGGCTAGCAGGGTCTAGCTGAGGATGGCTCCAGGTTGTTCAAACACAGAGGTAGGTGATCTAAGACATCAAGCATAGAAAATTAGTCCCCACATACATCAATAGCCATCTGTGCTTGCAGTCACATTCCAAGTCAAGATCATGCTGTGAGGAACTGTGTCCCCAAACAGGCTGCCCTTAGTAATACTAACAGCCAATTCTATGGTTTCTCACTGAGCCTTACTGTACTTGAGGTTTCTGTTGAAACAATATGGCATTAACATTAGTAAATACCATCAATTCTTGAGTAGATTCTTTTATGTTCTATCTTTGCATTTAATTTAGCCAGAAGGATTTTTTTCTCCTTCCCTCTCTCCCTTCCTTCTTCATTTCCTTTCTTCCCTCTTTTCTCCCTCCCTCCCTCCCTCTCTCCCTTCCTCTCTCCCTTCCCTCCCTCCCTTCCTTCTTTCCTTCCTTCCTTCCTTCCTTCCTTCCTTCCTTCCTTCCTTCCTT
>JAGFMF010011796.1:7950818-7964984 GCA_019455555.1 Galemys pyrenaicus
CTCCCTGCTCTCTGTGGTGAATCCTCTCACCCCCCACACCTCTGGCCTGTACCCCAGTGCTTGTATGCATAAATAAATAAATCTTTAAAAAAAAAAATCTCAATGACATTCTTCAAAGAAATAGAACAAATGTTGATGAAATTCATATGGAGCCACAAAAAAACCTCAAATAGCCAAAGCCCTCCTGAAGAAAACAAAGTAGAATGGAGGGATCACATTCCAAGATTTCAAACTATACTACAAAGCCATAATAATTTTTAGAAAGCATGGCATTGGAACAAAGACAGATACAAAGACCAATGGAACCAAATAGAAAGCCCAGAAATAAAGCTGCACATACATGGCCAACTAATCTTTGAGCAAAAAATTTGCAGTGGAACAAGGACAGTTCATTCAATAAATGGTGCTGGGAAAACTGGACCAATATAAGCAAAAGAATAACATTAGACCACTACCTCACCATGCACAAAAATCAACTCAAAATGTATAAAAGATCTGAATATAAGACCTGAAACCACAAAATATATAGAAGAAAAACAAAAACTTCTCCAAAAAGGAAATGTACATGGCCAATAGGCATATGAAAAAATGTTCAACATCCCTCATAATCAGGAAAATGCAAATTAAAACCACAATGAGATAACACCTTACACCGGTAAGAGAGGCACATATCAAAAAAACCCAAAAAACTAGCAACAACAAATGTTGGTGAAGCTATAGTGAAAAAGGAACTCTCCTACACTGCTGGTGGGATTGCAAACAGGTCTAACCACTATGGAAAGCTGTTTGGAGCTTCCTCAGACTATTAAAAATGGAGCCACAGTAAGACTCTGCTTTTCCACTCCTTGGAATCTATCCAAAGGACACAAAAACATTGATTCAAAAGAATACCTGTAGCCCCATGTTTATTGCAGCACTATTTATAATAGGTAAAACATGGAAACAACACAAATGCCCAAAAACAGAAGACTGGATCAAGAAGATGTGGTGTATATGCACACACACACACATATACACACACAATGGAATACTATTCAGTAATCAAAAAAGATAAACTAATGCCATTCGCAGCAACATGGATGGAGCTAGAAGGAATTATGCTCAGTGAAATAAGTCGTAAAGAAAAAGAAAAATATCAGACGGTTCACTTATAAGAGGAATATAAGGAACCAAATAAGGCATCAAAGAAAAATAACAATAAAAAACACAATAAAGCAAAACAAAAATAAACAGACAACCATAAACCATAGACATCCTGCAGGGGAGGGGAGGAAGAGGGATCCAAAAGAGGGAGGGAAGATCACATGGGACTGTGGTGATGGCACACAGGTGAATTGGTGGTGGAAACCCTATAGGGACATCTGAGAAAAGAAAGCAAACATTCTTAAAAAATGAGTAACAGGGGACTCCTGGTGGCACAATGGGTTAAGCAACGCACTATGAAGCAAAAATGCAGCCTCTGCAGTGAGTTCTGATCCCTGCCACCAGCCAGCCTGGGAGGTGACCCACATGGCACAGCAGACCTCTCTCTGCTCACCCACTGCTCCCCTCAGCAGTGTGTTTCAGTAGATCTGCCTGTTCTGTTCCCGGCTCTGTCTCTGGTGAATCACCTCGCATCTCTGGCCTGTACCCCAGCTCTTATATGTATGAATAAATAAAATCTTTAAAAAAAATGAACGATGATATAAAGGATATATAAATAAAAGAAAGATCAGTGACTATTTTTATAACCACTACTTTGAATTCTTCCTCAGGTCATTTGCTTAACTCTATTTCTTTAGCATCCTTTTACAGAGTTTTGTTTTGCTCTTTCATTCAGGGCATGTCTTTCTGTTGCCCCACTTTGCCTCCCTCTCTGCGTTCATTTCTGTTTTAGATAATTACCTGTTCTAGTACTGACAGCTTGGTTTTATGCAGGTGATCTCATGTGGTACCATGGACCATCATCTGTTGGTTTCCCAAACTAGTCACTCAAGGTGTGACCACTTTGTGTGCTATACCACCTGCTTACTCTGTCAGGGCAGCGCTGTGGTTCAGGCTGTCAATCTTACCAGGCAGTTGTGCTTTGGTGGGGTTTGCCCTTCACTCTAGACTAAAATATGCTCAGTGAGTGATTCTGTTGGCCCAGCCTTCATATGTGAACATCTGGATTTGCTGTGTGTTGTGACCAGTGTGTCTAAGCGGCCTACAACACTGGCGTTGACTGGGTCTGCTGAAGTACACGGTGCCAATAGCCCAAGGCCAGTCATATCCATCTTTTGCTGACTTGCACAAGTGTTCCACCCCCTGCAAGGTCCCAGCACCTTTTAGCATAGTGGTGACCTCTACCTGTGTACCCACAAGGCACACCACATTGTCAAGTATGAGCTAGTCTCTGAAACATGGACTTAGCTAGCCAGATAGATAGACTGAAGGAGGTGTATCACCCTACTGATGGTGGTAGCTACCTGGGACCTGGTGACCCTGGGATTTGGGTCAAGAAGCAGACCTTGTGGGTACAATAGGTCTTACAAATGTGACTAGGAGTTCTCTACTTGGGTCTTGCTATGGGTGCACATGGGGCCTCATTGCACATGCAGTGGACCTTGTAGGTGTGGTGTGCCTTGTGGGTACACAGGTAGAGGTCACCACTATGCTAAGGTGCTGGGACCTTGCAGGGGGTGGAACACTTGTGCAAGTCAGCAAAAGATGGATATGACTGGCCTTGGGCTATTGGATGAGTGAAAATGGTGGTGGGTCTACTTGCTAGCTAGCTATCCTTTGTAAGGTTTTGGGGGTACTTGATATCTATAAGAGTAAAGCTTGTTTGTTGCCAGGCAGCTGGTGGCTAACAGGAAACCAACCTATTTGTCTGCCAGAGACAAATTTTATCTTTTTTTAATCTTTCAATTATCAAATGATTTTTATCTTTCCACTCTTATCTAGCTTGGTTATTTCCCAGGAGTAGGTAGAGTTCTCATCAGGGATAGTACTGAGAATAGATTCCAAGATAGGGCTTGGAATATTATTTATTGACAAGGTTGCAAAAAGTTGTCAAGATGGTACCTGCTGAGGACTCTGGCTCTGAATTATCCAGGGTGTTCTTTGCCTCCAGGGCCAGCTCTGAAATGAGGGGTATGGGATTCCTTTATCTATGGGTCTGAAACAGTTCAAAGCAGTGTCATGCCTTTGGGCCACAGAGCAAGTGAGCCTGCTTATGGGCCTAGTACGGGCTGGCTCTTAGTACCTACATTTTCCTTTGCTTTCCTATCTTCATTTCCTTCTATATTGGAGTTCTAGATTGTCACTAAGATGCTGGATTGTAGAGTTGGGTGCCAGGTGTTAAGCGCAACCCTCTCTCCACTCTCCAGGGAAAAGTTCCACACTTTCGAGATGTCTTCCCATTTTTGCCTGAGATGCCGGAGACGGACTCTCCTGATGTTAGAGTTTCTTCCTCAGAAAGAGCATCTTTTTCTATCTTTCCTGTCTAGCTGGCCTTTAATTCTTCATTGGGAATGTTTTATTCATCAGGTCTGCTTCTGTGTAGGCTAGTCCACACTTACGTGCAGATTTGTTGTGAACAGAGGAAGAGGTAAGCACAAGTTCTCCCTATTCTGCAATCTTGGGCCCATCACCCCACCCTCCCCCCTTCTATTCTTGTTTTCAAAAAGAAAATTTCCCCTATGGGCAGAAACATGGGATAAGTGTTTTAGAGATACAATCTGTCTTGCCAGGGGAATCACTTGTTTGATCTTCCTGATAGCCGCATGTGATGGACAGGGCACAGATAATTAATTCTATTTTTAGAAAAGAAAAATGAATGCCCACACTCAATTTCACAAGAAGAGGTTGTTGGGCTTTGAACAGAAGTCTTTTAATCTCGGCCTGTGTTTCTTCTACTGTATGATGCTGACCTAACAACAGTCACCTGCTGGCAACTACAGTTATACTCTAAGCTTCCAATTAATGCTTTTTATTCCAGTTCTAAGTCAGAGATTAAAAATACAACAGTTTCTAATACACATTTTCTAAAATGAATTACATTTTGCCAGTATCTAATTATGGACTGATAATTACAATTCATCAGGTTCCATTACTATATTAAAACATCCTATCACCATGTTTATGAAAAAGTATATTAAATTGGGAAAACAATGTGTCCACATAATAAAATTTTAGACAACAGCAAAAGTATTACGCAATGAAGGGTATGTTTCCATCTCATCTTAAATCTTAGTGTTCTTTTACAGCAATAACTTCTATTCATATCTTTTATAACCTTACAGAAACCACTTGTGCATAGTCAAGCTTATATAAGCACAAATGTCCACTTTGTGTCACATAGGGATACCATCCTTTTCTTAACTACTATTTTTTTTTGTAAACTAGACATTAGTGTGCCTGTCATTTTATTGTAAGTTTCTGTAAATGCCAAATATTGTAATTATAATGTAATATCTAACATTTTCTAGCACATATTATTTACAAATCACTTTTGCGTGCATTTTTATCTTTGTGACAACCTTTGAGTAAGGAAGATCACCATTTTGCAAATGAAAACCCTGAGTTTTGGGAGATACAATCTTTCTATGGTATGGGAGAAAGAAACACTTGTTGAAAGAATGCCCTTTATTTTCACAACCCAAGTTTGATTATTATTAGAATGTGGATTTTGTAGGAAGGGGAGGGGTAGGAGGTTATCTGGCAGCATCCAGATGTATAGGAGAGGTAGGGAGATGCTCTTTCTATTTAACAGGAAGACAGATTTCTGGGGAAAATTTTTCAAAAGGCAGAAAGCAGGACAAAATATTTGTATATGACAAATGCATTTTCTGCTAAAACCTCTAAGTAGTAAAAAAGTATGTTACAATTTTATATCATTCTTTTGTTTTCTACAAGGAAGTGTGTGTGTCTGTATTTCAGTATATTGCCTAAGTAAGGCCAACAACAGCCTCTGTCTAGTTAATTATAAAGGATTAAAATGTCACTTGATTTCTCTTAACTATCAAGACCTTCTTACTAGTAATTATGTTATGTGAGTCTAGGGCCTATTGGAAAGAGGGAAGTTTTAAGATGAATATGGAATTTTCTTAATTTTCTTCAGTGCTTCCTAAGTGTTGCTTTTGGAGTACTCCCACAGGTTGTATGCAGAGAAACCTCTGCACCCACAGATGGGCCATTTGACTTCCTTAAGAAGGTTTAGCTGTACCATAGACTACAGAGTCATTCACGACTTGAAGCAGGAAGAATTTAAGCTTTCAGGTTAATAATTCTAAAACTTGGTACCTTGTCTTTGAGAACTACCTCTATCATACACGTTATCCTGATACCTTACCAGAACCCAGACATGCTTTTTCTAAAGTCTGTAAGAGAGTTCTCCCAAGTTCTAGCCTGTTTTCTGGATCCTGCCTCCTGACATCAGAACTAATTTCATTTATTCCAAAAATATATCAATGCTGACTTTGAGGCATGCATGCTTTGCTCTAGATGCAGAGTCTATAGTAGAAAAATCAAAAGAAAAGAAAAAAAATCATTCTTGCTGAATGCTAGCAAAAGGATTTATTCTAAAGATAAAAACCTTTAGACAAGAGGCAGGAGCAGGTAGTAAGTGCCAATCCCCTGGGTCAGGGAGAGGACTTGAACCAGGCTACACTCTGGATGACTGTGATGATTAATTCTACATATCAACTTGACTGGGCCCAGAAATTTGGATGTGCAGTGTTCTGAGTATCTCTGTGAGGGAGTTTCTAAATGAGATAAACATTTGAATCAGTAGACAAAGAAAGATAGATTGCTCTTCCCAAAGTATGTGGGTCTCATCCAATCCATTGAAAACCTGGGGAGAACAAAAAGGCAGAATGAATAAAAATTTTCTTTCTGCCTGTCATTGAACTAAGAACTGCAGAGTTGAGGTTGCTGCAAACCAAGTACTTTCATCCAGTGACTGGCAGTGTTACGAGTTGAACCCCAGCCTTGCAAAATTTATGTTAAAGTGAGAGCATTGATGGAAGAGTTGGCATAGAATGGCAATGCTGATTCTTCTCATACCTAGCCCTTTTTATTTCTAACCCTTTTTGCTTCATAACTAATCTGACGTCCCAGAAAGTCCTTAGAAGTGAGAGGCAAAGTATGACCCATGATAAAGTGTGCAACTTTCCTGGCCCATTCAGAAGGTATGACATATCTATATACATATATGCATATTACAGCTCTCCAGGAAACATGTGTGGGAATGGGTAAGAAAATGTAGGATAATGGCAGAAGGAGGAACATAAAGTTTGATCAGGCCAAACTTGTTGATACAGGCTATCTAAGGAAGACCATTAAACAATGCAACTAGTGATGCAGACACTGTGGAAGGGCTCTGTTTGGTTGATTGAAACGTGGGCAAAAGGTGACCCACCTTTTGTCAATGTAATAGAAATGGTTCAATGTGTAGGAGGAGATTCAAAGGCTAAAAGACATTGTAATATTACAGCATACTTGTCATTTAAGACTTACTGTCTCACACTGAGAAGGTCCAGAAGACATATTTTACCACTGCTGTGAGAAATAAATTTGTGAGGAGAACTCAGAAACTTTGAAGAGACCCTTTAGGTCTGTTCCATGGAAAATTTTGAAGTCACTAAATTGAGAAAACTAAATGCAACAGAAGTAATTGGACCCCAAGTTGGCAAATGGTGGTATTTAACAACTAATGGCAAGATGGGCATGGCTACCATAATGGACAGTGAAATCAATGCTGCAATTAGGAGTCTGACTTATGCAAGCCTATGATGTTAGTTAGTTCATCATGGTGTTCCTAGAAGTAAAATCAATAGGAAGACTACTAAATTCTTACTTAAACTGAATAAGCATAAATGCATAAAAGTCAAGTAAGCATAAAAATAGAATCATAACCCTTTAATCAGTTCCCATTCTCGATTCAGTTTATAGACCTAAAACCCCTTGAATGAAGGGAAGTCAGGTGTCTTTGAGAATGGGTTTATATTTCTCTAGCCCTCTCCCAAAATACCTATAGTCTTCCCAGGGTAATTTTGCATGGGGAAAAAAGTAAATACGCAACTTCTAGGGACAACTGGACACTGGTTCTAAACTACCAGTAATTCTAGGAGACTCAAAATATTATTATGGTCCCCCAGCCAGAACAGGGACTTATAGAAGTTTGGTGATCAAAGAAATTTTAACTAAGGTCCATCTCACAGTAGACACAGTGACACTGCAAATTCATTCAATGATTCTTTTCTCAGTTCTGCAATGCATAATTGAGATAGACATACTAAGTAGCTGGCAGAATCCCCACATTAGGTCTCTAACCTGTGGAGTGAGAACTAATACAATGGAAAAGAATATGTGGAAGCCACTAGAAATGCTTCTACCTAAGAGTAAAGCAAAAGCAACACTATGTCTCCGGAGGAATTCAGAGATTAATGCCCTTAAGAATGTATAAAGTACACGAGAGTCCCACCATATCCTCATTCAATTGTGTTATTCAATAAAAGATGTATCTTGGAAAATATAAGTGGATTTTTGTAAGTTTAGTCAGGTGATAACTCCAACTGCAGCCACAGATGTGGCTTCACTGCTTGAGCAAGTTAATACATTCCGGGTAACTAGTATGTAATTACTGCTCTGGAAAAATATATTTTCCCCTTATCTGTCAATAAGAACCATCAGAAGCAGTTTTATTTTCTTTGGCCTAACCAGAAATATACCTTCACTGTTCTGCTTTCGGAATACCTCAGCTCTCCAGTCCTGTGTCATAATTTAGTTTGCAGAGATCTTGATCACCTTTCCCTTTTGCAAGAGATCACACTGTTCATTGCATTGATAGAATTATATATATTGGATCTTGTAGGGACATATGATCTCAGTGAAATTTCTCAGGTTGAAGTGGCATGAGTAATGTTGAGCTATCCTTTCGAAGAGGAAGGACAAGTTCTTGCCTCTGGCCCCTCCTGCCACCAAAAATAGGCACAACACCAGTGGGTTTTATTGGCTGGAGGAGAGAACATATTATTTATTTCAGTGTGCTACTTATTGAGTGTCCTGAAAACTGCTGATTTTGAGTGGTTCTCAGAAAAAGAAAAGATTCTGCAACAGAGCCAGCTAATATACAAGCCTCTCTGTGACTTGAGCCATATGATCCAGTATAATAAAAGGGGTTTAAAGTGTCAGAGGCTGATAGTGATGAAGTTCATAGCCTCCGGCTACTGTTAACTGGAATTACAATCTCGCTACTCCCATTATTTGGGGTTAAGTGTAATTTAAGGAAATAAATAAGGGTGCCAAGTTGACAATGATGATTAGTTGATGTGCCAAACTGACTGGATCATGGGGTGAACAGATGTTTTGATAAACATTATTCTGAGTGCGTCTGGAGGGTATTCCTGGATGAGATTAACATTTCATTTGGTAGACTGAGGGAAACAGGTAATCCTCCCCAATATGTGTCAGTTTCAACTAATGCATTGAAAGTTTGAATAAAAGAAAGTGTGATGATGGTGGATGGCTATACCTCAGGGAAGAAATCAAATACTGTCCAAAAATGATGTGAGAAAATCAAATAAATAAATAAATAAATGATTTTTTAAAAAGAATGGAGTGAAATTGTTTTCGCTTTCTGCCTGTCTTTGAGGTGAGACATCACTCTCCTGCTTTTGGATTCGGTTCGGAATGTATATTACTGGATGTTTCTGATACTCAGACATCAGACTCAGACTAGAGCCACATCATCAGTTTTTCTGGGTCTCCCACTTGCTTACTGCTGACCTTTAGATTTATCAGCCTCTATAATCATAAGTGCCAAGTCCATAAAATAAATCTCTTGGAATATCCATCTCTTTCTCTAACTATATCTTTATCTCTATTTCTTACTGGTTCAGGTTCTCTGGAGAACTCAGAGTAGTACACGACCTTCAAATTATTATAGGGAATAAGTCACTTATTCTGTTTCTGTATAATACCTAGGAAGCAATTTTTGACTTTGCTGTGTATTATCTTTGCTTAATTATCTAATGAAAGCATAGGTCTTCTCCTTAAAATGACAACTATTGAGGGCCTCCCTGGTGGCGCAGTGGGTTAAGCAATGCACTATGAGGCAAACCGCAGCCACTGCAGCACGAGTTCGATCCCTGCTGCCGGCCAGGGAGGGGACCCACATGGCGCAGCAGACCTCTCCTGCTGTGCCCACTGCTCCCCTCAGCAGTGTGCTTCTGTTGATCTGCCTGTTCTGCTCCCTGCTCTGTCTGTGGTGAATCCTCTTATCCCCCACACCTCTGGCCTGTACCCCAGTGCTTGTATGCATAAATAAATAAATCTTTTTAAAAAAATGACAACTATTGAGATCCTAGTAATTATCTATAAAATCCTATGGATATGGCTAGCTTATACCATTTGCACATGTGTTAGCTTTATTTGGGAAGAAAGAACATACAGACAGGCAACATCTTGCAGAGCTTTCTGAACCATGTGTGTTTGCAAAATCAAAGATGTTATGGTCACTCCAGATATTGTCGGGGTTTCAGTTAATAAGGTTAAGCACTAAGGCCCTACTCCTTGCTCAGGAGGCAAGTTCAAGAGGCTTGCATAGATAAAAGAATCAATAAGGTTGCCATGGAAATTGGGCCATAGGACTAATCACCATAACCAGAAAAACTAGCCCAGCTCTAAGAACGCAGGGCACATTCTGTTTTAAATACCAGTGCCTGAGACCAGCAGATATCTGGTGCAAATTGGCACCCCAAATAAGAAAAACAGAATATAAGACAGAGAATATGAAAAAAGAGCCTCAAATCCTTCTTCCCATCCAGACTTCCCATGGGACTCTCTCGCATCTAGTCCTCTAGTCCTACTACTTACAGGGTATTTCAATAAATTCACCTTTTCTGTTCTCCACTCTGTCTCTGGTGAATTCTTCCATCCCTGCACCTCTGGCCTCACCCCAACAGTATATCACCACAGATAAATCACTATTTGTTTTGTGGAGCTCTAACCAAATCAAATATTTAACTCTTAGTTTAGATAATATCTCTATACATCTTACTTTTCATATGTTGCTAAATGGACATTACTCAAAATGGGGCATAATTATAAGGGGGTGAGAAATAGAACTGAGGGTAAGTTGCTTTCTAGATTCTTGACTCACTCTCCTGAGGACGACTCATCTACACTGAACATACACCTCCCCCTTTGACATTGCTTCAAGGACACATTTCAAATTTTTGGATTCTGCCTTTTTTTTTTAAGGATTTGGTTTTTTTACTATTTATTTATGCATACAAGAGCTAGGGTGCAAGGCAGAGGGTCAGGAGGTGAGAGGATTCACCGGAAACAGAGTGGGGAGCAGAACAGGCAGATCTACTGAAACACACTGCTGAGGGGAGCAACAGGTGAGACAAGAGAGATTTGCTATACCATGTGGGTCACCTCCCCCCGTGCTTCAGTGGCTGCAAATAGCTTCCATAGTGCTGAGACTTAACCCCTTGCACCAGCAGGGAGGCTCCTGGATTCTGCTTTTAAACAGGTTCTTTTTCTTCATCTGTTCCTTCCCATGAATTTTACAAGCAGTGGCAACAAATAAGTACTATAATATTTGTAAATTTGAAAACAATAACCTGCAGATATCAAATGCTTGGCTATCAAAAAATTTGCCAATGGTTGAGATGAACTAGAAGTGATTCGTTTCACTTAAGTTTTTATATAGAAGAATTGAAGAATGAATGAAGTATATTTCATAAGGAAAGATAGCCACTGCAGCTGTTTCTAAAATGGGTAAAGGGTTTATGATAATTATCTCAAAAAGAAGCTTAAATGTTATTGGTTAAGGAAAGTATATATTCCCTAAAAGTCTCCATTCAGAAGCATCTGGGCCTAATCGTGTATCTTGTATTTTGAAAGTATCTTACCTGGTTAATCCAAGTAAGCAATAGATCCCTGTTAGACAACAGGGGCTAAGTTTAGCAATACAGGGGCTTCAAAAAGGGGGAAGATTTTTTTTTAACATAATAGATAAATAAGACATACAGGGAAGGGAGAAAAAGAAGAAAAGAATGATATCATCTTCAACACAAAACTTCATCTTTGGGGCCATGACACTTGCTAATGTAGCAATGTACCAGGTAGCAGGAAGAAGAAAAAAACAATAATAGGGCCAGCAGACTCCCTAAAGCATACAAGACAGAAGTTGCCCATATCAGTTACATCCACATCTCATATAATGACCACATTCAGCTAAGACATTGGGAAACGTCATCGCAGCTGAATGACATCGGGACCCACTAGAATTGCAGCAACAAAATACAATGATTGATGAAATTCCACAACATAGCCTCAATTTTCACAGATCCTATGAACTCACAACCAAAGTTTGAATTCTGTGAACTACTGCTTCAGGTACTCTTAGGGATATGAGGATGCAAGGTGGGTGTTACTTTGGTAGAAAGTGCTTGGAATTTCATGCATATGACAACCTTCATATTCATGGAAAATAAAATCCTGCACTTAGAACTAGACCCCCCTAAGAACTTTTAGATAACACGTGACTTCCTAAACTCCACCTATTATTGGATGAAGTCATACAATGAACACCAGAAAGCACTGGCTTTTTTTTTAAGATTTTATTTATTTATGCATACAAGAGCTGGTGTACAGTCCAGAGTTTAAGAGGATTCACTAGAGACAGAGAGGGGAGCAGAACAGACAGATCAAATAAAATACACTGCTGAGGGGAGCAGCAGGTGAGGCAGGAGAGGTCTGCTGCACCATGAGTGTCCCTTCCCTGGCCAGGGATCGAACTCCTGTTGCAAGCACTGGCTATTTTTGTTAAGTAACAAAGGTCTAAGTGCTGTGCAGTTCGGAAGGTGCCCAGTGGCAAGAAATTCAAAACCATGAATGTCTCTTTTGCATTGCTGTATATGACATTCAAATGTGACACTATGATTGTGTTTCAAGTAGTTTAGCTGGCAGAAATGTTTGGAAACAGTCATAGCTGCATGATTAATTCAAATTTGTGGATGTGGTTCATTCTTTGAGCTCAGAGGGGCCCCGACTTGATTTAGCTCTTATTGAAAAGCTCAACAAAGGAGATCACATACACTCAGAGTAGTCAAACTATGGTGTCCAATCTGACTGAGGAGATTGTTGTGCTCCTTCTGCCAGGGGCTCTGGCCCCTCTCTGCTGCGTTTTCTTCAGGGTGGTCTGTGGAAAACAGCCCAGGTTTTCTAAAACCCCTTTGCAGGGATTATGTAGGGAGAGGCGTTACCTGGAGAGGGGGGATCTGAGGAGAAATCTCATCTTTGTATAGGGCCTCTGAATTGTTAATGAGGAGCCAAGGTAGAACCTGCTTTTATTTCCAAAACATTATGCTGGTATTATTTTGCTTCATTCTGTCATACTGCCACAACAGCAGCATTTTTTAAGTGGTTCTGAATGTTTTGTTCATAGAGCAGACCACATGGGGTCCATGGTGCTGTTGATTAGCCAGTAGCGCAGATTACAATGGGTTTTGGATATGCCTCTGCCACCAAAGTTGCTCACCACAGCAACGATAATTCTAGGGGGTCCAAGTAATGAGAAGGCAAGCAAGATGGCACTGAGAACCTGGGCTGCTTTTTTCCACTTGATGAGGGACATCCATTTCCATTTGGTGGATATGACCTCTGGCCTTCAGAGCAAACCTCTTGGCTAGTATGACTTCCTTGAAGGACAAAGGTAGAGTGACTATGACCTACCCACTGAGAAATTGATGTCAGAGGTCTTGGTTTAGTCTATGGCTGACTACAGTTGGATGGGAAACTTTGAAAAGCTTTTTTGAAAACTGCCATATATCATCCCAGACTTAGTTATAAGATGGAACTGATTCAAAACACTTATGCCTTTCTAGATCCAGAACTAAAACTAGTATATATACCACCTCCAGCTGCATATCCATAGCAGCTTAAGTAATTATCCTTTTTTTCTAGATCAAAAGCTGGAGCAATCATTTACACCATCTCGAGATTCAGAGCAAGAGCCAGCTCCTGTTCACAGCTATTTTTCAAGCTCAAGATATAGGACAAACATTTATCCCAGATTTAGCTATGAGCAAGAACTGACTCAAGACACAGTTCTTTCCAGATCAAGAGTTAGAAGACACACAAATATTATCTCCCATTTCAGAGCAGCACCAGGCTCAGGTCAAGCACATATCCATATTTAGTTTCAGAGCCATGGTAGGCAAAGGATTTGTCTTTTTGGATTTCAGGAGGTAGAAAAAGCACCTACACAAGCTTCAACTTCAGAGCTAAAGCTGACTCAACCAACTGATCTCATTGAACATTAAGAGGTAGAATAAGAATGAACAATATTCCCAGATTTACTACAAGAGCAAGCTCAAACAACAGTTCTCATTCCATCTCTAGAGAGAAGAAACAATTCCAGTTTCATCTTCACAGAAGCAGAAGACTAAAATAAAATTTAATATCAATAGCTAAATCAAGACACTATAGCATCTCCAGCTTCAGAACAAGAATAGGTTCAAATAAAATCTCTTCTTCAAGCTCAGAACCAGAAGAAGCACCTACATCATTAACGGAAGAGAAAAAAATCAGTGTCATCTATGTTTCTCATTCAGGCTCAAAAGTCAGAACAGCACATATGCCAATGACAATTCTAGAACCAGAGGAGACTCAAGTCACAACTCTACTTCATGCTCAATAACCAGAACAATCACCATTGCCAGCTCCAATTTTAGGACTAGTTTAGGCTCAAGCAACTACCTTCACTCAAACTCAAGAAGTACAACAAGGGCCTCCCTGGTGGCTCAAGGGGGAGAGCATCGCACTCTGAAGCTATCCACAGCCCCAGCAGCACTGGTTAGATTCCTGGCCAGGGAGGGGACACACATGGTGCAGCAGACCTCTCCTGCCTCGCCCGCTGCTCCCCTCAGCAGTGTGTGTCAGTCGATCTGCCTGTTATGCTCCCCACTCTGTCTCTGGTGAATCCTCTCATCCCCCACACCTCTGGCCTGTACCCCAGTTCTATATGTCTAAATAAAAATAAATCTTTTTTTAAATTTTTTTTTATTATATTTAATTGCATTTGACATTGTTTGTTTTCTCCAGTGGGTTCCCACCACCATTTCACCCGTGCACCGTCACCTCAGTCCCTTGTGCTCTTTACATTTCATCACCGTCTTTGCCCTCCCC
>JAGFMF010011796.1:7965034-7977199 GCA_019455555.1 Galemys pyrenaicus
GGGTTTATCTTTAATCTTTTGATCTTGTTGAGTTGTTATTTGATTGTTCGGTTGTTTTTGGTTATGATTGCCCATTTCCTTTAGTTTTCTCTTGTTGTTGTTTTTTGTTGTTGTTGTTTCGTTTTCTCCCTTTTTATTTTTTGTTTTGATTGTAGTTTGTTTGTTTGTTTTTTCACATTCCTCCTAAAAGTGAGGTCATCCGATATTTTTCTTTTGCCTTCTGACTTGTTTCACTGAGTATATATAATTCCTTCTAGTTCCATCCATGTTTCTTCAAGTGTCCCTAGTTTCTTATTCTTGATTGCTGAGTAGTATTCCATTGTGTATATGTACCACATCTTCTTGATCTTTGGAAGACTGTATGGAGGTTCCTCGGCCTACTAGAGTTGGAACTACCATATGATCCGGCAATCCCACTCCTAGGAATCTACCCAAAGGACACAAAAACACTGATCCCAAAGAGTACATGTACCCCCATGTTTATTGCAGCACTATTTGTAATTGGTAAGACCTGGAAACAGCCCAAATGCCCAAAAGTAAAAATAAATCTTTTTTTAAAAAATGACCTTGAGAAGGGCTTTATCCATGCCCCATCTTCAACCAGCTAATGGAGACCACAACTTGGCCGCCAGCAGGAGCACCTAAAAGTCTACAGGAAGAGCAACACCAGGATCTGGAAGAAAGTGAGAACATGGGGCCTTTGCCATCACTGAGCTTAGATGGATGGACCCCAAGAATGTAATAGGAGAGGGGGTGGGGTTATGCAAAAAACAGCACAGGGCCCTGACAGGGGAAGAAATAAAGGCCTAACAACAATAACAAAACAAAACAAAAAAGTAGTAAAACAAGCATATATGCTGTCTAATGTTCCAGGCTTTGATAATGCTCTAAGAAGAGTACTTATTGTAATCAAAAGACTGACCAAGCACCAATACCAGCTTCAGTGATAGAACCATAGCAAACTCAAACAGCAGTTCTATGTCCAAGTAAATACCTAGAATAAGCACACACACCATCTACAACTTCAGACAAAAAGGATACTCAAGGCAAATTTCTCTTTCAAGCTCACCATGTAAGACATACCTAATCTAGATTCAGCTTCAAGATCTGAGTAGATTGAAGCCACAGTGTAACTCTTGTTCAAGCTCAAGAGCTAGAAGAAACAAAGACATTAACTTCACCTTCACTGTTGAACCCAGCTAAAATCACAGCTCTCTTTAAAACTTAAGAGTTAGATCAAAAACCAACATCTCCAGCTTCAGATCAAGAGCAGACTCAAGCCAGTTTTTATTCAATTTGGAGAGTTAGAGCAAATAAATATCCAGTTACACTTTTAGAGTCAGAGGAGGCTATTTTAATTCAAATTCTCATTTAACTAAAGATCTGAAACAAGCAACCACACCAGCCTCAGCATCACAGTCAGAGCAGAATCAAGTCAAAGCTCTCTTTTTAGGTCAAGAGCTAGAACAGGCAGATATGCTAGTTCCCTTGAATGACCCAAAGAAATCCCAAGCCACAGTTTTATTTGAAGTTCAAGAACTATACCTACTTCAACTCCAGAGTCAGAACAGACTCAAAATAGAGGTCTCATTCAAGCCCTAGAGCATGAATAAACCTACAGAGGCCTCCATTTCAGAGCCAGAAGAAATTCAAGCAACAAGTCTAAAATTTAATTTCCAGAGAACCATCACAAAGATATCTTTCAGCACTTAGACCAAAACTCCATTAATTTCCAATAATAGTTCTGGTTTCAGAATTTAACCAGACTCTACCAGGAGTACAATCACCAGCTCTTCAACCCCAGAGTACTTTAGCTCCATTCCAGCTCTAGAGTGTTATCCTGTTTTAGTTCTAGATCTAGAGGTTCCCAAAGCCAGGCCAGTGCTCAGTTTCAGTCAAAGCCAGTTTCTCCCTCAATGCACCGTGAGTCAATGACATCTCAACAACATTCACCAGCTCCTGCAATGCTTTCAATGCCAGATTCTAAGACAAAATTAATGACAACTGTAGCACCAGAGCATTCCTTCCTCTTCCCTATAATAACATTTTTGTTTGTTATTTCTTACATGTTTCTTACATGGTTTCTTTTATTCTGCCATCATTTTATTTACTTAAAATAAAATTTAACACTTTGACTGTTTAAATTGTACTTTTAAGTGTCTAATGTTCCAGACTTTGATAATGCTCTAAGAATAGTACTTATTGTAATCAAACCAATGTTGCAAACCATCATTTGTTTCTAGTTTCAAATATTTTCACTGATAAGCTGTACCTATGAATAGTCAATCCTCACCCTCAATCCCTGGCATACAGTAATATTCTTTATGCTCTTATGGATTTATTGATTCTGGATTTTTCATGTTAGTGGTATTCACATATATGTCTTTAATGTCAACAAATAGGTGACAATACTTGTTTTATTTTAGTTTTAATAGAAGTTTTTTTAAAAATAAAAATCAGGTCAGTGATTATAAGAATAGCTTTGCATGTGTTTGATCCAGGTGAAGTTTTGAGTTGCAACAGCAGGATCTACTTGAATTATTTTGAGTATAAGGGATCTTCAAAACACATATTAAATGGTTAAGAGAGCTGTGAAAAGGTTATAGCCTCACGCTGGGAGATTCTGGAGATATGCAGGTGAGCATAGCCTCAAACCACACTACATATCCTTCCATCAGTGACCTCTGCCCATGGTTAGTGTCTTGTTTTCTGTGCCTAGAAATACAGCTCCCCATTGCAGAGAACACAAACACACATGGGGAGGACTTCAAACTCCCCCTGGAGAAATAAGGTAACAACCCCTGATTGAATGGGGAGTAGGTGAAAGTGGAGATTTACCAGGAGTAAGGGGAGCTGCCATCGGTTGGGTCAGACCAGGCAGGGACAAGCTCTGTGTTGGCTTGTAGAAAGTGGCTGGTGTTGGAACAAAGTGCAGAGGGAGCTAGTTTTACAATGTGGAGTCGGGCACCCACTGCTGTTAGAATCCTGCTCTCCCACAGAAACTGGGAGGCAGGGGTGCTATCATCTTTGATGTTAAATTTTGAGGAGAGCGCTCCCAGGTGCTTACAAAAGCTATTCCTGGGTCATAACGCTGGGCAAGAGACTTATTTAGCTTCTGAAAGATCTGCATATATTTCAAAAGAAATTTACAATGACAATTTTTTAACTAAATGATCAAAAAAAGAGGAGGAGGGGTCTTCCTGGTAGCGCAGTGGTTTAAGCAACACACTATGAAGCGAACTGCAGCCACCGCAGCACGAGTTCAATTCCTGCTGCCGACCAGGGAGGGGCCCCACATGGTGCAGCAGACCTCTCCTGCCTCACCCACTGCTCCCCTCAGCAGTGTGTTTCAGTCTGTGCCTGTTCTGCTTCCCACTCTGTCTCTGGTGAATCCTCTCACCTCCCATGACTCTAGCCTGTACCCCAGCTCTTGTATGCATAAATAAATAAAATCTTTAAAAAAAAAAAAGGAGGCGGCTCTCCCCTTAATTTCAGCAGAAAAAATTAAACCTCTTTTTTAAATTCCTGTTTGTCCTTAAAATACAGTGGAATAAACACTCCCTTACTCTCCTCCCACTTTCCAGTCTCTTGTCAGGTTTCTCCATTAGTTGAACCTAGTTGGATCCAGAGGACAAGGAAACTACACAGTATTGAGATCCACATGGTCTCCAGGGTGAATGCCGGGTGGAGAACAGTGGAGAGTGGATCTGGGACAGCAAAGAAAAGGGGTAAGAGAGCAAGAGAAAAGCATTTTACTTTAATTCATTGATGGTGTTTCTACAGGGAGTCAAAGACATTTGTCAACTATGAGAGCATAATAGACAAGAAAAGAGAAAGTTTCAAAGATGAATAAACAAAAATAATAGATGCTATTGACTAAACACACAAGAAAATAATTGAAAAACTATGCACTAGAGTTAAATATAGGGACATATCCACTTTGACACAATTTCAGTGGAGTAGTAAGAATAGGAAGTTTTAGTATGGTAGTTTTAAAAATGTATAGAATGTCAGAAAATAGAGATGACTGGAAGTGACCCTTTTAAATATGATGTCTGTGGAGGGAAGGAAAGGATTTACTCCAATTTCTGGAGTATAAAGAACATTTTTTAGCATGGGAGACATGAACACATTTAATCTCTACTGGAAAATGCTGTGTTATTGACTAAAGAGACATCTAAATGCTTTAAATAATACATGTGTGGGAGAAAGAAGAAAGGAAGAGATAGGAGAGAGGGAATTGTTAATTAAGTCTTACACTGAGAAGACAGAAGGAAGTGGAATCCAGAGCACAGCATGGCAGCATAATATAGGGGTTAAAAATACTGGCTCTGGAGATGGGGGGGGTGGTAAAAACCAAAAATCCAACTGAGTTCATTTTAAAGATCTAATTGACTTTATTAAACGATTCATTAATTTTGGCAGCATCCCACTTAGCAAGTAGAAAGTATTTATAGTCAGAAAGAGGGCAAGATAAGTGAAGAGGGAATTATTTCAGGTTTAGGTACACTACCTAAACAGGATGGACAGAATCTTGTAGCACATTATTTTATTTTCCTTTGATGCATGGAAAAGGCTTCTTAGAAAATTCCATACTAATCAGTTAAGACTACATTCTTGCCAGGGGGAGGAGGAGGTTTGAAAATAAAGTTAGGTGAGGTATTTAAGGTATTAAGTCTTGGTGGAATTAGCTCAAGTGTCTTCATTTTAACGTGACCTAGTTTCAACTCTTGAATTACTCATAAATCAGCTATGTAATCTTGAAAAGAAATAATTTTCTCCTTTTTAAGAAATTTCAATGAGATCACACTTATAAAATGTTTAGTATATTGACCTCCATCTCCTAAATATTTAGTATTATCATTAGTACTAGTAAGAGGCTAGCCTGGAAGGACAACCCCCTCTTCTGTTTAAAAAAAAAAAAAAATGAAAGCAGGAAGGGAGAATGGCAAGGGAGTAAGATAAACTTGAGGCCCAATGTTATTCTGTTTCTGAGAAATAGAATATGCAAGTAGGGAAATGATGTTGGGCTAGGCAGAGGGAGGAAAGTGATTCAAGTTTTATGCATTGAGAATGTTAATAAGGGAAAGAGTTGGATTGCCAGTGTAGAAAGCTCCTGGAGCATAATGGTTTTGAATTTGTGGTGGCACTAATTGGTATGTGATTTTCCTTAGTACAATGGAAAATGAACCATTTATTGATAATGTGTACTAAATTTAGCTCTCGTTATCCTAAATGGTAAGAAAAAAATAAAACACTGGATTAAACAGTTTTCATTTTTTGAGATAAAAACAATTTTATTTATAGGTCTTTTTTTTTTTTTTAAACTGAATACAAGGACCAATCTATTTTGAATACCTGTCTATAAAGTTAGGGAGTACCATGTCAGGCAATGCTTTCAGCTCCAATTTGCAAAAGATAAAGAAACATTCACTTGGGATTAATTATGCTGGAGAAAATGAAGGTTGGGAATGAAAAAAATACAGCTGAAGTTGATGCTTTAGACAGGAAAAAACAAACATCTTTGCCATCTTTTCCTAGCTTCAGGCAAGGAAAAGGAGTAAGAGCTAGAGAAAAATGTTAAATTTTCATTCATTGAAGGTGTGTATTGCTTCCCGATACCTTAATTCAAAGGAAAAGGTTAGTATTTAGGAATGAGAAGTTAATAATTAAGCCACTCATCTCTCTCAAATATTAGATGTTTCAAACAAAGGCTAGCTGAACATAGATTCAAGGTTCAGTTCTCTGTCTTCAGAATGCCTGAAACACTGGCATTCTGTAGTATTGATGAAGGAGGGATCCAAATGCTTTAGAAAACAGATGTTTGGAAGGCAAATGAGACTTCCTATTGTTAAGAGTTCAAGAGTCAACCTGTATTTTCACTCAACTAACTTCCCTGGGGAAATTGTCAAATTTTATAATTTTTTTTCCTTCTCCTAAAAGTGCTGTGGAAAAGCACATATTTTTAAAATTAGTAAATTTTTTGTACCTTTTGAGTATTTTACTACATTCCTACAAACTAATGGAGCTATTTTGAGACAGGTTGAGGTATAGGTGCCTGGGAAAGTTTATAATTTGTAATTCCTTTGAATAGTTGTTCAATATTTATTAGAAAACAGACAAGAGATTGGAAAGGAGAAGAAGACTGGAAGTGACTCAGTGCTCTAAGCAGATACTGTACCCAGCAGCAGTGCATCTCTGGCCTCCAACCTATGTCCTGTCTACAAAATAAAAGCCCTTGAATTATCCAGACTACCATCTTGGAAGGCATTTGCCCTTTGAAGCACTCATCATTCACCACCCATTCTTTCCCTCCTTATATTGCCAAACTATTCTTACAATCACATGAGTAGAGTTTGAGTAAATGGAGTTTTCTTGATTTTTAACATGTTTCTAGTGGTTTTTTTTTTTAAGATGTATTTATTTATGCACACAAGAGCAGAGGTACAGGCCAGAATCGCAGGAGGTGAGAGGATCCACCAGAGACAGAGTGGGGAGCAGAACAGGCAGGCAGACTGAAACACATTGCTGAGGGGAGCAGCGGGAGAGGCAGGAGAGGTCTGCTGTGCCATGGGGCTGGCCAGGGATCGAACTGGCTGGCCAGGGATCGAACTTGCGCTGCTGTGCCGGGGCTGCTTCATAGAGTGGCATTCAACCTGCTGCGCCACCAGGGAGGCCCTCTAGTGATTTTTTTAAAAGTATATTCTAACAAGGACAGACTGGGGACACCTGGTGGGGAGGGGAGAGGGAGGGTTGAGGGAAGATGGGAGCACGAGGGACTGAGGTGATGGTGCCCTGGTGAGATGGCGATGGGGAATACATGGAGATTACAATTAATGGCAAGTATATGTAAATTTTAAAATATTTTAATAAAAAAAATAAAATAAAAGTATATTCTATAGATTATGTTAGGGCTTTAGGGAACTAGCCCAATCCTTATTCCACCCCAATTCGAGAACCAATGGCAAGCCAATTTAACAAAAACAAATATCTCACAATGTCAATTTATTAGAAAAGTCCGATCTGAGTCATGCTTCCCCCTAACATTGTTGGAAATAATCAATAGCAGATTAGCTCCTTGGCATTCAGGCTATATTCTGAAAGAAACAGGTAGATCCAGCCAAAAGAAATGATATGCACACACACACACAACTTACTGGTTGGAAATGAGCGTCATGAAATTCCTAAGGGGTATGGCAATTTAGAAAGAGAATGTTAAGGTAAGCTATTGATTCCTTTCCTCAGAAATGTTATCAAAGATGATATCACCATATCAAATTTTTGTGTAACAGGATAGAGAACTTCTTATCTGCTTAACAGTTCCACTAATTCATAAGAATATAGTTGGATAGGGGCTATTGAAACTGTGTTTGTTTGTAGATTTGTGTGTTTAAGAAGTGTATGTATTTTCCTTTTTAGGTTTTTTTTCCCCCATTTTCTTTTTTCTTTTTTTTTCAGAACAGAGCTTCCCACTCACTCCCAAATAAGAGAAGTGTGGGGGAAAAAAAAGGCATATTTTTACTCAGAAGATTATGTTCTCTTTAATGCGCACACTATTCCAATGGAAATGATGCTTTGGAAAAGGGCAGTTGTTATTTATAAAGAAGGTTCTCTTCAGAGGCAGGATTTCTCTAAAATCCCTAAATGATATTTTTTCCTCAGAACATTTCTCTGGGTTTCCAGGATCTCTTTTTCTGTTCAGCTACTAGTAAGGGGAACATTGTCATTTTGGAGACGTGTTGAGGATAATCAGCATTCCATAAAAGCTAGACTGCATTTTGAAACTCTGATTGGGTCTTTCAAGTTCCACTCTTTTCCCTTTACTCCGCCACTCACTCGGTGCCCTGAGAGCCCAGAACATCACACTGTGACTGCCTTTGAAAGTCACGGCACACCCACATGCCAGACTCACATATGTGGACATTTTTTCTAATTTCCCCATTAAAACAAACTTTTTTATGATCAGTCAGATTAGCTCAATTTTAAAAAGTTAATGGGATAATTTTGTAATAAAAGGTACAAACGATGTCTCAGGTGTTCTCTTAACTAGAACTTACTGAGCACTTACTATGTGCTTAATGACTCTCTTACAAATCTTAATACATTGACTCACTTAAGTTTCACAACCTCTCTCGTGATATGCTCTCCTCAAGCATGACAAGGAAGCTCAGAATGTTTAGCAACTTGTCTAAGGTCTGCTAAGTGGCAGAGATAACTTGAACTCAAGTCACTAGTTCTGGAAGCTTTGTAGGTCACCTCTGTGCTTTATTAGTTTCAACATAATTATAGATTTTCTGGGTCTCTGTTGTTGAATTTTTAGTTCTACACCATTGTGGTCAGAGAAGATAGCATGTATACTTTCCATCTTGCATAGAAATAAAAAAAGATTTATTTTGTGCCCTATAATATGATTTATCCCAAACAATGTTCTATATGCACTTTAAAAGAACGTGTATTCTGCCAGTTGAATGGAATTTTCTTATGTCTGTTAGTTTGTTTCATATAAAGTATGTTACAATATTTCCTTGTTGATTTTCTGTCTGGTAGATCTCTTATTGCTGAAAGTGGAATATTGAGGTCCCCTACTATTATTGTTTTATTTTTTCCATTCAGACCTGTTAGTATTTGCTTAATATATTTAGATGTTCTACATGTATGCTTATATTTACATCTTGGGTGAATATATATTAGATTATTATATCCTCTTGGTTGTTGACCTAAATTATTACATAATGACCTTCTTTTCTCTTGTTACTATTTTGGTTTGAAATCTATTTTGCCTGAAATAATATGGCTATTTCAAATTTCCTTTGAATGCCACTTGCATAGACTATCTTTAGCCATCCCTTCACTTTGAGCCTATGTGTCTTCAGGGCCAAAATGGGTTCTGTAGGCAAAGTATGATTGGGTCTTACTTTTTATCCATCCAGTCACTCTGTATCTTTTTATTTGCAAATTAATTGCATCTACATGTAGAATGATTGTCGATACATGAGGACCTATTGCTTCCATTTTGTCATTCGCCATAGGTTGTTGTATATCTCCTTTGTTTATTTTTTCCTCTTTTTACCTACCTTTGTAAATTGGCAGTTTCCAATTAATTATGCTCACTTTTTATTTTTTTATGTTTTGTCAATTTACTCTAAATTTTTTTTTTTTTTGCTTTATGGTTACGATGAGGCTTACATAATAAATCTCAAGACAGACCAGTCCATTTTATGCTGATTGTAACATATTTTTGTTTGTCTGTAAAGATGCCACTCTTTGGGGACCTTCCTGGTGGCGCAGTGGGTTAAGCAAGGCGCTGTGAAGCAAACTGCAGCCACTGCTTTGTGAGTTCGATCACCTGCTGCCAGGGGAGGGGACCCACATGGCGCAGCAGACCTCTCCTGCCTCGCCACTACTCCCCTCAGCAGTGTGTTTCAGTCGATCTGCCTGTTCTGCTTCCCACTCTGTCTCTGGTGAATCCTCTCACCCCCCACATCTCTGGCCTGCACCCCAGTGCTTGTATGATTAAATAAGTAAATCTTTTTTTAAAATGCCACTCTTTCTGTCATTCACCTTATATTTTTTCATGTCACAATTTACCTTTTCCTTTCAGCATTTCTTGCAAGGTAGTTCCAGTGCCAATGAACTTCCTTAGCTTTTGTTTAGAAATCTCTATTTTTCCTTCATATCTGAAGGAAACTGTCTTGGCAGGCCATTATTTTCTTTCAGCATTTTGAATATGTTGTTCTAGTCTCTTCTAGTCTAACGTTTCTGCTGAATAATCTGTTGATAGCTTACTGCGGTTATTCTCACTTTTACCATAGCTCCCTTTCATACTAATTTCTTTAAACTTCCGCCTGTTTATTTAGTAAGACAAATCTTTCAGAGTTTAAAAATAGGTTAGACACCATTGGTTTAAAAAAACACGTTCACTGTATTTTTGTAGCACTATTGTATAAAGAGTGAGCCTTTATCAGTATTTCTAAACTGTAAATGATGAAGAACTGAAGTGTCAACATAGTAGGTGTTATAATAGATAAAAACCCTCAAGTTTTCTTATTGCCTGTATACAATGTATATATTTAAGCAAATTGAATGACTTATTAAGCAAACAGTTTTGCATATGCTGCCTTCTTTTTATCTTTTTCAGTGCCTTTATCTTTTGTTTGACTTTCAGCAACTCCACCTGGATAGACTTATCCTCTGGTGCTACCTCCTGAGCTTTCTTAAGCTCAGCCAAGGCTTGGTCAGATTCTTCTAATCCTTGCCATCCTTGAGCTCTGCAATACAGTACTTTGGTATTTGATGGGTCTGTTTCAAGAGCCTCCAAACAACTGTCTGTTGCTTCCTGCCAATTTGGCATCTGCTTACAAGCACTAATATTCAGCACACAGCTTAAAGGCTGCATGTTGCAGTTTCCATCTATCTGTTTTGTCAGTAACAGTCTTTGAACCTTCCATTTATCTATGTATTTTTTTATTTTTTAGTGGCCATCTCTCATTTTGGGGGTTTGAAAAAAGTATTTCCAATATTTTTAGACTTCTAGCATCAATAAAATTTTATGTACATCTTTTAGATCTTAGATACATCCTCAGAGAAATCTGGGTGGTTGTCACCAGAACCATCTTTGGGGAATATTTCCCAATAATTCCTTCCTCAATTCTCCACACTCTGCAATAATGCATAATTTGGAAAGTTTTCCACTATTCACTTCTACATTTTTCAGTATTTTTGCCACACCCATTACTTTAATTACTTGACCAAATACCTTCCTGAATGTGTCTCATTCAAATAAGGAGTTGGAACAGTTATTTAAAAAAAAAAAAAATACCTTTTGTATTGCAGCCCGCATTTTCTTTGCTTGTTTTTTTATACTTTATTTATTTATTTATTTTCTTACAATGTTGGCTTTCTTTTCTAGGTGTAGTCCCCATAGACTTTCCACCACCAGTTCACCCGTGCACCATCACCATAGTCCCTTGTGCTCTTCCCTCCCCTGCCTTGATTCCAGTCCCTCCCTCTTCCCTGCAGAATGTCTCAGTTTTGTAGCTGTCTACTAATTTTCATTTTGTCTTGTTGTGTTTTTGTTGTCTTTGATGTTATCGTTCTTTATTCCTTGATCTCCTATACTCCTCCTATAAGGGAGATCATCCAGTATTTTTCTTTTTTCTTCTGACTTATTTCACTGAGCATAATCCTTTCTAGCTCCATCCATGTTTCTGTGAATGGCACTACTTTCTTTTTTGATTACGGAATAGTATTCCATTGTGTATATCTACCACATCTTCTTGATCCAGTCATCTGTTTTTGGGCATTTGGATTGACTCAAAGTCTTCCCAATTATGAATAGTGCTGTGATAAACATAGGTGCAGTCTGAATTTTCCATGCTCAACAAACCCTTCTGGTCATTCTTATAATAGAAATTTTCATTTTCAAATTTTTCACCATACTTTCTCCACCAGTCCCATTCTGTTTTGAAAAGTCTACACCCTGAATCATAAATGTTTCAATACTTCAGAAAGGGCATCCCTTGAAATGGAGAGGTGGTAGATCCAGTGCCTTTTTCTCTACTACATAATCAATGAAAATTTTCTGCAGTTTCAGGTACAACATCTACAAAGAAATCAAAGACATTTAGTCAACTTTCTCTCTTCTGATGTCTACATTAAATAGTGACGACAGTGGGTTTACTAGGGTTGGAGGGTTCGGCCTGAGAGGACAGATGTGATGCTTTGACTTGCAGATGTGTTTGGAAGTGGGCTTGGGATCACTGGGCATCTCTAATCCAGGAACTCCTCTCTGCCTGAAAAGCCAGCAGCTATATTAATTCTTTGTCTTTGATATTTGATGGTTTGGTTATAATGTGTCTAGGTAAGTTCTTTTGGCATTGTGATTATAGGGTGATCAACTCGTTTCTTAAACATGGATGCCCACATCTTTCCCCAGGTTTGAGACATTTCAGCAATTATCTCTTTAGACAAATGCTCTGGGGCTTCCCTGGTGGCACAAGGGGTTAAGTCTCAGCACTATCAAGCTACCACCAGCCCCTACAACATGAGTTCAATCCCCATCCCGGAGAGGGGACCCACATGGCGCAGCAGACCTCTCCTGCCTCGCCTGCTGCTCCCCTCAGCAGTGTATTTCAGTCAGTCTGCCTGTTCTGCTCCCCACTCTGT
>JAGFMF010011796.1:7977506-8119627 GCA_019455555.1 Galemys pyrenaicus
GTGGCGCAGTGGGTTAAGCAACGTACTATGAAGCAAACCTCAGCCACTGCAGCATGAGTTCGATTCCTGCTGCCGGCCAGGGAGGGGACCCACATGGTGGAGCAGACCTCTCCTGCTGTGCCCACTGCTCCCCTCAGCAGTGTACTTCTGTTGATCTACCTGTTCTGCTCCCCACTTTGTCTATGGTGAATCCTCTCACCCCCCACACTTCTGGCCTGTACCCCAATGCTTGTATGCATAAATAAATAAATAAATTTTTTTTAAAAAATGGCATATTTCTTTGATTTTTAAAGTTTCTTTTATTTCTGTGTTACTGCTTTCACATTTGAAGCATTTTTACTGGTTATCTTCACAAGAGATTCTATGATTTAATACTGCGTCTCTGGGGTTTCCTAGATTTATTGTGGATAGAGTTGTTTCACTCTTCTTGCTCCCTCTTGTGGCAGAATTCTAAAAATTACTGTGTTTTCTCTTTTTCCCTAAAATTTACTAAATTAATTATAGAAAACTTCTCTTAATTTCCAGAAGGTGGCAATGTAGCTCCAGTTTGTGGCTTTTCTGTTGCCCACAGACAGATCCATTTTTCTAAGACCACTCCGATTACCCAACTTTATCGCATAGCCAGGAGTACGCAAAGGAGATGGACTCAGAGTAGGGGAGGTGGGGGTTTAACACTTGGGGTGTTGGAAATGCCCTGAGATTGAGAAAGAGATCCTGTGTAGAATAGTCCCAGAGGCTAGGAGTGGACTGCCTGTCAAAACTGTGAAGCAGATAGCAGAACTGCATTCCTTTAATATTTTTATTGCTTCCTATCCTCTCTCCTCCTGCCCTGGCAAGGAGGTCCCACCTCAGTAATAAAGGGTGATGCTGGATAGAATTGTTTTTTTTTTTCTCTCCAGCCAGGACCTGCATACGTGGAGTAGTCAGGCACCACAGCTTTCCACCTTCCTGTGCATAAATAAGGTCACCAGCTCTGGACACAGTTCTTTCCTGTGTCATGTTGCCCCAGTGGGAGCAAGTCCTTTTCTCTGCAGCGTCCAAAATTATTTCTTCACTGTTCCAATCTCAAGCCAAGTATCTTCTCAACAGACTGGACTTTGACAAATTCTTTCTCTCCTGTGTTATCCACCTAGGTCAGCATTCTCCAGGTTTTCCCCCTACCACTGCAAGGAGTTTTTCTCAGTCCCTTGGGTTTGTAGCCCTTTTTGTGGTCTTGTTTATGGTTAGATGGGCAGCTGGGCAAGAGTCCTCCCAGGCCCATTGGCATAAGGTGCTGGATCTCACAGCTCCCGCTGAGGGAGTTCATGGATGAATGTCTAATGAGCTGTTTTTAAAAAAGAGTGATAGCCTGATGCCAATAAGAATGGCACATACTGGAAAAAAAAATAGCAACAACAAATGTTGGCAAAGATGTGGTGAAAAAGGAACTCTCCTACACTGCTAGTGGGAATGCATACTAGTCCAACCTCTATGGAAAGCTGTGTTAAAATGGTCTGTTAAAAATGGAGCTACCATAGACCTCAGCAATCCCCGTCCTAGGGATTTACCCAAAGGACACAAAGACATTAATTCAAAAGAATACATGAGCCCCTATTTTTATTGTAGCATTATTTATAATAAGTATGACTTGGAATCAACCCAAATGTCCAAAAATAAAAGACTGAATCCAAAAATGTGGTATAGATACACAGTGAAATATTATTCAGCAATCAAAAAGATAAATTAGAGACATTTGTAGAAACATGGAGTGAACTTGAAGGGATTGTGCTCAGTGAAATAAGTCAGATGGAAAAAGAAAAATACCGATGGTCTCCCTTATAAGAGGAATATAGGGGACCAAGGAAAAAATAAAATAACAATAACATCAACAGTAAAAACACAACAAGACCAAATGAAAATGAACAGACAGCTACAAAGCTGAGACATTCTGCAGGGAAGAGGGAGGGACTGGGATCAAGGCAGGGATGGGAAGAGCAATGGGAATATGGTGACGGTGCATAGGTGAATTAGTGGTAGAAATTTTATGGGGACTACACCTAGAAAAGAAAGCAACCATTGTAAGAAAAAATAAATAAAAGGGAAAAAATAGAGTGATAATTTGTGCCTCTATAATGCTCTATAAATGTGCCTCTATAAATCATTCAGATTATATGATTTCTCAAGTTTCATTCTATTAATTTTGTGTATCACACTGACTGATTTATGTGTTTTGAAGCATTGCTGCATCCCAGAATAAATCCTACTCCATTATGGCTTATGACCCTTGTAATATTTGTTGATTTTTTTTTGTAATGTTTTATGGAGAATTTTTCATTTATATTTCATCAGGTATGTAAGTCTACAGTGTGTGTTTCTTAGTGTCCTTATGTAGTTTTAGTATCAGAGTGCTATCCTCATATGTCAGGGAGTATGATCGCTTCAATTTTTTGGAAGAATTTGAAAAAGATTGATATTCATTCTTTAAATGTTTGGTAGAATTTGCCAGTGAAGTGTCTGGTTCTGATCTTTTTTGTGTTGGGAGGGTTTTGATGACTGATTAGATTTCTTTACTTATTGGTTTGTTTAGACTTTCTGTTTTTCCTGATTCAGTCCTTGTTTACTGAAGTTTGCTTTCACTGCCACCCCTAGAAATATGCACAAAGAGCTGGTGACAGCATAGAAGACAATGTGAGACCAGCAGTTGAACAGAGCATGTGTCAGTAGGCCAGTTAGAAGGGTCTTCAGTAGAGGTATTCCCAGTGACTTGTGATGCACTTCTGCTGGAGCCCCAAACACAATCAGCAGAAACTGTATCCTTTTAATGCTCTCTGATAGACTGATGTGCCTGTTTCCTGAGGTCCTCATTCCCCCATTCATGGAGGTCCAGCCTCAATACCATTTGTCTTCTACAGGAGAATGGGTTTCTCCAGCAGTGTCTCGCAAACTAGGAAAGCCAGGCATTCACTCCCTGCTCTCTCTTTTCCCTGCATGAGAGGTTGCCATCTGTTAGTTCATCTCTCTGTTCTGCTGCCTTGGGGGAGGTGTGAGCTAGCAAAATTCCTCATACTCTCTCCAATATATTCAAACTATTTTTTCCCTCTAACAGAATACTGGAATCTCTCCTCAGGAAACCAAGTTAACACTCTCCAGGTACTCCCATACTGCAGTCAAAAGGGCTTAGCTTGGTCCACAGGTTCCCACCATTTTGACAACCTGTACCAAGGGTCTTCTGCCTCATGATACAATTTGTAGTGGACAAGACTTCCTGGAGGGTGGTGCGAAACATTCACAGGTGCACTTTTGCTCATTAAGTCAGTTTAAAAGTTGGTGGGGAGGGGAGTTTTGAGGCGAAAAGAACAAAATGGAAACTGTTTTTTGCAACTATGATATTGACATCACTTCTCACCCCTAACTTCTTGTTACCTTTCACCCACAGCGCAAACAAACCTGGGTCAAACCTGCCTCCTAGGTGGACCTTCTTGTTATTCTCTGGGCGGTTTTGTGGTTAACTCAGATGCTGTGGTCTGATCGCACATCTTTATCCGCTCTTCTGCCTTTCCCATTGTCTTCTTCTTTGAGCTGATTCTAAAATGTATATTCTTTGGGGGAAAAAAATATAAGCTGTAATATAAGTGGTAAGTTTGAATTAATCTTTGGCCAGAGCACTTCTTGGAACAACAGCATTCAATTATGAACAACAATATTCAATTATTAATGGTGTTATATTTTGGTTCCCATTCAGCTCTCATTCTTTACACCAAGTCTTACTTATAACTGTATTAGAGAAGCTAGGGGTGAATGACAGGGGAAAATTAGTATTCTTTGGTCATAAGACAGGATCCTATCATTTCAGGGCTGTCTTGAACTTAAATTTTGGATATCCAGCTTACTAGCAATGTAGGCATTTTAATGGAGATTTAAATGTGTTTGTTTACTTATTATTTGTGGATAGTAATAGAGATATTTAAGTTCCAAAGACAGATGTGATTTTTTTTAACGTGCAAGGTATTTGACCCATGATAGGGTGATAACTAGATGTGACTTTTTTGAAGTTGGCATAAAACCTATTATGTAGGTTTTAGCTTTACAGTATCATAATTTATAAGACTAAATTTATAAATCAACACCCATGTGTATTATATTACGCTTGTCACCAAAAGTTCATTTTCCATCCATCACCACACAATCACTCTCTTTTTTTGCAATTTATTTATTCCCATTCCCCCATCCCTTCTGGTAACTATCATTTTGTTCTTAAAATTTAAGTTTTAGTTTTATTTTTTCATTAGTTTCAGTGTCATATGAGTGAAATTATATGGTGTTTGTCTTTCTCTATCTGACTTATTTCCCTTAGTGTAATGCCCTCCAGAGTCACCATACTGTTGTAAATTATATGATTTCATATTTTTTAACTAAGACATATTCTGTTGTGTATATATACCACATCTTTGTCCACTCACTCATCTATAGGCATTTAGGATGTGTCCACCTCTGGGCTATTGTGAATATGCTGTGATAAACATGAGGGTGCACATATCTCTTTGTTTTTGTTTTTTTTTTTTTAGATTTTTTTTATTTATTTATGCATACAAGCACTGGGGTACAGGCCAGAGGTGTGGGGGGGGTGAAAGGATTCACCACAGAGAGCGGGGAGCAGAACAGGCAGATCAACGGAAGTACACTGCTGAGGGGAGCAGTGGGCACAGCAGGAGAGGTCTGCCGCACCATGTGGGTCCCCCCCTGGCCGGCAGCAGGGATCGAACTCGTGCTGCAGTGGTTGTGGTCTGCTTCATAGTGCGTTGCATGGGGGTATAGCTCAGTGGTAGAGCATTTGACTGCATAGTGCGTTGCTTAACCCACTGCGCCACCAGGGAGGCCCCACATATCTCTTTGAATTAGTGTTTTCATATCTTTTGGATAAATATCCAGAAATGAGATATCTAGATTATACAGTATTTCTTAATTTTTTGAGGAATCTGAATACTGTTTTCCATAATGACTGCAACAATTTACATTCCTACCAATGGTGTATAAAGGTTCCCTTTTTTCTGCATAGGATAAAAATACGAATTTTTACATGTGTACAGCTACATATACTAGTCAAAGTTCTTCTGGTTTAAGCAACAGAGACTGACTAAGGCAAACTCAGAGGTGAGATGATTGATAACAGGAACTATTTTACAGCTAGTCTGAGGCATAGTCACCAGAAGCCAAAGCAGTTTATCATTTCACCTCTCCTTTCTCATGGGTCTCATGATCCATGCTACATTCTCTTATTATTTCTTATAATCTCTGTCTCTCTCTCTCTCTCTCTCTCTCTCTCTCTCTCTCTCTCTCTCTCTCTCTCTCTCTCTCTCACACACACACACACACACACACACATCATGTGATCTTCATTTTTCTTTCTTCAACTAATTGACTCTATATTTTTGTTCACTGATTCCAAATTTTCTTGATAAAGACATAAGAAATTGGGCCTCCCTGGTGGCAGAAAGGGTTAAGCCCCAGAACTATGACGCTATCCACAGCCACTGCAGCACAAGTTTGATCCCCGGCAAAGGAGGTGACCCACATGGCCCAGCAGACCTCTCCTGCCTTGCCTGCTACTCCCCAGCAGTGTATTTCAGTCTGTTTGCCTATTCTGCTTCTCACTCTGTCTCTTGTGAGTCCTCTCACACCCGACACCACTGGCTTCCTAACCAACAGGTTTTTTACAGATTATTAAAAAAAAGCCTAAGTCATGTTTTTCACTACTAAGATTATATACTTTTAAAGTAAAAACATTAAGTTGTGGGAAATGGAGTATTTCTATTCTATTCCTATGCATAAGAAAAATGTTGTCTTTCACGGGTGTGTTAGATATGCTTTTCTGCACAGAAAATTACCTTAAAATTTACTGGTTTAAGTAATAACATGTATTATCTCACAAATTCTGTAAGTTAAAAATTCAAATGTAGCTTAGTTTGCTCCTCTCCTGCAGGTCTCCTAGTCTGTAATCTAAGTCGGGTGTCACAAAATTCACCTGATGAAGGATTCACTCCCAAGCTCATACATGTTCACAGACTGTTGAACCGAAGGCCTCAGTCCCCCCTGCTTTTGTGCTCAGAGGCTTCCATCACTTCTGTACCACTTAGACATCTGCATAGGGAAGCGCAATACGTGGCAACTGACTTCATCAATGTGAACAAGGAAGAGGGAAGAAGACAAGAGGTGCAGGGTATTTTATAATTTTTTTAAAGATTTATTTATTTATGCATACAAGAGCTGGGGTGCAGGCCAGAGGTGCTGGGAGTGAGAAGGTACACCAAAGACAGAATGGGGAGCAGAACAGGCAAATAGGCTGAAATACACTGCTGAGGTGAGCAGCAGGTGCGGTGAGGCAGGAGAGGTCTGCTGTGCCATGTGGGTCAGTACCCCGCCGGGCTTTGAACGTGAGCTGCAGTAGTTAAGGATAGCTTCACAGTGCTGCCTCTCCCTTGCACCACCAGGGAGACCCCAAGAGTTATTTATAAATTAATCTTGAAAGTATCAATACATTAGGTTCAACCCACACTTACAGGAAGTGGGTTTATAAGGATACGGCTAACAGGAGGTGGGGATCACTACAAGACATCTTCAAGGACTCACTGCAACAGTTCCTGTCTGGCCTACAGTGATTTACATTCCTCTCACATGCAAAAGATAGTCTTTTACTCCCCCAGAATATAATCTCATTGAAATGGGAAGCAATGGGGGCCTCCCTGGTGGCGCAATGGGTTAAACAACACACTGTGAGGCCAACTGCAGCCACTGCAGCATGAGTTCAATCCCTGCCCCCAGCTGGGGAGGTGACCCACATGGCACAGCAGACCTCGCCTGCCTCGCCCGCTGCTCCCTTCAGCAGTGTGTTTCAGTCCATCTGCCTGTTCTGCTCCCCACTCTGTCTCTGATGACTCCTGCCACCACCCTCCCTGCCTTTGGCCTGTACCCACACCCCAGTGTTTGTATGCATAAATAAATAAATCTTTAAAAAAAGAAATGGGAAACAATGTTTTGGACCCCTTTCTCTTCAAACTAGGCAGGTCTGTATTAAAAGAGAAATTTCTATGCTTTCTGAGATGAATTGAAGAGTTACTCTGTAATATAACTTATAGCAGAAAAATTAACATTCATTAAACTGAAAATGTTAACCAAATAATATCCACATCTTTACTTCCTTTGCTGATAGAAGAAAACCCAACTTTTATGCCTTAGTTTTCATTTTAGAAGCTAAGAAACCCACACTAAATCATTAGCTGGAAAATCAAAGAAACACTACTTCCTGCTACTCACTGCGGTATCATCATTGTCCATTCAGAATTTCTGCATTAGCATTACATCTTTGGGTCAGCCCTTGGCAAGATCCATCACACTGAACATTGCAATTATGCTAGGGAAAACTAGTAAGGTGTAATACAAGGGAAAAATTGTGAAAAACCACAAAACGGTTCGTTTTAAGTGTCACAGAAATGATATAGAAAGGTCAAAGACAAACCAAAGGGAACATTCGGGGGGAGGGTGGGGTAGAGACCAGGATGAGGACAGAAAGAGCACAAGGGACTGAGGTGATGGTGCACGGGGAAATGGTGGTGGGAACTCCCTAGGGACTACAGATGATGTCAAACATAATTAAATAAATCTAAAAAACAAAAAAAGAAAAAAAAGAGGGATGGGAATAAAAAAAAAAAAAAGAAAAGAAATGATGTAGAAATTTTACTAACATACTAACATAGTCCCCTCATAGAAATACGGGGACTGGGAAATCAGTTATGACAGGGATGGGCTGGGAAAGAGAGACAAAAACAGAAACAAGTCTCAAAGAAGGAGTCAAACTTAAGTAAAGAAGATGAGGTACATTAAAAGTAGTTGGACTTCTAGCTAGGATACAGAGAATAGAATAATGGAAGATGGACAGAAGAATATATGATCAGATTGGGGGAAGGGGAGTCCGTTTAAAGCAGATTCAGGAATATGGAGGAAAAGAAGATATAGCATGTGAATTTATAAGTAAGAATGTCTCTTTTATCCTCAAACCCACTAGTAGTTAGTTCTGTACTTTGCACATCTAGATTTTTACAAATGTCTATTGATTTGTACTGAATTGAAATGAAATGACTACTGACCTAAGCATCAAAAGTCAAGCTAACACAAAAGTATGTTGTTACTTTTTTTCCCTGCTTATGACCTGTGACAAGTTTCTTTCTGACTCTGGTTTTTACCTGTGAAATGGTGCCCTTGGATAAAGATTAGCCCTCTGATTAAAAGAGTATTGCTACAAGCATAGTCACACTGTGCTCGTGAACTCACATCTAGCTTTCCTCAACTCGGCATGCCTCACCACAAATAGCTCTATGGCAAGATAACTTAGGAGCAATTAATTGCCACGTTGTGCATTTCCCACAGAAAACAACCAGAGGAGCCCTTAAAATATCTTAAGTAAATGCATGTCAGCCCTCAAGTTACCAATGTATTTTAAATTTTTTAAAATCTATTCTTCGGGTTTTTATTATAACTACATATATGCTCTAGAATTTTTTTCCTGGTCAGATTTAAGTTTTTGAGTGTTTATATAAACGCCAAATTACCAAATGGTAACCTACCTAATTTTACCCAATTAACCCCATCCTACCCAAACTACCAAATTACCCAAATTTTCTAGGCTTAAGACTTCAAGAGTTCTAAATGATGCAAATGTTTTCAACTACCTTTTACTTTATCTCATTTATATTACTCAGATCCAGGTCAAAAATAAACGGCAGGTATTATAAATGTTAGTAAAACTAATTGAATAACAGGCTACCTCTTCCTATAAATTCTTGAGTCAAAATGTTCCTTCCAGAGGACCTTTCCTCATGGATTGATGTTTGCAAACCAAAGGATTTTAAACACTGGAATTTACTCACATGCTACTTTTGTACTTTATAATTTGTATTTTTACTTACGTGATCTCATTTGGGTTGAGGAGTTGGGTGACCATGGGCAGGTTACAGTTTAAATCAGGCATCTATGCTATCTGGAACAAATCAAATATGTCCTTTGCCATTCCAAGTCTAGGGGCACAAGGAAGAAATTGGTAATCAAGACAATCATGAAGTTGGTAAAGATTCGCTGATGATTATTTCTCCTTTTATTCTAACGACCTTTTGCCAATTTCAAGATGATGCATTTATCATGGCCTTTACCAAATTCATCTCTGTGATGTTCATCAGGGTATTTCACTAGTGGACATTTCAGGGCCTTAAATTTGGAAAGAAAGCTTCCATGGAGCTGTTAGTTACACAATCTAGTTTATAGATTGTTAGTTACACAATCTATAAATGGACAGTTAAAAACAAGTATTTATAATTATTCTGCAGTGAGAATTACTATAGTGGAATAAACATAAGCTCTGACTCTTAAGGAGTTTTCAGTGTTGAAAACATAAGACACAGGCATATGTTAGTAAAAGCCTGAAAATGAAACTTCCCCTAATAAGTAATATAGATAATAAAAGTTATGTTTTCAAACAAAGTAAACAATCCAGTCAGAAAATGGGCAAAGAGATAAACAGACACTTCTCCTAAAAGGAAATGCAAATGACCAACAGGTATATGAGAAAATGTTTAACATCACTTAGATCAAGGAAATGCAAATCAAAATCACAATGAGATATCACCTTATAGCAGTGAGAACCTTACACCTTATACCAGTGGCACATACTGAAAAAACTAGCAACAACAAATGTTGGCAAGGATATGGAGAAAAAGGAACTCTCCTACAATGGTGCAATGCAAACTGGTCCCACCACTTTGGAAAGCTGTGTGAAGGTTCTCAGGCTACTAAAAATGGAGCTACAGTATGACCCAGCAATTCCACTAATAGGGATCTACCCAAAGGACACAAAAACAGTAATTCAAAAGGATACCTGCACCCCTATGCTTATTGCAGTACTATTTACAATAAATAAAATACGGAAACAACCCATATCTATGCCTAAAAAATAAATGACTGGATCAAGAAGATGTGGTATACATGCACAATGGAATCAAAAAAAGATAAACTCATGCCATATGCAGCAACTTGGAAGGAGTTGGAAGGGATTATGCTTAGTGAAATAAGTCAGAAGGAGAAAGAAAAATATTGAATGGTTTCACTTACAGGAGGATTATAGGGAAACCAAATAAAGGATCAGGGAAAAAATAATAATAATAAATTAAAAACAAAATTAACAGGCAACTATGAACTTGAGGCATTCTGCAGGGGAGGGAGAAGGGTCAAAACAGGGGAGGGAAGAGCACAAGGGACTATGGTGATGGTGCATGGGGTGAGTTGATGGTGGGAATTTTAAAGGAACTACACCTGAGAGGAGAAAGCAAATATTGTACAAAAATGAACACTGATGTAAAATATAAGTAAATCAATACATTTTTTAAACATTTTGCAAAGAAATAAGAGTTATAGGCTTTCAGAAGTGAGTGCAATGACTTCGATGGTAAGATTTTGGGTGTTTTCAAAGGGCTGTGTGTTCCTAGACACTACCAAGATGTTGAACCTAGACCTGGAATGCTGAGCTATTTGGACAGGTGCACACAAAGTGAGGTAAAGGTGGGGTTTATAAGAATTTCATAAAAGAAATTAATGCAAAGCAATAGTGCCAAGTGAGAAAGAGACAAGATTTATAGAGAACAATTTTAGTCAGTACACAATTACTTGGTCTGTGTAAGTAGACAGGCCCCATCACAGTATGGGTGACATTTTAAAACCAAGAAACAAACAAACAGACAGAAAATGACTTCAGTCAACCAGAGAACACAATTGGTAGCCTTGGTTCTTAACAAAATATGGACAGGAAACATTTCTACTTGTTCTTCTGAGAATAGTATGGTGACCAGAGTATTTTCTATTTTAGCTCCTACCACATCTGTAATTCAAAACTAGGAGCAATGGCTGAAATGATGGATTTTCACAAATTGTTGTCTTGGACAACAAGGATGATGTTAGGTGATGTTCTATAGTATTGAGTTATTCAAGAAAACAATCAATCACCTAGCCTTCTCCTTTATGCTGCATTTTTTATGTAAGGGTTGCTATATTCTGGTGATCTGCAAAAGCAAATTATCATTATCAAGCACATAAAGTTCTTTTTTTTTACATTATTTTTCATTTTTATATTGTGTATTTCTCATCCCCATGAAATTCCCATCACCAATTCACCTGTGCACCATCACCATAGTCTCTTGAAGCACATAAAGTTCTTAATGAAATAAAATTGTTGATGCAATGCTATGTTGGTAGTCACAAGAGCCTGCATCAAATTTATTCCTAATTTTTGGTAGTCTTTCCTATTGCCATTCCTGCCTTCAACAATTCTCTCTTAGTCCTTTTAACTTGATGTCTTCATCTGCCTTGCACTACACATGCACTGTTTATACCTGAGTATGTGATCTATGACCCAGATGCATTGACTTTCAGGCTTCATTCCAGACTCAGGAAATCAGAAACCTTTTATCCAATTCCCCAGCTAATCTGTTTGTGTACTTTTAATTGCCTCAAATTCCCTAAACATTTTTTTTTTCTGTTTTTCAGAAGGCTATAGTTTCTTATCCCTACCAGACATCTACATATGTAACTATAGCTCAAATCCACTGTGGTCATTGTATCTGTTCTAGCAGCTTCCAAACAAAGCTTTTAGTACCATTGGTGCATTTAGTCTGGTGAGACAGATATAACCCCTTCATCAGTTTTCAAGCTAACCAGAATATTGGATGCCTAGTCCACTCCTTTCTCTCCATTTGAGGGAGAATACTGGATGTGAGAGATTTCCTCCTAGATGCACCACACTAGGCCCAATGGTGAAGGAAATAAAAGGGCATTCAAAACTCCATAAACTCCCCACCTTTTTCACGAGAAACACTTCTTGGTTTTGTGTTTGTCTAGGTTCTGAAGTCTCTCAGTCTTAGAGTGAAAAAGGTATTCTGGTCAACTCAGAATCTCTGTGGGAGAATGAGGACCTTAGTGCTTCTTAGCTTACCATCTTACTGAAGTCATTCCTACTTTAACACATACATTTACAAATATTTCAGTGCCACAGTTACCCAGAATATTCTAGAAACAAAATCTCCATGTTGCCATATTTTATGGATAAATACAGATCAATATTTTTAACTGTATTGGATGAAAACTTTACAATGCATGCACTGTGATAATAACTGAATTTTTCAAAGTAATTACAATATCATTACAAACATCTGACTTATAATCACTAAAATGACAATTACCTGAAGAAATTTTCTAGCTTATAGGGTCACTTGACTCCATTCTTCACATTCCATAATGCTCTGGTTTCTGAATTTTTCTATCTACTTTTTACTGCAGAATATTTGGTCCTGTTTAAAATACCCATTAAGACATTTGGTTCGTGCACAAAAGTCCTTAAAATTTGGTTTTATTCAAAATGTCCATTTAGATATTTGATCTACAACCAAGGGTCCTTGAATTTAGTCCTATTGAAAACTCTACGAGCATATTTTGTACATGAGTTGTTAATAAAAACATTTAAACATTTGATTGTAATTAACAATGATCTCATCCCTTACCCTATACCTGACGTTACCCCATCCCTGGCACTCACTCCTTCCAATTTTTAATATCTTTTCCAAATATTATTTTCTATCTCTAATCCAGATTCTCTTTCCTGACATACATCTAACTCTCTTTCTAATTTAATTGACTGCTAATAATGAAATATTACTGACCTACAAAAAACTAGGATTGTAGTTATTTGACAGTGCTATGTATGTAGCTATGTCAACAACAGAAAATATCTAATACCTCTATTTACTTCTTGATCTACTAAATAGTTGATCAAATAGATTTTTCTTATAAAAACAAAAATGCTCAAAGCTATTAAATTTTTCAATTTGTTCCATTTACCTAAGTGTTCCTCTTCTTTGTTTTTAATCTTTCTTTTACTCTAAATTAGACAATGTTTTATCTTCGCTACAAGTTCTGACACTTTATAAAGATAAATAATTTCAAAGATTCAAGGAACTCAAAAGTCCTCTGATAATAATCTATTTGTTAAATTGTATCATTTTTTAAAATGAGGTAACATTGGTTTACAACACTGTAAATGATGTAGGGATACAGGTGCACATCTCTTCAGATATATGGAAATACTCATGATCACCATAATGCACCAATCACCCTCCACCATAATCCATTGGGCCCCTCCCCCTTTACTCATCACACCCTTCCCTTCTGGTAGCCCCAATTCAGCAGTCAGATTTTAGACTTTGTTTTGTTTTAGCTTTTTTCTGATCCTTTGTTCTGTGCTTTATCACTCATCTATAAATATTATCATCTGCTATTTGACTTTATCCTTCTGACTTATTTCATCTAGTTCCATCCATTTTGTTGCAAATGTTATTCTCATGTCTCTTTCTCTTTTTAGTTTATTAGCTGAATAATATTCCATTGTGTATATATGCCACATCTTCTTTGTTCACTCATCTATAGCTGGGCAATTGGTTGTTTCCATAACTTGGATACTATCAATAGCACTGTGATGAACATAGATACTGAGGAGTGGAATTGTCTGGTCTTGTGGCAGATCTATTTTTAACACTTAGAGAAACTTCCATACTGTTTTCCATAGGGACTGGACTAGCTTATATTCCCATCAATAGTAAACAAATGTTTCTTTATCTCCATACCATCACCAACACTTGTAGGCATAGTTTTTTTATATGGACCATTCTTAAGAGTGTGAGATGTTATCTCGTTATGATTCTGATTTTCATTTCCCTGTTGATAAGTGATGATGAGCATTTTTTTCAGCTGCCTGTTAGCCATATGTCTGTCATTTTGTTTTAGTGTTTTCATATTCTTTTAACAAATAGCTAGAAATGGTGGTGTTGGATCATATGGTAGTTCCAGTTTGTTTGTTTGTTTGTTTGTTTGTTTTGAGGACTCTCCATACTGTTTGTTTGTTTGTTTGTTTTGAGGACTCTCCATACTGTTTTCCATAGGTTGCACCAAATTACATTCTCACCAAGAGTGGATGAGTGTTCCTTTTTCTCCACATCCTCACTAACACTTGTTTCTCATTTTTTGATACAGACCATTCTCACAGGGAGAGGTGATATCTTATTGTGGTTTTGACTTGGATTTCCCTTAACATAAGTGATGCTAAACATTTTTATGTGTCTATAGGTCATCTGTTAGTGATCTTTGGAGAATGTCTATTTAGGACTTATCCGCATTTTTTTTTCAATTTTTGTTGTTGTTGAGTTAAATGAATTCTTTAACATTTTAGAAGTTAACCCCTCATCAGAAATGTCATATGCAAATATCTTCTCCCAGTTCATCTTTCCTTTCACTTTTGTGGTGGTTTCTTTCATGGTACAAAAGCTTTTGAGTTTGATATAGCCCCATTTTTTTATTTTTGCTTTTGTTTTCCTTACAGATACAACCCTGCAGTTAATCCAGAGTATATCTCCTCCTTTCCTTTTACAAATTGTATGAATTCAGGTCTTGTACACTAGTCTTTAATCTATTTTTGAATTAATTTTGTGTATGGAGTTAAGTAATGATGCAGTCTGATTTTTTTTCAACATGGTGGTCCATGTTTCCAAACCCTATTTGTTAAAGGAGTTTTCCTTTCATCATTGTATGGTCATAGCTCTTTTGTCAAAGAGTAATTGTCCAAGTTTGTGTGGGTTTATTTCTGGTCTCTATTATTTTCTCTTGGCCTGTGTTTCTGTTCACAGAAACAATAATCTTGCTTTGCTTCTATGTTATGCTATGTTGAAGATTTTTAGTAAGCAGGACTATCAAAGAATACCTCTTCTGTGAGATAAAAAACAAGAGAGATTTATCATAGGGACAAACTTAAAGAATAAAATGTCAGATAGTATGACCTCATTTGAGGAACAATACTTTCTAAACCTAAAGCTCATGTGGAAACTGCACCTTCATATCTTCTCTAAACTTGGGACCTCCCTGGTGGCACAATGGGTTAAGCACCACACTATGAACCAAAAACCTCAGCCACTGCAGCACGAGTTCGATCCCTGCCGCTGGCCAGGGAGGTGGCCCACATGGAGCAGCAGACCTCTCCTACCTCACCCACTGCTCCCATCAGCATGATTTCAGACAATCTGCTTGTTCTGCTCCCCACTCCATTTCTGATGAATCCTCTCACCCCCATGCCTCTGGCCTGTACCCCAGTTCTTATATGCATCAATAAATAAATCTTTAAAAAAATAAACTGAAGAGATCAAACAAATAAGATGCCTGTCTCATTTACTGCACTTGTGTGCATTTGCATAGGTGTGTGTATGTGTGTGTGTGCATGCACACATCTGGTCTAATGGGCACTGTCAGGCGTTCCTATTTGGATAAATATACAGTAGTAGTAGTAGTACTGTTCTTTACTGACAATAAACTTGCAACACTCGTTCCTGAAGACAGGCCCTGGCCTCCTCTGCGAAAAGATTCAGGAAAATAAAATTAGGACATCTAGCCTTACATGCTTTCATCCATAGTGGCAGCCATCTCAGAGAGGCTTTTCAGAGGCTATGGTTCTCTTTGGAATTCTTCCTTGATGTGACTATGCACAGTTCATTCACATTTTTGGGCAGAGGGAGGAGAGGTCATCCAGAAATTCAATGTAATTAAATTCCTCAAATATTCATTTAAAATAACTATATGCTAAACAGTTCATTAAATGCAAATCATGAAGGATGTAGAGATTAACAGTCTATAGTGTAATCTCTCAAGAAGTTAATTTCATAAAGAAGTTAGGATATCTACCTAAATAATGATAATTAATGAGTGAGTGTTTAGAGTTCTAGGATACTATTGACTGGACTTTGAAATATTGCAGCATTTTAACCACAAAAGTAAATGATATTCTACATATAGAAATAGTAGGGACATAAGTTAGAGGAAAAAATATTATTATTAGGTTTGGTATATGGATTGTATGAGGGAGTATAAATGAGAATCCTGGGTAGAATGTGGAATCAGAGACACAGGAATGGAGAAATGGTCATCATATTCAGCAACTAGAAAAGGGACTTTCCCAGGGGTTTTAATGCAGAGGTGGGGTCAGAAACCAGTTTGAAAAAGCAAGTGTTGAAGCAAAGTGTCATGTGAAAAGATAGAGACAGTAACTATCATGTCTTATAAGTATTATAAGATGTGCAGGTAAAAAGAGAAGAACAGACATTAAAAGGGCTCTTAGATCTTGTTTAAGTTGCTCTTTTTCTTGAGTAATGGAAAACAGGATTTGAGTGGTAATCAGTGGGGAAGAATCCAGAGAGAAATGCACCAACTGTACCAGAGAAGAGAGATCTTAGTAGATCTTAGATAGATCTTAGTAGAGTGAGATTATGGAGGATTGAGGGCCAAGGTTGAAGTTACTCTTGGATTGTAAAAATATTAGTGTTACCTCTTATTCTAGTTCTACATAAAGCCTCTACAGTCTCTCCCTTTGAGTTTCATTAAATACTCTCATATCTTTGTAAGAAAGTATTCCCATTCCTTGATTTAGCTTGATCATGATTCTAATTCTTATAAACTATAGTCCCACGTATTAGACAACTTTTCAAATGATGTGACTGGGCTTCCACCTTATTAATCAAAAAACTTGTTACCAGTTCTTTCTTGGGTTTGTTTCCTTGGCTTGGGGCTAATGGCCTCTTTAGCATTCCTTCTAAAGGACTGGATCCTCCATTATTCACCCACCCCTTTTGTCACTGACAGGTGTCTCAAAATCGATAGCTCTCCTGGACTATAAATGCCAACTTTTGGCTTATATAGAGCTCTGTGATGCTGTCTAGGTTGAACCTTACAATATCAAAATTTGGCCTTTTCCTGTCTCAAATAATAGGTAACATTGGTTGAGCACTTATGTGTGTGTCAGACACTAAGCATCATCTCACGCTCTTCACAACTATGATCTCAAGTATGTGCTATTTTAAAATTTGCAGTCATTTATTCAAACTGTAATTAAAGACCACCTACTATGCATTTAGATTTTGTAAATACACGTTAGAATTAGACATTAGAATACATGTTCTAGTGCGAAAGAAGATAGGTTAACATATAAATAAAAGTGTAAATTTAGCTTATTGTAAATAGTCTAACTTAATAGTCAAGTCTGATACAACTCTAGATATGACTCAAAGAAAATCCATGTGTTAGCTCAAACACTGTTTTTACCCTATCATGCCTGATGTGCAAGTTCTCTCTCTTCTACCAGTTCACTTTATTGCTTAGGATTTGTGATGCCTTTTACCCAACCTTTTCATTTTTTGAAAGAAGAGGGTCTCATGAGACAAGGAGAAGATGATTTATATAACACAACCAGGCACTCTAGATATTTACCCTATCATAAGATATGTTTTTCTGGGGGAAAAAAGGTTATTTTTATATCTTCATTACTTAATGTAATAGTAATAATTTCTCTTGAAAACCACAGGGCCTCAATTGATCTTAGCTCCACATGCCAAGGTAACACATATTAGAAAATCTCTCCTTGGATATTTTAGAATAAAAACCTATCTGAACATTTTAGGATGACCCATCCTTCATTATCTTGGCAAGTAGTAACGCAACTGTTCACTTGTCTCCACACTTAAATGGGTATCTCTGGCTCCTCTCGCACCACATTAGGTCTTATTGACATAGTCCAGGATAATGGTGCACTGATTGATGTTCTAAAATCCTTTCAACCATATCTAATTAGGTGCCGCTGTTTTATCATGATACCCTTATCCTTCCTAGAGAATATTTTTACTTTCTCTTTCAGAGGACGAAAAGCCTCAATACCAATTCTAGTTTTACTATTTTAAGGATTTCTAAAGGCTAAGAGGGATAATTCCGGAGGGTCTCCGGAAGGGAAAGAATGAGGTATATTTCCAAATTCATTATTCTGCGTCAACTAAACAACATGTGTATTAGGTGAAATCATCTTTCCTTATATGCTTCTTTTTCCCACAGTGCCCTCGTCTTGTTCAATCTGCTCAGGGCTACAAACTTGAACACATTTCAGTTTGCCTTCTCTAAAAGGTCACCAAAATGCAGAGAGATCAGGATTAGGGTTGTCACTCCTGTCAGAATTCCCGGCATGCACATATGGAGTCTATGCTCTGGGGTGGATAGTGGGAGTTTTCATGAACCCAGGCGATTAGTCAGTTTGTTCACCATTCTGTCTGGAAGAGATTTAGCTCAAGATTCCTCCCTCTTCAGGCTCAGCTGCCTCTGTCTTCCCACCTTTCCATTTAACAATCTGTGGGCTTAGTAAAAATTGATTTTTTTCAAAAAGAAAGGAATAAAGAGACTTTGGGTAAGGATGTTGGAATATTGATCTGATACTTTAGGAGATAATAATAAATAAATCCTATTAAATTGCAACAACCCTCCCCTAGGTAATTCAGCAGGTTTATAGAAAAATATTTTTTAATTGATGTTCTTCATTTGTAAAGGACCTAGGCAATGCAAAACTGTATTTAGTATCTAGTATCATAAAATTAAAGTGAAGGAAGAAAAGTTTTACTTTACATATTTTTTAACCAGAGAACACATTGTATTTAATATAGGAATAAAAACTTCTACATGAGAAACAATATTAATAAGATACTAAAATTCTGTACTTCATAATACAGGTTAATTTATTTAGTAAGTATTTCCTAGGATGACTTACAGGCTACATTGAAGTGAGAGCCTGTTTTTTCACGGGACAAATAACCATATATTCAGAAGAAAATGGTTAAACTTATTTTTAAAACCTCCAGTGGCTTCTCATTGACATTATGTTCTTCTGGAGTACTCCAAGTTCTGGCTACAGCCTACCTACCTCTCTCTCATCTCCCTAGCCTCATATCATACATGCTTCTCATACTTTTGACATCAGCTACTGTTCTCTGTCAATCTGGAATCCCTCTTGTTTCTCACCCTTTCCCCCATCACACTGACTATGGGGAAAATCTAGGTTAGTATCTGATAGATTGTCCCATATGCTAGATCAGATGTAGGCAGATTAAAGTCTGGTTTGGATACAGTCTTAAGAGTTAAGAATAGTTTTCATATTTTTAAAGAATTGCAAAAATAATAGAGAAGAGTAAGAAGGAAAGGAGGAACAGAAGAGGAAAGAGGGAGAGAAGGAAGAAAGCTAGGTCCTCAAAGCCTAAAATGTTTACTATATGGGTCTCTACAAAAAAAAAGTTTTCTGACCCCTATTACAGATTTTTCTATTACCTCAAGGTCTTAGTTTATACCCTATTTCCTTTAATTTTTAGCAAGTTGAAAATAGATCTAGAACTGTATTGTCTAACATTGTAGTCAGCAGTCACATATGCTATCAAGCACTTATTTAAGTTGTCTTTATCTCCAAGGCCAAAATTCACTGGTGGCTAAAAGATGATCATTTGTTTTGGGATGCTTACCATCCAAACAATGTCCCATCTGATATGAATCCCAAGTAGAGGAAGCAGTTCCAACCTTCTCCACTGGAAGCTGAAGATGAGGCACATACTCTGTTTGGAAATCATGTGGCAAGACTCAGTCAATTTGATCTGTCACTCAGATCTTGAATCCTGAGGAGTGACACAAAGGACAAGGCTGTCTTACTGCGGTGGGTCAAGGGTCCCACGTGTAGCAGAGTCGTGGAGGTGGAATAGGGGCACAGTCCAGCAGCAGGGTACTGAGTGCCTGTCCAGGGACCTGAGCATGCTCTTTCAGTGGGACTGATCTTTGCTAGCCTTGTCTCCAGATACTTGCTTTGTCACTAAATTCTTCCTATCTATTTTAAAGTTATTGTATGATCCCCACAATACATTACCTGTATTTTCAAATAAATCTAGTCGATGTACTAGGTTGTAGCTAAGAATGCTGGTTGCTACAAAGAGAAAGAGATCCAACAGGAAACCCACCTTTTATAGCTTCTCTTCCTCTCTTAGGGACCCCATGCCTGACATCTTGGTCATCCAGATGGATGCTTCATTCATGCTCAGATTTGCAAAACATGCCATAAGAGGTTTGCTGACAAACTGATTTTCAGCCACAGGATTGTGGAGACTCTTTAAACCAGAGAGGACAAAATAGCTAGCAATATTGTAGAGGTTTCTGTTTGCAGGCATGTAGCACACCTTCTCTGTTATTCTCTTAGTTTCTCACAATTATCATTTCCCAAGACTTTCTAACTGCCAGGTGCAAGTGAGAAAACTAACACCAAAAAGCAATTCTCACTCAGGGACCCTGTGATATCAGCACCCCACCCTACCCTTTGTGGGGAGTATTTATATTATGAAAATTAACAGCAACATGTTCAGTATAAGGATGTTGATTCAATGCTAGAAATTTGTCCACATGATTGGTGAGTAGGAAGACTTTCTTCATGTATTTTGGATCTATCCATTTCTAATGTCTAGGTTCACCTTGGATCTGCTTCTGTGGATAACTTAAGCATTTTGATGAGTTTTCTAGCGAGTGTCTGGAAAACTGAAAGGTAATTACTTCTTAATGGCTAAAGAAAATAATTAACTTACTCTCTGTCCCAGTGCTCTTCTCTCCTTTCTTTGCCAGAATTGCAAGCATCTCACTGCTAAATACTGCAGAGGAAAAAAATGTGCTACTCTGCAGTATTGTATTCCTCCCCTAGTGAAAAAAGCTCTATCACTTTAAGTTATTTTTTTTCATAGTGGTATTTAAGAGCATTTATATATTATGCTTCATCAGTACATGGCTCTTTATGGACCTCTGGATGAGTGAACTATACAAAATGGCCACAGACATTAAGTAAAAGACTTTTGTCCAAGTGTTGTAACAGGGTATTTTGTTTAATTGTCGACCTTAGTTCCAGTAGCCAGTAAGCAATAGTTATGGTCGCACATTGGCTTTAATAAATATGATCCCGGGGGGCCTTGCTGGTGGTACAAAGGGTTAAGGTGCAGCACTATGACATACCCACAGCCTCTGCAGCCCAAGTTCAATCCCTGGTCAGGGAGGTGACCCACATGGTGCAGCAGACCTCTCCTGTTTACCCACTGCTCCCCTCAGCAGTGTATGTCAATAGATCCTCCTGTTCTGCTCCCCACTGTCTCTGGTGATGCCTTTCACCCCCCCACACCTCTGGCCTGTACCCCAGTTCTTATATGCATAAGTATAAATAAATAAATCTATAAATAAATAAATATGGGCCTGGCCCTTTTAAATTTAGTTTTAACTTTTATCAAAACAAGTAATTACATAGTCAAGATAAAACACTTCCATTTTCAGTAGTAGAAAAAGAAATAGTACTGGCGTATTATTTAATGTGGTTTGATATTTTTCTGAAAGGAAAAAAAGAACTAGGAAATGTTAGGTAAGGGTCATATAATCTCAATCCTTAATTTTCATTTGCAAAAATTGAGGCCCTGAATGATAGTGATTTAATGTGAGCAATTTTGAGTACTCCCAACTAGCCTCTTGATTCTACCCACTGTTCCAAGATTCTTTCCACTGTACCAACCAGCCAAATCCATTATGTTGTTTCTGTATGCTTATTTATTTTTACCTTCAGAGGAGGAAGAGAAACAAGGGCAGTTAAAATTCATAAGAAAACAAGCATATTCAGAACTCCCACCTAAGTATTAAATGCTATTTTAATTGTTATCATCTGAAAACCATCAGGATGACTTGACAGAACTTCATTCAAACATCTGTAAACCATAATTTTTAAGATTATGTGATACTTGGGTTTAAAAATATTTATTGCTACTAGAAAGTGAATAATACATCTGACAGACTTGCAGAAATAAACTGGGCTGTGGATGGGAATTCCCAGAGGAAGTCTTCATTTGTTGTCAGATCTACTGACGTCTAGTGCCACACTGCACTGGTTATATACCCATGTTCTAGGAAATTCCCATCAGAGAGCTAGATATTGGGCAGTTATCTATAAAATAACATCAGGAATATCAGTTTTCCATTACTTACATTTCTATACATGTGCCTCCTGTCTTACTTGCCTTTCTGTGTTTTGTAAATGATATATGATAGAAATATCTCAAGAAATCGGTGTTGCTATAGCTTGACTTGTGTTGTGGATAAAAAATTTCCTTCTGAGGGGCCTCCATTGTGGCACAAGGGGTTAAGGTGCAGCACTATGAAGCTATCAGCAGCCCCTGCAGTATGAGTTCAATCCTTGGCCAGGGAGGTGAACCACATGGCACAGCACACCTCTCCTGACTCGCCTACTGCTCCCCTCAGCAGTGTGTTTCAGTCAGTCTGCCTGTTCTGCTCCCCACTCTGTCTCTAGTTGTGCCTCTCACAGATCCCCCCCCCCCCGCCCAGTCCCTTCCCCACCCACCTGGCCTATACCCCAGCTCCTGTATGCATAAGTAAATAAATCTTTTTTAAAAAAGAATTTCTTTCTGGAAAAAGAAAAATATCAGATGGTTTCACTTATAGGAGGAACATAAGGAAGTCATACAAGGGATTAAGAAAAAAGAAAGAAAAAACTAGCAGGTAAACTATAAATCAGAGTCTTTCAGCAAAATAGGGGAAGGGAGAGGGATCAAAATGAGAGGGAAAAGCACAGAGTCCATGGTGACAGTTCTCAGGTTTCTTGGTGGTGGTAATTTTATGGAGACAACACCTGAGAGGAGAAACCAAACATTGTACAAAAATTAACGATAGTGTGAAAACATATAAAGTTATAATTTTACATTTAAAAAATAGACTTTCTTTCTGGATATATTTAAGGCTTATTAAGTGTCTGATGATCTCACAGAACATTCTAACTTCTTCCAAAGGCTCCATTGTGATTTCTGTGGGCATGTTCATTAAAAAAATAGTGCTTTTCATTCTACTATCTATATCCCAGGTAAAGAGACAAAAGATCATTGATGCAGAACTAAAATTTAGGATCCTGATATCCACTCCCCCTAATCTATTCCTTTTTTAAAATTTCATCATTCTATACTCTTTTAAATTTTACTTTCATTTTATTTTAAGTTCTTTTTATTAAGATAACCAACTTATTAATTCATTGGTTTTTTTCACTATTTTCTATCTCATTTATTTCTACTCTAATTTTTGGTTACTCTTACTTTCTGCTTGCTTTGGGTTTAGTTTGCCCTTTTCTAATTCCTTTTTAATTAATTTTTTGTTGTTGTTGAGGTAACCAAGGGTTATAACATGTATATATTTTTCAGAGATTCAGGTTCATACCTGCTAAAATATGTTACTACACCACCAAAGCCCCCTCCAAACTTCGATTCACACCCCCATCCTCTTCCTCTGGTAGCTTCAGCTTTGCAAATTTCTGAAGTTTGTTTTGGCTTAGTTTTGTCTGTTATTTTGCTTTGTTTCTTTGTATTCCACATATAAGTGAAATCAGCTGGTGTTTGTCTTTCTCCTGATTTATTTTGTTTAGCATAATCCCCATCAGTACCATCTATATTGTCTCAAATGGCAGTAGTTTATCTTTTACTACAGCTGAGCAGTAGTCCGCTGTGTACACACACACACACATATATACAGCCTATCTTCTTAGTCCACTCATCTGTCATTGAACATTTAGGTTGTCTTCATACATTGGCTACTGTAATAGTGCTGCAATGAACACAGGAGTACACAGATCTCTTCAAATGAATAATTTTGCATTCTTCAGATAGATAAATAGGAATAGAATTGCTAGATCAATTGGAAGTTCTATTTTTCTTTTTAAAAAATATATTTATTTATTTATGCATACAAGAGCTGGGGTACAGGCCAGAGGTGTGGAAAGTGAAAGGATCCACCAGAGACAGAGTGGGGAGCAGAACAGGCAGATCAACTGAAATACACTGCTGAGGGGAGCAGTGGAGGAGGCAGGAGAGTTCTGCTGCGCCATGTGGGTCTCCTCCCAGGCTAGGGATCGAACTCACGCGGCAGATGCTTCACAGTGCAGGGCTCATCCCATTGTGCCACCAGGGGGGCCCTGGCAGTTATATTTTTAACATTTTGAGAAACCGTTTTATTTTCCACAGAGGCTGAACCACTCTACATTCCCACAACAGTGTACAATGGTTCCTTTTTCTCCAAACACTTTCCAGCAATTGGTTTTTTTCCTGGTATTTTTCATATGGGCAATTTTCACAAGCATAAGGTGGTATCTCATTGTGGCTTTCATTTGCATTTCCCTAATAAGAAAGAGCATTTTTTCATGTTTTGGCTATCTGAAAATAATCTTTGAGAGTGTTTAGCTCTTCTTACCATTGCTTGTGTTCTTTGTTTCTTATTGTCAAGAGATGAAAGAAATTACTGAAACAAAAGTTGTGGAGTGGTTTGCCTGTGTTTATTTTTATGTGTTGTTAGTTTCAGATTTTCTATCCAAGTTTTTAATCCATTCTGAATTACTTTTTGTGTATGATATAGATAGTGGGTCTAGTTTTATTCTTTTATACGTGGTATTCTAAATTTCCTAACACCATTTATTGAAGAGACTTTCCTTTCTCCAATGTATACTCTTGATTTCTCTGCCATAAACTAAGTGTCCATAAAAGTTATGATAGCTTTGTAGTATAACTTGAAGCCTGAGAATATGATATCTCCATTCTTTATCCCTTTTTGTCAGAATTTCTTTGACTATTCAGGATCATTTGTGATTCCATATTTAGTATGTGGAAAACTGATGATTTTAGAAAGAATGTTTTAAGAATGGCTCTCTGCATAGGCAGTATCAAGATAAGAGTTGAAGAGAAAAAGAGAGGGGACAAATGTATAATTCAGGGGAAAGAGCTTTCCAGAGATCCCTGAAGCATAGTGGAGTGACAAGAGTGGTAAACGAGGTAGGTAAAGAGGAACACTTAGATCACATGTTCTTTGAACACAAGCAGAAGGATGTGGACTTAAATCTCCAAGAAAGGGAGATGTCAGTAGATGTTTAAGAAAGGGAGTGTAGGGTAAGGTTGATCAGGTCTTTCCACCCTCCCACCACTGATGATGGACACCTGAGGTGCTGCGAGCATTCCAGGGTGGGCATGCGCAAGTGAGCACACCTGAGTTGGACAAGGGCTTAAATGGGCAGCGTCATGAGAACTGTGAGGACCGACCGACAGTACTGACGAGCAGCAGCAGCAGCAGCAGAGAGAGAAGAAGCAGCAGAGAGGGTGAGGTGCGCTAGGGGCTGGGCGACCTGCCAGCCTCCCGGCCCCCTGGCACCCCTGCCTGCCATGTACCTGGCCACCTCTACTAAATAAAGCATGAAAAGCCACCGAGGGCTCCAAGAGACTCCTTCCCTGACCCGTCTGCCCAGAACCATCCCGAACCTGCCTCCTGTGCTCCCATCCTGCCGCTACAGGGAGTAACATAATCTAGAAACTTTTGTTGTTTTATTTGTGAAAATTGAAACAGGGGGGCAGGGGAGGAGGCCACTCTGACTGAGACAGAGGTCAGAGGCTCCCCAAAGCCCCTAAAGGCCAAAAGGCCACAAACCAGAGTCAGGGCTATAGCAACAGGGGCTATAGCCTATCAGAGGACAGTGCCCAGTCAGGTCACTGTCTATGGGTTCTCACCCAAGCGCACAATTGCAAGGGATCTCAGGCTACAGGAACAACAGTCATGGGGTTTATTTACAAACAAAGGGAAATGAGAGCGCTTACGTATCCACAAGAGGCTGGCTGCTTCATCCAGACAGCATCAGTGTTGGCAGTCACCAGTCACCAGTTCTATGCCACCAACAGACAGCTCTTTGAGACACCAGGCCCAGGGCCTTTGGTGCTCCTTCCAGTCAGTGGACCAAGTCCAGCCAGGACCAAGTCCCAGTCTCTATCTCTCCTCGGAGGGCAGCGGCTGGAGGCTTCCCTCCTTTCTTCGAAGGCTGGAACTGTCTTCTCCTCGCCCTCTGCTGCCGCTGCTGCTGCTGTCGGGCCTGTTGGTTCTCTCAGTTCTGTCGGTCGGTTGGTCCGTCTTCTGCAGGAGCTCTTCTTCCTCTGCTGCTACTGCTTCTCCGTCTGCTCCTCCAGGTCGCTCCAAATCCCTGTCAGCTCTTTCTCCAAAATGTCTCCCAACGAATTCCTCCAAACTGTCTCCCAACGAATGAATCCCTTTCTCGCTTGGACCAGGCCTTATATTCACTTCTTCAGGTGCCCCCCACTCAACAGTCTGATTGGTCCATTTTGTCTGCACCTGAGGTTTCTGAGGAAGGACTGCCACACTAACTTGCAGGGGAGCCAGACCACTCCACCTGCCGGCTGCCGCCTGGTAACAAAATCACTTTGGAAATTGTAAAGAATGAATTTGGAGGTTGAGGCAACCAGAAAGGCAGTCATATTCAGATGATTTGGGCTCACACTAAGATGGTGTGGGTGAAAATGGAGAGATGAATCCAATTTTGGAAGCTGAGTCCTTAGATGGAGGGGAGGTAGGAGCAAAGGTGTAAATTCAGAATACCTTACAGTCTGCTTATGTAGTTCTTAAGCTTCTTTGTAACATCTCACAGGTTTCTCATTAATTAAGCTGACTTTGGGGGAGTATATTCATTTTCCTGTATATTTACATACAATATCTATATGATTTTAACTTTAAAATAATTAATTTTAACTAACAAAAGGGGAGGTCAAAGAGTGAATGGGAAATGGGGCAACAAGTATATACATCTCTTTAAAGAAGTTTGGCATAGTGGTTCTTCCATTAACCCTCCAGAAAGGCAGCACTACCCCACTGCAGGGAACTGCGTGCAGTCTCAGCTTAAGCCGCCGACTTTAAGAAGCCGACGCCGGGGGTCCTACAAGCGGTATCCACACCGGCAAGCTCCAGGAAGAGCTCAGCACACGCTCTGGCGCTAAAATGCCCGAGACGTCAGTCAGCGCGCAACGAGTGCCGGGAAAGGCCTGGTTGACGTAATGTTAGCGCGCCGCGCGAACCTGAAAAGGTGTCTATTTACCTCTTCCGCACTCCCCTGCGACTGCAGGGCCTGGCGTGGTGAAGTCATCTGACTGCGCGGCCCAGTGTGAGGTGCTGTTCTGAGCTGCATTATGTGATTGGGGTGCAGACTGTTTTTGAGGGTTTGGACTCAAGCCCGACTGCTTGGTCTTTATTCCACCCTAGGATCCTCATGACCTCGATGTCGGTAGTTACCCCCTTTAAAAGTGGACGAACCACAGCTTGGAGAGAGCAAGTAATTGCCTCAAGATTACACAGCAGAGCCGTTTTGTAGGTGGTCTAACAACTCTCTACAAAAGGAACATAATCATATATTACTCAGGTAGTGTTTATAAGGTGATTTATGGAAATCGCCTTACCTCTGCCTTTCCTCTGTCAGGTTGCCCTTCGACCCCAGAGCAGGCACCATTTCTGATTTCTGACTGGCTCCTCAGCACCTCAACACGAAGGATAAACAGTATATTGAGCAGAAGGCCTAAAACCTAGATTGCAGATCTACCCAACAAAAGGTGAGGTCAAAATGTAGGTTTCTCTACAGCTCTTTACTAGTAACACGTAGGCAGACATCCTGTATGTACTTCTCATCTCTGTCTCTGGTTTTTTTTCTAACTTGGCATCACCCTTCCTATACTTATCCAAACAATCTAGTAATCAAACTGCTTTCATGTACTGAGCATCAATTAGACACTACTCCTGTCTCCTTTGCCTTCTCTTGGTCACTGTTTCCACTAGATTGGACTTCATCAAGTGATCTCTTAAATACTTCTCAAATTGATTCATTTGTTCAATTAATATTTGCAGATACTTAATCATTAAGCATCATTAAACATCACCAAACATTGCCTGTTTAACTCGTTTTCAGCACTAGTGGAGTATATTTCATTGCCCAAGACCAATGAGTTGTGATGTGAGCTCTGTTACTTTCAGACACAGCAACTGATTGCCATGTGAAGGTGCTCCAAAGCTCTGTTCCTTTTCTTTTGCCTTTCAACAGGAAACATGAAATGGAGGTCACTTCTTGTGCCTACATCCCTGAATGGTTAAGATGAGCAGAATCCCCTATGGACTATGACAAACATGTGGCTTAGGAAAGAGATAAACTTCTTTTGTTTTAAAGCACTGAGTTTTCTGGGATTGCTGGTTACCACTGCATAAATCTACCATTTTCTGACTGATATTGGTGCCTACAATAGTGAACTTTAAAGAAAAAAAAACTGGACTCTGTCCTAGTGGGACATATAGCAGAGGTCTCTGTAAAATACAGATCTGATCATGATGCCTTCCCTCCTCTAAAGCTCAACATCTTCCTATTGCTTGAACTATCTATTTCAAACTCTTAGCCTGGCTTTCTAAGTCCTTTAATATTTGGCTCCAAACTGTACTTTTGTCTCCTTCTTCTAGCTGTTTCATAATCCAGCTAAACTTTACTGCTGTTACCTTCATCCAGTTTCAAACACCTTCATCCATGCCATACCTTCAACCCCTGTGCATGTTTGTATATCTATTTTCCTATTCTGTCTTGTTAAATACTTCAATCCACCCTCTACTAATGTTCGTAGAATACTCATAGCAATCTTAATTGCATGGTTCATGCATTGTCTTCTTTTAACGTCCTTACAGGACTGTAACTTGAGAAGTCCGTCTTATTCACTATTGTGTCATGTTGCATCAGGCAATACCACACTGTCAAAGAAATGGGAGTCGTGGAGCAAGCTGTTAAGGCAGGATGCTACCAAGAAGGCAAAACCTGGCCTTTTTATTGATTGAATGATTTTACAGAGTCAATTACTCAGAGCAGGAGAACTAAGAGAAAAAGTTAGAAGGAAGCAAATTTATGCTTAGGTTATCTAGGTTTTTGGGAGATGGGGATGAGTGTGAGGAGCCAAATTAGTTTTATGGACCATGTTTGAAGATCAACATCAAGTTTATGACCCCCCACTCATGGTTCAAATCTTAATAACAAGGCATTCCACTGATCAGTCTCTGGGACGCAAAGTTACATATCAGTTCATGGCTCCCCAGGCATTCCTTGTCATGCCTGATGACATATACTCATTGTCCCAGGGAATTAAGAATCCTGCTCTTGTTTAACTTGAGAGAAACCTTTGCAGAGCTGGTAGTTTGCATTTTTTAAGCTTATGTAGTTGATTGACTGTGCCAGATGGACTTTGTACTGAAAAGGCCAAACTGCATAGCTAGAATGGTGGCTTAAGCAGCCCTTTAAGCCTAGCAGACCCACAGTGTCAGGCATATACAGGATTTAAATATTTGCTTAATAAATGGTTCATTGGCTCCTTCAAAGCTCCCTAGAAATGCTATCAGTTGCATGTTAGGTTCCTATTGTTGCAATAACAAAGTACTATGCAATTCATGGCTTTAAAAAACATAATCAATCAATGACTTAAAACTACACATATGCCCTCAAAAGCATTATGCTAAATAAAATAATTCAGAAGAAGATAAATATGTTACTATCTCTCTTACTATGAAATCAAAAAAAATTTTAAACCAAGCTCTTAGCTCAAAGACACAAAGAACAGATTAGTGGTTACAAGAGACAGGGGTTTGAGGAGGTCAGTAGAAGACATGGTGAAGGGGTCAAAAGTTAAAAAAGCAGGAAATTGTATCTTACTAACATATTTTTGTGTGTGGCTTTCCCTGACAGGGGTGATCCCTCTGGCATTTATGAATTGCAAGCATATAAATTTTACATTAATTTCATTATAAAACAGACAAACACAAATACCTTATGGTTCTCACCGTTGTTGGCAAGTTCTCTCTAGTCCTTTTCAGAACGCTGGAGAATCCTTTGATATTTATTTCCTTACTTTTTCCAACCACTAGAGGTTGCTCATGTTCCTTAGTACCTTCCAAGCTAGCTACTGCACTGGCTGAGCATTCTTCTATAGTCCATCTTCCTCTAACTAGGAAAATAGCCAGCAAAGTTTCTCTGATAAATATAGGATCCATGAAATTAGACTGGACTCACTTTAATAACCCAAGATAATTTTCCCATATCTACATAATTAATTACTTTTTCCTTTTGCCATGCAGGGTGGCATACTCTCAGTGCCAGATATTAGAACAAGAATTACTCTTCAGGGCCTCCCTGGTGGCGCAATTTGTTAAGCAACGCACTATAAAGTAAACAGGAGCCATTGCAATACCAGTTCGATCCCTGCCCCCGGCCAGGGAGGGGACCCACATGGCGCTGCAGACCTCTCCTGCCTTGCCCACTGCTCCCTTCAACAGTGTGTTTCCGTGGATCTATCTGTTCTGTTCCCCACTCTGTCTCTGGAGAATCCTCTCACAGCCACCCCACCCTCCATCCTGCCCTGCACCTTTGGCTTGTACCCCAGCTCTTGTATGCATAAATAAATAAATCTTTTTTTAAAAAAAAAAAGAATTATTTTTTACTTGACGTTTCCTCGCTCTACCTTGGCATTTACCCTTCAACATCAACCAAATAAAGTCCTCACTGAAAAGCATCAGGGATGTTCTAGAAGTAGGACAGTCACATATGGCCCAAATTTAAACTTTTTACACCAGGTGAACAGGCATGCAGGGGACTGATTAGACACGGCAACAAAGGTGCATGAGCTGTGGAGACCCAACCCTAAGTTGGAGCAACATTTTTATAGACGTCTACTTTCTAGTCTGTCTCTCTTAGAGAGAGATCAAGGAGATGTTGAAAGACTTTACTTTCCTCAGAAAATCCATGCTTTAAACTAGAAATAGGACATTATTTGGCTCAACAAAGTAAACAGGATCTCTTTCTCCACTGCTTTAGCAATATATACATAATATAAGCAATCTGTTTATGTTATAGACATTAGACTTTTAGCTATGACATATGTTGTATTAACTCCCAATTTGACATTTGTCCTTTGATTTTGTTTTGTTCATGATAAAACCTCCTTAAGCAGGTATTTCCAATATTCTTTGCGGGTACATGACAAAAGATGAGCAGAAGTCAAGATTCGGAAACTGAGGGTCTGTTCACATTGGACTTGAAGTGGTGATTCTCAGCTTTAGAGGAAAAGAAATAAAAGATACTAAAGTAAGAATCTTTTAGTAAGTGGGCCTCCCTGGTGGCACCGCGGGTTGAGCGCTGCACTGTGAAGCATCCGTGGCACAGCAGCGCCAGTTCAATCCCTGGCTAGGGAGGCACCCATGTGGCGCAGCAGACCTCTCCTGCCTCGCCCGCTGCTTCCCTTAGCAGTGTATTTCAGTAGATCTGCCTGTTCTGTTCCCCACTCTGTCTCTGGTGAATCCTCTCGCTTCTGACCTGTACCCCAGCGCTTGGATGCATAAATACATAATTTTCTTAAAAATCTTTTAATAAGCTTTTCCTTTGTTTGAGCAAGTCTTTCCATTCCAAAAATCTGTAACTCCTGGGATAGAGTACCTGTTAATCCTAGATAATGACCTTCCAATTCTGTCATCCCCCTACAATTTTCTGTATGAAAGTTTTCCTTCTCCACTGTACACATTTTTTTCTTTTATTATGGACTTACAGTTTTTATTTTTATTTATTCACTCAACATGCTATAATCCATTGCCTCCCGTATTCTTTTTGATGCCGAAATTGTCTCAGTGTTGGTCAGTGGGAACCCCTTTAAGTCACTTCTGTAACCTTTTGACCTATTTCCATCAGTCTTTGTGTTCTTTCTTGTCTCTGGCACAAGCTATTGCAGGATCACCTTCTACTTTACCTGCCCCAGATCTGAACTTCCATTTCATCAAGGAGCTCTGGTTCCTTTCAGTGAGCTGTGATATTTAGAAACCAAGAGCTGACCTTTAGCTGCACTCATTGCTAGTAGGGTCTAACTGCCTCTTGGTTCTTTTAGTTTCCCTTTAGTATGTCCCTTTTCTCATTCTTTTATTTAACTGAATAGTATTTTATTCTAGGAATGGACTTTTTAAAAAAAAAACAGTCTCTTATGAAAGAAACTTTAGGTTATTTTCAATATTTTACTATTACAAATCATGCCTTAATGAATAACGTTGTTGCAGATGTGGTTGTATATTAACCAACCCTCAGCTTGATAGCTGTTTCTTGAATTTGTTTATGATGTTTGCGGAAATGTCTTTAATTCATAGATAGCGGAATTTGTCACTATTTTTTTTACTGTGTCTAGATTTTTGAGTCACAGGCAAAAACTATTATAAATTTTGGCATTATTTCCAGTCATCAGTGATTTGAAATCCTCAGTTTATCTACTTATTTTGATGTCCTTAACACAATCCTGTAGCCTCAGAGATCTAATGACTAAAAGTTTTCACACCTCTCTTTTTTAAAAAAGATTTATTTATTTCTGTATACAATACCTGGGGTACAGGCCAGAGTCCAGGGCGGTGAGAGGATTCACCAGAGACAGAGTGGGGAGGAGAATGGGCAGACCGACTGAAACACATTGCTCAGGGGAGCAGCAGGCGAGGCAGGGGAGGTCTGCTGTGCCATGTGTGTCCCCTCCCTGGCCAGAGACAGGGATCAAACTCGTGCTGCAGTGGCTGCAGCTTGCTTCATAGTGCATTGCTTAACCCACTGTGCCACCAGGGAGGCCCCTCTCTTTTCCTTTTAAGGAGTTCATTTAGAATAACTTGACATTGACCTTTTAAGAAGCAGTCTCATATATGTCTGGGAGTATTTCATCAAGTATTTTAATCTTGAACTATTATCTTTGGGAAAACAGGTCCTAACAATGGTATTTATTCATTTTTCAGTTGTGTTTTAGTGAACGAAGAGATAAATAAATGGAGGCACCTTTAGTATGGAGACTACTGATGAATTATTTACATGAAAAATTGAGTGTAACTTGAAAAATCAATACTAGAGAAACAGTTAAATAAGCCATAGTCTATCTACTTCATTGAAAATGATGTAATGATGTAACACAAAAATGATAGTTCTAAAAGACATATAATATTAAAGATGTACAGTATCTTTATCATATGGATGTGGTGATAGAAGGAAAAAAGCAAATTACCAAATTTATCAAAAAGGATCTATTAACTATAAGCACACATTGAGGAAAAATAAAAATTGGAAGAAAAATATATCTATTTCCCAATTTTTCTATTCTGATGAAAAGCTAAATTTTGTTAAATATCTTTTCCAGTCTCCCTAGCTGTCCTTAGACTCTGAGTGCAGCAATGAGGAGATGATTTGGGAACATGAAGTAGGTCATAGCTCAAGCGAGAATAAAACCTTTGTATGGAGGTACAGTATAGAATTCTCACCATACAGCTAACAGCAAGAGCTTGATTATATACAAAAGGTCACAGTAAATGCTTTTCACAATTTCATGCTGTGGCTGCATGACTCTCAGGTCTCTTATCTGTAAATGAAAGTAATTAAATTACCCCCAAAGAGGTAATTTAATGATAAATGAGATAATACATACAAATACTTAGAATCTGACCTGCAATGAGTGATTAATGCATGATAATTGTTTTATTTTTTGGCTTCTGGATTTTTTTTCCCCTTAAATTGTAAAAACTTGGGTACAATGCCCCCATGTGTCTGTACATTGCAATATATCTAGTCTTCTCTTTAAAATGAATTTCTTACTGTTTTAGGTAAGTGCCTTGAAATGACTGTCTAAAGGCCATGCATTGTCCACTCATGTTGTATATAGGCTATTAGGATTAAACAGCTCTTTTGAAACTAATGTTCCCTCTCCCCCACAAATACAAAAGTACACACACCCTCCAAACAAAACCTGGAAAATATTTAGAATAAAGAATTGTAACCACCTAAAATGTAACCACCTAAAATGTAACCACCCAAATATTTTGGTGTGTTTTGTATTTTCTATGTAAATTTATATATTTGTATGTATAAATATATGAATTTTCTTTTTATAAATTAAGGTCCATATTTTTTTAATAAATGTAAATTATCTTTTGCTATGAAACAAGAGCAGAAAGATGACAATGTAGATAATGAAGATTATCTCACAATAAACAGAGGGTGTATCTTTTCACCACAATTGCTCATGCCCCCCATTAATAGGCAATAATATTGGGTACATTGAACAAGTGGTAGCATGCCTTACAAATGCTTTAAAATGGGGGGCCTCCCAGGTGGCACAAAGGGTTAAGCACCAAAATATGAAGCATCTACAACCACTGCAGGGTGAGTCCGATCCCTGGCCAGGGAAGGGACCCACATGGTGCCTCGGCCACTGCTCCCCTCAGCAGTGTGTTTCAGTCAACCTGCCTGTTCTGCTCTGTCTCTGGTGAATCCTCTCACCCACCACACCTCTGACCTATACCCCAGTTCTTACATGCATAATTAAATAAATATTTTTTTTAAATGCTTTAAAGTGAAAGAAAATCCACATAATTTAGAAATACAATGCTACCTAACATAAAACTGTATGAGAATTTGTTGTACTAATAAACTTGTTCTTTAATATGAGCATGGTAGCAAATCTCTGCTTTAAAACTATTTTTACTGTGTATGAAAAAAAGGCCTTTTATGTAAGAAGTAGGGGGAAATAAAGTCACAATTACATGTATTTGCTTATTTTTACTATAAGAAAACAAAAAAAGTGATAAATAAGAAATGAACAAACATGGTTATAAGCTAAGAAGTGAGAAAGTCTTTTCTGAATATATCTTTTTATTTAGTTTTCATTCTTAAAGCATGTAAAGAGCCCACCCTGGTGGCGCAGTGGGTTAAGCAGCGCACTATGAAGCAAACCGCAGCCACTGCAGCATGAGTTCGATCCCTGCCAACAGCCAGGGAGGGGACCCACATGGCGTAGCAGACCTCTCCTGCTGTGCCCGCTGCTCCCCTCAGCAGTGTGTTTCTGTCAATCTGCCTGTTCTGCATCCTGCTATGTCTAGTGGATTCTCTCACCACCCCCACACCTCTGGCCTATACCCCAGTGCTTGTATGCATAAATAAATAAAAAAATCTTTTTAAAAAAAGCATGTAAATATTCTATTAATTCAAAAATTTAAATTATATTAACTCATAAAGATCAAACAGATTCAGACCTTAAAACTGAATACAAATAATGTCTTCAGTGGACTTAATGTGGGTTAAGTCTCAGGGTTATCACCCCTATGGCCCCCAGGCCCCAGGAGCTAACCCACATATAGTGCAGCAGACCTCTCCTGTCACGCTGCTCCCCTCAGCAGTGTATTTCAGTAAATCTGCCTGTTCTGTCTCTGGTGAATCCTCTCACCACCCCTGACCCGACCCCCTCACATCTCCCTATACCCTAGTTCTTCTACACACACACACACACACACACACACACACACAACATACGGCACACACAGCATAAATAGCAAAAATGAACTTAAAATCATAATGTTTTATAATATAATCATACCAAAAATAAAGTCAAGTAACTTTTGAGCACAGTAGCCTGAATAAGGACAGAAAGAACTAAAAAGAAATCTTGAACTTTCCTTACTGGGTTTATTAGATAGTGGGTTTGTATAGTGATTTTGAAAGCATTTTGTTTAGTATAGCAACAGGAAAAGGAAGAAATATATTGTTGCTTTTTAGAGCCAGAATTCTTTGAAGAAAAAAGATACAAATAAACACTATAAAAGTCCTATTCTTGAATTCAATTTGGAACTATCAATATTATTTAAATACATATATAGTACATACTATACATATATATATTTCCTTTTTTTCTACTTAGACCCATCAGCAGTGGCATACCACTAACAATGAATATAGCTAGTGTCATTATCTGATTCCTACATACCATGTCCCAGTAAAATAAGGAGTTTGTTAGAGAAATGGTTACCGCAGGTCTGAGTCAGCTGAGTACAAGGTGACTCAGTATTGTCCCAAACAAAGAACTAAGTATTCAAATGCTACAGATTACAATAGCTGACCTGAAAGGGTTTCTCCTAGGCAAACTTGGGACAGTTTGAGCATCAAAAAGAATAATGACAAAAATGGGTAATAATAGTATCAGTAACAACACAAATTCCAGGAACTTCTCCCCCAGCATCCCACCTCTCAGATTTATAGGTCTGGGATAAGGTGTGAGAATTTATATTTCTAAGCAACTTGCAGGTGATAATGACGTTTCTGGGGCATGGATCTCAGTTTGAGTAGCACTAGCTTATAAAACTTTGGATTGAAAAAGTACCTACTACTCTATGAGTGATGGGGTAGGAGTAAAGAAAAGGGAGAGATTATGGAGAGTTTAAGGACTCAGGCAAGAGCAAAAGCTGGGCATTAAGGCAAGTGTGCCCGGAGGGGGAGAGAGTAGGGAAGAATGGGGCAGGCAATGAAGAGAATTTAAGGTAAGGCAGTACTGTGATCTGCAGTTCAGTTTTAGATGACCTCTCCTGGCGAATTCTGGGTGGACAATGAGGCCATCCAGTTGAGAACTAGTGGTAATAGTGATGGAAATTGAAGGGAAAGCTGATAGATGTGGGATAGGTGAGGAGAAAAGAAAAATGTTTCCTAACTTTTGGGTGGTAGAAACACTCTAGCCATAGTCTCATTTGATTTATAGAAACAAAAAGTATAATGATAAATATGTGCAACATTATCATGAAACTCGTTGTATGGTAATAACTACATGTTGCTGTTTTCTTCATCTTGGAAATCAGACTATGTTTACTAACTGCTTAATACATTCCTCATATTTTTAAATAGTGTTAATATTTGTGATGTTTCCCCATAAGATTCTGTGAGGAAAAAATGAGGTAATATTTGTGGAAATACTACTCCTTAGTTAAGTCATCTAATAAGCAACTTTTATGTGTGTGTTGCACTTCCAAGGTACTACGTGCTTTTACGTGCTTTCTCACAATCCAGGTAATTTAGCCTACTGACAGTCAACACTGTGCTTGAAGCCTGATGGACTGGAATCCCTGTGACTCCACATTCCAATTTATGTTAAAATCCTCAGGACTTTCCAACTGGAATTCCAGTTTTCCATGGTTTGACATTAGCCAGTTTGTTCATCCTCATAGCATTATGATATTCAACTTTTAAAACTAACAAATTAACATTTATCAGTCACTGTTCCTTCTTTATTTATTCTCTGTGACTTATACCCTATAGGCATTTTTTTCACCTGGGAGTACTTCAAAAACAGATAGAAATATGTAACTGACACTTGCTTTTCAGACTTGCTTTTCAAACTCTAATCTTTAAACCAAGAAACATTTCAGAAGTATTATCCTTTTGGTTGCTACAGATCCATGAAAGTATGCTGTTTTGATAAATTAAAATGTTTCCTTGTTAATATATATAACACAATAAAATATATGAATGACAGTAATCAGTAATAAGTATCAAAGGCATGAATAGTCACAGCCTCTTTCCTCTTTCCTGCTAAGACATATTTTGCTATTGTTCACCTGACCTTTTTCTCCTTCTTCAACTTCAGCCGATTTTTGGTCACAGTAAAGAGTTGGGGGGAGAGGGATGTTTTATCAGGTATAAGAGAGTTGTTAGGGAAAGGGGAAAATGCCCTCTCCTGCTGTGCCCGCTGCTCCCCTCAGCAGTGTGTTTCAGTAGATCTGCCTGTTCTGCTCCCGGCTCTCTGTGGTGAATCCTCTCACCCCCTACACCTCTGGCCTGTACCCCAGTGCTTGTCTGCATAAATAAATAAATCTTTAAAAAAAATGCCTAAGAAAGGAAACAATAAAATTTACTTGGAAAAGAAAAGAAGGGAATGATTGAAGAAAATAGGTTGGATACCAGCAAAGAAATGGGAAAAGTATGAGTGTTCAAGCTTCTGGGAGAATATTAGCAGAAATATAAGGACTAGCTGCTGTACAGGAAATGGTGTTGAAATTACAAATAGGAAAAAGCTGTTATGTAAGTTTTGCTCTTATAATAAGGATGTACCTGCCCTCCACATCCACCACACACACCTAGAGCTTTCTAAAATAAAGACCTTAATTGCTTTCATACTTGGGGGGATTCTTTTCCCTGAATATTATATTTTGCTAAGACTGGCCCACAAGATTTGACTTAATTCAAATACTGAAATACTAATTAACACCAAGAGACATTTTCAATTTTTTATTCAGACATTTTCTATATATATATGTTAGTGACTCCTAATTTTTTAATTATTAGGAAAATTCCAGAAAACTACATAGGGAAACCACTAAGAGTCAAGACATTTTTTTAAGTTACATATTTGAGGTCCTAGTCATTCTGTGAAACTTCAGAAAAACTCTACTTTGAAGCATTTGACAATGCCACTATAGTGAGGTCATCCCCAAATCAAAAACCTGTTTTTTCCCATAGTCTTTCAGCATGTTTCTTACATCTCTGTTGTACTTTATTTATTCTGTGTAGCTTGTTCTTAATAGAAAAGTAATTAAGAAACAATTTTTAAGATTTATTTATTTATGCATATAAGAACTAGGGTACAGGCCAGAGGTGCAGGGAGTGAGAGGATTCATGAGAGACAGAGTGGGGAACAAAACAGGCAGAACTACTGAAATACATTGCTGAGGAGGGCAGCGGATGAGGCAGGAGAGGTCTGCTGTGCCATGTGGGTCCCCTCCCTGGCCGGGGATCGAACTCATGCTGTAGTGGCTGCAGATGCTTCATAGTGCAGTGCTTAACCCCTTGCACCACTAGGGAGGTCCCTGAAACTACTTTCTTAATAAAAAAGTAATATATTCTGACCTGGACTTCTTTTTTTCCAGTTTTATTAATGCATAATTGACAAGGTTATACTATAGTTTACATTACATATAATAATATATTTAAGTGTACAGTGATGATTTGATAAGCATGAACATTGTTAAAGGATTCCCACATTGAGTTAATTAACTCCATCACCACATAATTTTTTTGTATGAGGAAATGCTTAAGATTTACTCTCTTAACAAATTTCTGGTATAAAATACAGTATTATTAGCTACAGCCATCATGCTGTAATTAGATCCTCAGAATGTATTTTTATAATTGAAAGTTTGTACTGTTTTACTAACCTCTCCCTATTCCTTCCACCCACCAGCCCCTGGCAACCTCTACTTTCTGTTTCTATGAGTTTGGTTTTTTTAGATTCCACATATAAGTAAGATCCTTTTTTCTTTGACTTATTTCACTTACCATAAAGTCCTCTAGGTATAGAATGTCCTTTTTATGACTGAATTTTATGACATTTATGCACACACATTTTCTTTATCCATTCATCTGTCAACAGACACTTAAGTCGTTTCAATGTCCTGGCTATTGTGATTAATGCTGAAGGTAACATGGGAGGACAGGGTGTAGGTATCTTTTTGAGATAGTGATTTTGTTCTCTTTGGATATACACCCAGAAGTGGGATTGCTAAGTCATGTGGTAGTTATTTTTTTACTTTGGCCCATACTTATCCTTAACTGTGTGTTATAAACTCATTGAAGAAGAAACCATGCCTTATTTATAAACAATATCATGGCAATCAACAGCATGGGCCCCAAGGTCAGACACACCTGAGTTTGAATCTAGCCTCTGCACCCCTTAAGTTAAAATGCCAAAGATTTTGTTGTAGCTATTATGTTTGTTTAATTGTGTCTAGTTACAATACTTTCACCTTAAAATTGAGTTAGTAATTTCTCTTTCTTTTAGAGAGTTATGAGCATTAAACGAGGTATAAGTATGTATAAAGTGTTTATCAATACACTTGGTACACACAGTTAACCATTATTATGTGTGTTTCTACTTCATTATTTGTATTGATTTAAAAGTAATAATCACCACTATGAAAACAATATCAGCTTAATATTCAGAGTCAAAATGAGGGCTAACCCAGAGAGAAATAAACTTTGTACCCAAACATTGCTCATATTCTTACATATTTGATTCCCTATCATGCAGCACACAAGTAGCCACTCAGATCTTTGCTGAACAGATCATGGCTAAGACAAGAGAAGAGAACCATGAAAAGAATCTGGTGTTGGCACCATTGGGTTACTACACCTTAAGATTTAAAGTCCCAGGGGATGTTGTGGGGACTTAAGGCATGCTCCTGCCTTAAACAAACCTTGTTGGAAGAAGGGTAGGAGGAAAGAGTGTTATCTTTTAGTCCCAAAACGTCCCTAGGAGTTCTGAGCCTCTCAGGGGAATTTCAGTTACTCTCAGTTCCTTCTCTCCTGCCCTCTCCCACAGTAACTCTGGAGATTCTTGTAGTGATGGGAACTTCCAGTGACCAACCTGCCCTTTCATGAAGTTTCTGGAAGTTGGAGATCCATTCAGCCACCACCTTCTGCTTGAAGCACTTCCTGTTTGCCCATATCAGAATCTCTCTTGTTATTGCACTTATTATCCTGATCCAGCCACTAGCTTTACATCGTTTCCCCTGGGAACCGAAAGTCTCTGAGAGCAAAGTCTGACTCTGGCTCCTGTTTGATCAGTACAGTGAGATGTACACAAGTTCCAGGGTAATGACTGTTCTGAAGTCCACTGAATTCTACTGAAGCAGGAGTGAGTCTGCAGCCTACATCTTTGAGCTGAGCTTTAAGCCGCAGCCTTCCCCAAAATGAAGGTGCTACCCTGATCATCAGAGCTTTAAGATACAAACTTCTGCTTCTATGGGAGAATATAGCCTGGTGCTCTTTGTTTGACTCCTACTTGGAAGTTCCCAGCAATCCATTTTAAAAGTAAAAAATAAGAACAATAATTTAACAAAAAAATAAATAAATAATTTAATTTAACAAGCCAGCAGGGATCCAGAAGAAAATATGTAGGGGGTAGCATTCAACTTTTTCCTCTCCATAATTTAAAATTCAAAATTCATTTTTTTACATCACCCACCATAGGAACACTGTAGAAATTCAATATCTGTAACAGCCAGAAATAATCTGAAAGAATTTTGACTCTATTAGCAGATAGTTTACTTAAAGTAACATTTAGTAGTCATATAAAATTATTTATATGGCACCATTGTTTAGTAGTCGTATAAAGTTATTAAATCAATAATTTAGTCCCATATGCAATTATTTTAAATCATGAAATTTGCACAGAATTGTAAATTTTTTACTCATCATTACCACATTGTTTGCTAAAGTACTTGGTCAAAAATAATATTTTCTGTAAATTATTCTGAGTCATTTAATTAATTTTAGTTGAAATAGCATCTAAGGCAAAGCAGCTCAGCAATTTTCTCTTCTCACTTGACATGGGATAAAAAATTACCCTTTCAGCTTTATCAGTGTCTCTTTCATGGCTTGAACCTTATTTCTGCTTGAAGAACACGAAAGCCTCTTCTCTTGCCTTCACATAGCTTTCACAAATCCAGTTAATTTCCTGAGCCCTTCAACAAGTCCCTCCCCAGTGGTGGCACAGCAGGGTTGCACATACCAGTTCCGGTCACTGCAGAGCTTCTTTACTTTAAACATTCTGGTGATTTCCTCGGCAGTCAGAGCTCCGGGTACATCTTGTTTGTTGGCAAATAGGACAACAGGCACATTTTTAATGTATTCATTCTTCAAAATATGCTCAAACTCTCTCCTGGCATCTTCTATTCGCTGCTTATCTGTACTGTCCACAACATACAGCAGCCCGTCGGTGTTCTCACAGTAATACTTCCAAACCCTTCTCATTTTCTCCTGTCCTCCAACATCCCAGACTGTGAGTGGCAGGCTCTTTTCCAGCTCGATCATCTCCACGTTGAAACCAATTGTTGGTGTGGTCACAATATCTCTAGCAAGCTTTAATTTATAAAGGAGAGTAGACTTCCCCGCAGAATCAAGTCCCAGCAGAAGAATTCGAGTTTCCTGGACTTTGGCACTTTTAGAACTCAATAGGCCCATTTTCAGGTTTTTGGTTTTTTGTTGTTTTTGTTTTTGTTTTCATTTAAAGATTTTTGATGAGGCCATGTTTCTTCTTTAGATCTTGCATGAAATTATTAGGAGGAAAGAAGAGAGCCAATGCTTTATGTTATGGAGTTAGATTAGGAACATGCACGTATTTATACCGTGTCTTATCAGCTTGGTCTGTGCTTTATCTGCAGTCCAGCCAATCCTGAGGAATCTGTGGTGAGTAAGGAGACTGTGTCAAAGTAGCACAGGAGGGAAATTCTTTATGAGTCAGTAGGACTTAGGAGTGGCTTATCTGGGTGATACTACTGCTTGTTCCTTCCAGATGGAAGTCCAGAGGTCATCAAAGTCTCAGACAGGCAAAGGAACAAGGTTGGATAGCAGAATAAAAACTAAATTTTACAAGTAATTTGTAAAACTTCTCTACTTACTTGACCATTTATTCTATCCCAATTGTAAATGAGTAACCACTCTTCTGAAGTCACAAGAGTTTATCTCATATGTTCCTAAGTAATAGTTTCAGTACCTTCCCCTTATCCAGATTACTCAGTAGGAAACATTAAACCACCCAAGGTTATGTGAACCTTACTCCTATAACTATATATTCACTACTTTAGTAATCATTTAAGCAGGGAATTTATACTATTCCCCAGATGAAGTGTATGGGAGGGGGGATGTTTATAACACAAAGGCTTTTAAAATTAAGCAGCCTGATTATGAAATGGCAAATTGAATGCATGTCCTCTCCTTTTCAAGACAGAGGAGAATTCATCTGAAGGCGAGAGACTTAAATTCCAGAAGATGGGAAATAGATGGAGCATGAGTGGTAACTGGTACAGAAAGATGTAGCTTAGGCTTGGTGTGCTGATTCAGAAGACAGAGAGAGAAGCAATGAAGTGAGGGGCTCAAGGAGTGAAACAGGGGCTTAACTAAAAGTTTTAATATGAAATAAAAAACACACACATGTGCACACGCGCACACACACACTTCTACTATGTAACCACTAAGCAACAAGATGTTACTCCTCAGGCAAAAACATGAAGGGCTCTTTTCTAAAAAAATTGAATGATGTCAGAAAAGATCTCGAAGTATGACAACTGGGAGTTCACACATCATAACGTCAAACTCTACCTTTGATTATCTTGCTGTCAACCTGGCAGTTGGCAAACCTTATTTATGTACACAGAGTTCCAATCAACTTTTCAGTGCACAAAGGTTTCTATGCTTAATCTAACATGTCTTTAATGTGAATGAAAGACCAGTATAAAAATAAGAAGGCTTTAAGAAAGGTTAAACAGAGGTAATTCAGGGAACAGAAGAAAATTTTTAGTAAGTTCTAATTAATATTTCCATAGAAACTTGAAAACAATGCATCCACAAGAAAAGAAATAGATGTTATTAAAAAGGATACTCAGGAGCAAATACAGAACTTTGAAAAGTTAAAAATATGATTTCCAAAGTTTAAAAAAAATTAATAATAGTTTGGGGAAAATCTTTCAGAGTGTAGACATAGAAAATGTGAAAGACAAGATGTGAAGATCAATCCAGAAGTTCCAACATCTGCCCTCTGGGACTTCATTTCAGACAGAACAAAAGATATGCAAATGAAGAAATTATCAAAAGAACAATTTCAAACTACTTTCCAAAGCTAAAGAATTGTTCAAATTGCAAGTTTTCCTTCAATACCTAGCAAGTTTATATTTTATTTTTTTAAAGATTTATTTATTTATGCATACAAGCACTGGGGTACAGGCCAGAGGTGTGGGGGGGTGAGAGGACTCACCACAGAGAGCAGGGAGCAGAACAGGCAGATCAACGGAAGTACACTGCTGAGGGGAGCAGTGGGCACAGCAGGAGAGGTCTGCTACGCCATGTGGGTCCCCGGCCTGGCAGGCAGCAGGGATCGAACTCGTGCTGCAGTGGTTGTGGTTTGCTTCACAGTGTGTTGCTTAACCAACTGCACCACCAGGGAGGCCCGCAAGTTTATATTTTAAAGAGCTATATACCAAGTTTTGCACGCTTTTTTTTAAAGATTTATTTATTTTTGCATACAAGATCTGGAGTACAGGCCAAGAATTGTAGGAGGTGAGAGGATTCACCAGAGACAGAGTGGGGAGCACAACAGGCAGATCGACTGAAACACACTGCTGAGGGTAGCAGCGGGCGAGGCAGGAGAGGTCTGCCTCTCCATGTGGGTCCCCTCCTTGGCCGGGGGTCGAACTCACGCTGCTGTGCCACCAATGCTTCACAGTACGAGGGCCCACATTTTATTTTTATTTAAACCTAAAATTTCATTTTTTAAAAAGTTAAGCTATTCTTGGAGTAAAAAACATACTTATGAAGAATTATGTAAACTTTCAAAAAGACATTAAATTCTTAAACAATCTCAGAAACCAGAGATAACATTTTCATTCATTTATATATTTACATATTTCATTTCATTTACATTATATATTTACATCCATTCAACCATTATATATATTAATATAGTAATAATATAAAGTCATATAGATTAACATAACATATAGTTATTAATTTCCTATCACCATGTACTACATTCTGGGTAGGTCACAGAGATACTTTCTTTCTGCCCTGAGGTAACTTTCACTGGGGAGGAGGTAAAAGTTACATGAACAAATAAAAATTCAAAGTTGAAAAAAAGTAAGAAAACAAAAGTTAAAGTATTCTGAATATTAGAAGATTATTTCAGGATGGAGGACATAATGGAAATAATCTAGAGAGAGTTCAGTATTAAACTGGGCTTTGAACTACGGCGCCAGCCAGCTGCTCATGCTGCCTGACAGAAGTCAGAGTATGAGGGACTCTCCTGAAAGATCGGGATGCTCCAAGGGCTGACCCTTACCAGATTCCTTTTCCTTTGGCTAACTTTATAAATTGCAACTCTGGGAGTCTCATGATATGTGCTTACTGGAAGAATATTTACAGAGGTGGTTATTAAATTGGCTGTTTTATTAAACAAAATAATTGGATGCTATGCATTTTGATGATGAACTACTGATTGGCAAATATTGTAACACAAATTCTAAAAACCAATACTGCAAAACCAGGCAGTATAAAATGCAATTGGAATGTGGTTGTTTTACAAACTCAGAAGTTAGTTATTAGATACTTTCCCAGACCTAAACATTCGCTGTGGAAAACTGGCCTTGGGAACCAAAGAAAGACCTCTGTTACTTGGCCCATGGTGGAAGGCTCTGTATCTCCCAGGTGATAAATGAGTCAAGTAAACCCTGCCAACCCTCCTCCCCTCTGCTCTGCCTCTGTTCTACTTAAATCGTATATCTACTTAAATCATATCTAAAAAGTCTCCCTAATAACAAATATATTGATAATAGTTTAACTCTAGACCTCGTGACTAGTAATCTGTTTTATACTTGGAGTAAAAACAAAATAATTAGTGGTGACTGTGCAAAGTTACTATGCCTGCCTTAACATTAAAAAACTAGCATACTGATAGAAACATGTCATCTTGCACATAGGTTTTACCTTGAAACAGTATATGTCATAAATCTTGACTGGAGATCATAAAGACCCCAAGCTGTTCTTAAGATGTAATGTTTGTTCTCTCTGCTCTATGCACATGATTATGTAATCCCAGTGCTCACTTGTAATGTATAAATAAAGACCTGCTGAGACCCTCAGTAGGACATTTGCTACACTTTGATCAAGTGATAGTGACTCCTCAATCCCCCTCATTCGCCGATATGGGAACCTGGCCTTAGCGGGAGCTGGTCTTCGGCAGAACTACAGTGGGGGAAGAGTATTAAAGAAATGGTCTGGGTGAGCAAAGTCTCAGAACTGAGAAACATAAGCTGTCTATATCTGGGAAAGCAGCAGTAATGCACAATATAGGCACATAGTCTTTTTCTATAAACATGTTTAACTCTCATGAGAAAATCATTAGTCAAATCTAGATTGTAGGACATGCTACCAGGCAGCAGACATAGACACTTCAAAAAACACCCATGTTATGAAAGACAGAAATGGGGGGAAAAAAAGATAGATGGAAAAATGTTCTAAAACACAAGCTACATGACTTTTAAACACATTGTGTGGTCTTTGATCAGATCTGTTGTTAAAAACTAAAAAGAAGAAGGTTAAAGAAATTATTATGATAACTGGGGATATTTGATTATAAACTATATATTAAATGGTGCTATTTAAAATTTGAGTGGGATGATAGTATTGTGGTTAGGAAGGAAGATGTCCATATTCCAAAGAGTTACATGCTAAAATACGTAGTGGTGATATCAGCAAGTTAATTCAAATAGTTCCACAAACACACATGCATAAGAACACAGAAAGAGATGCAGAGCAGAAATATAGCAAAAGTCAATAATTGCTTCCTATCCACTTGTGTCTATACAAGTGTCCTTTGCTCTTCTGTTCCTTTCCCTAACAAATCTGCTCTTTAAAATAAAAAAAAAAAAATTTAATGTCAATAATTGGTGGATTTAGGTGAGGAGTATTCGATGTTCCTTGTATTTCTTTTTTTAACTGTCCTACAGGTTTGAAACTTTTCAAAATAACATGTTGGAAAAAAGGACATAAATGAAATAGCTAATCAAATTAGACTGCAGTCTGCAGTAATACAGAAAAACATTAGCTCATATGTGTGATAATCCTGTATTTCCAGAGTAATTTGGGGATTCTTACCACTCTCACTTGAGCTCTTCCCCCCTTCTATATTTTTCGTAAATTAAATTTTGAAAGAAAAAGCTTGACTTTTATTTCATATTAAATTTGAAACTACATTCTTTATGAGATCAACTATCAGTACTGGGGTATTGTTTTGGCTATTCTGAGAATGGTCAGACCTATATGATTTCCCATTTGACCAACTGTACTTTCTTTTCAGAACAGCCAAGCAAATCAAGAATTAAATTCTGGATAAATATTATATCCAAATGAAAATATGACTTTTTTTAAGAAACAGTAAAATAATCTGTTTCTTAACGTTAATTTTCATGAAAAAGTCTGAAAATGTTTCAACAGACTTTCCTATTGTTCTACAATATTTGTGGCTTCATTCTCCCCAGCCAAACTTGAAAATGGCAAGGTATTTGTTTTCTGTAAATCATTCTAACATTATGCAAATAAAGGTAGGACTGTGGAAGAGTTCCTGGTAGGCTCTGTGGTGTACAGAAAATTTGTTTTAAAATAAAGGCATGAAAGAAACATTTTCTTTAATTTCATACCATAGAGGTGGGAGGTAAAAAGTTCTAAATTAGAAACTCAACCATGTGCTGACCAAGATATAGAAACTTATCACTTGGAAGAAACTGGTAACTCATTCCACTATCTTTATTTTTCACAGATAAAGAAGAAAAAATAAGATTGTGTGATTTTCTAGCTCATGCAAACTTGGAACAGCCTTTATTTTCCTACAATAACTTTTTATTGGTATTTTCAAAAAAATAAATGATTGGAAAATTGAAGTGTAGCATACATGCAGAAAAATGCAAAAATCATAAATGTGTTGCTCAGTGAATTACCACAAATTGAAAACATGCATGTAACCACCACTGAGACTGGGCTTTATTTTTAATTTTCCATTTTTGTTGCAAGTAAAAATTTCATATGTCATGTTTCTACACCTACTTGTCAGAAATACATTCTTCCCAAACATAAAATATGAACAGAGCCAATACCTTTTGAAAATATCATTAAAGTTCCATTCTAGTTGACACTGAGTTAACCTAAAAGGAACCTATCCTTGGTGGAACTGACTTGATCAGTGGTACACTTCCAAGGGACTGGGACCTTCCTGAAGATGGAAACTAGAAGCAGATTTGTCCTGTGGGTCTAGAAGAAAGCAGTCATATTGTGAATAGTCTGTGAAGAGGAGCAAACTCTAGTAGCTGAGGTTGTGGGTAACTTCATAGTACTGCGACTTAACCCCTTGTGCCACCAGCAAGACCTCCCCATCCTCCACATCTTTTAACATTTCTTTTATACCTTTTATTTTTTTTAAAGATTTATTTATTTATGCATACAAGAGCTGGGGTACAGGCCAGAGTCCAGGGCTGTGAGAGGATTCACCAGAGACAGAGTGGGGAGCAGAACAGGCAGATCAACTGAAACACACTGCTGAGGGGAGCAGCGGGCAAGGCAGGAGAGGTCTGCTGTGCCATGTGGGTCAGCTTCCTAGCTGGTAGCAGGGATCAAACTCGTGCTGCAGTGGCTGCAGTTTGCTTCATAGTGCACTGCTTAATCTACTGCACCAACAGGGAGGCCCCTTTTATACTTTTATTATCTGTGTTTCCTTCTGAATTTGTTGTAATTTCCTTCTACCTATCTTCAACTCTATCTAACCTAGTCTTTAAAATATTCTCTTGAATTTTTAAATTCGGTTATTATACTTTTTTCTAGAAGTCTTGTTTGGTTCTTTTTCAGATTTGTGAGGTCAATTTCAATGGTTTGTAGTTTTCCTTTCTTCCAGTCATCTGTTAAAAATTTTCCTTAAATATATTAAAATATCTGTATTTTATTCTGTACCTTTCCATTATTTGAAGACTTTAATGTCTGTCTCTGCAGTTTGTTTGTTGCTGTTTCCTCATGTATTTGAAGACACATTCCTTGAAAATGTGTATGTGGATCTGGATGTAATGAATGTTCTTTTGAAGAGGATTTAGGTTTGTCTCTTCTAGGCTTTAGGGTATGCTACCAACTACTTTTGGGGGACTTTTTTGTTCATACAGATAATAAGAATTCCAGTTCTGAGCGTATGTGAAAGTACGTATATGATTAAGAATTCTGAGGCTTTTTTTCTTCTTTGTTCAGCAGTTCCCAAGAACCAAGGTAAGACAGTCAAATATTACCACTAATTCCACTGGGTGGGGGTTTTCTAGTTCTTTTACTGAAAGAGTCATGTCAAGCACAATATTCTAGCTCCCACCTTGTTGGGTCCTAGGCTTTGCCTTTAGCCCTAATCCAACTCAGGCTGTGGCCACATCAACATCCAGGGCTTTTCCTAACCCTGCAAATTTTTGCTTTGTTTTTTCCATTGTGACCTCTGCAAAAAGTCCCTTAATTTCTCACCAGTTCATTCAGCTACAGACAAACACACAAAAAGCTTATTGGGGTTTTGTTTGCTTAATATCAATAGTGCATTGATAAGCGTGCTGGAGTGGGAAAGGTTCATTGTATTACTTGAAATTGTTTGAATTTTTAATAAAAATGTTCTCATAATTTTAGCTAAAAATACATTTAAAATATAATAAAATATTAGAAGAAAATATTAAAGAATATGGTAATTATCTTGGTTATAGATGGCTTTCTTTTTTTTTTTTTTTTTTTTTTTTAAAGATCTATCCATCCATGCATACAAGCACAGGGGTACAGGTCAGAAGTGTGGGGGGTGAGAGGATTCACCACAGAGAGCGGGGAGCAGAACAGGCAGATCAACGAAGTACACTGCTGAGGGGAGCAGCGGGCACAGCAGGAGAGGTCTGCCGCGCCATGTGGGTCCCCCTCCTGGCCGGCGGCAGGGACCGAACTCGTGCTGCAGTGGCTGCGGATTGCTTCATAGTGTGTTGCCTAACCCACTGCGCCACCAGGGAGGCCCTATAGATGGCTTTCTAATGCTAAAATTGCAGAACCTTGCAGATTAATATTTAATAATATATTTAACTGCATAAGCATTTAAAATTTTGCATAAAAACAACACCTTAATCATAATTAAAAGACCAAAAGAAAATATTAACAATATATAATGAAAGACTCAGATATATTAAATATAATCATCTCATACAAGTCAATAAAGACAGATAGAACCAATCATAAAATGCTCAATGGATATGAGCAGACAGCTCATAGAAAAGGATATACAAATTGCCAAATATTATATGAAAAAATATAACTCACTTCTCATCAAGGAAATGCATATTAAAATAGTATGGTATTCATATGAGAAGGTGTGAACCTATTCTCAGAAATCATATACAATGTTGTAAATTAATGTTAATTCAATCAAGGCAGAAAAGTAAAATAATAGATTTTCACCAATCTGATGACAATTTAAAATACTGATAATATATGAGACACACTCACTATTAGCGGGAGTGCAAACTGATGCAGGGTTTTTTGGAGGGTAGTTTGGCAATATGGTTATTAAATTTTTAAATATATTATTTCAGGAATTTCGAGCCAATGACTAGAGAATATACCTATCCTCCTATCAAATCTCCAGTAACTGATACATTAATTAATAAATCAGTGAGTGAAGGGGTCTGAACTCCAAGATATCACTGAGAAAAGTTTTTTAGGAAAGTGACTTTATTTCCTTCTCAAAACAACAGCAAGTGTTCAGGGAGTACTCCTGCTGATTTCTCACTACTCTGACAGTAAGGTTTTCCTAAGTATCTCTTGAACTTTGTCCATGGAGTAAATACAAATCTTGAGGTCTGTCACCTTGGTCATGACCTGGTGACAGATATATTTTGATATGACCTATGTTCCCTTTTTGAGTAAGAGGATAAACAGTAATGACATCTAATACCAACATTTCCTTTCTCATTTGGAGTACTGAAAGCAACTTCCTCTATTCAAGACAAAGATATTAGGAAGTAGAGGCATGCAAAAATACTTTAGACATAATACAAATGGAAGGCAAAGGGCTTGGAAGGAAAGGACTTGGAAGGCTAGTTTCCATACTGTTATGCAGTACTGTTATGCAGTAGAGAAAGCCAAAGAGATATTTAAAGGACATCGCATTGGCTACCTGTAGTCACATGACTTACATAAATCCTCCCCCTTGGTCTGAAACAATGTAAGTCTTGCTGTGCCATTTTGTCCTTTCACAAGTCCATTTGGTTAACAAGTAAAGGAAACATTGTATGGCAAATGACCAAGAATTTTTCATAGAGAAGAGGCTAATATATTTTAAATGTATTTTGGTGCTTCTGTGTTATGAAATACTTTTAACAGCTAAAAGAAGAATGAGGAGATAGAACGATATTAAGTGGAAATAAAAAAGAGAACTTGAACAATACACAACAGCATAAAATTGTTTATGTTAAGTATAAATACACACACATCTTTCAATAACCATATATAAAAATACATGAGAAAAATCTTAGAAGGCTATTCCCACACCACTATGCAATGGAAGAGATTGCTATATGGTAACGGGTAGGGAAGTTTCTTTCTACTAGCTTGAGGGTATTGTCATATCCTCATTTAATTAACTGAGTAGCACGCAATTAAACCATTCTTTTAAAGGATTAGATTTTGCTTTATTCTTATTTTCTCTTCTAGGCTGTTGCATTTTTTTTTTAAGGATTAGGTTTTTTTTTCTTTTTTTTTTATTAAAATATTTTAAAATTTACATATACTTGCCATTAATTTAATCCCCATGTATTCCCCATCACCATCTCACCAGTGCACCATCACCTCAGTCCCTCGTGTTCCCATCTTCCCTCAACCCTCCCTCTCAAGAAGAGAGGTTGGTTAAGATCCAAGGAGTTTAGAAGAGGAGGCCTTACCTGTGTCCAGAAGACATAGATAAGAGGTAAGAGATAGTCTATAGTGAGAATCAGAGGGCAGAACTTGCTGGATTTGTGCATTCATTTTGTTTTATACGAATAACTTTTATTGTACATCTACTATATGCTAATCTTTGGCCAAAGGAATTTTTTGAAGTGAAAACTGTAATTTCCTACTTCTGGAGGGTCACATCATCCTTAATTTAATACAATGAGTTGAGAAATAAAACCCAGTTAGATCTGGTGAATAAGAAAAGACAAGGAGATGACCTCCCTGTTGGTGCAGGGGTTAAAGACACAGCACTATCAAGCACTATGCAGCCACTGCAGCATGAGTGGCATCCCTGGCCAGCTAGGGAGCTGACCCACATGGCACAGCAGACCTCTTCTGTCTTGCCCACTGCTCCCTTCAACAGTTTATTTCAGTCAGTTCACCTGTTCTACTCCCCATTCTATCTCTGGTGAATCCTCTCTCTCTCTCTCTTTCTCTCACACACACCCCCCTCTGGTCTACACCCCAGTTCTTGTACGCATAAATAAATCAATCTTTAAAAAAAGAGAGAGAGAGAGAAGTATAAGGAGAAGAGATGGCAGCCATGCCCATACAAGTGCAAGACTTGACTTTCTGGCCTTTCACTAGTCCCCAGTGACTACAGTGTATATACTGCCTTGGCTGGAAGCCAAGACTGACCCTGAGTTTTCCATGCAGGAGTTACATACAGGCTTTCTAACAATGTGGGATCTGTGTTTGAGTGGCTAATAAGGACTTCTCTACAGCTAATAAAACTTTTTGAGCTATAATGATATGGACAACTGGATTTTAATAACTTTTAACCATCTCTCTTTACCATAACTGTGCAGTTTCTATAATACATTCAACTCCTTTTTTTAATGAAATTTTATTTCTGTGCCATTTGTTAATAATATGTTCCGTTCCCTTAACAGGAAATAATCTTTCATTATGAAAGGTACCTTTCATTGTGAAAATAAAGATCTAAAAATTTTAATGCAAATTTTGTCTGAAAGCATTCACAGTAAAATATATATAATCACTCTATAAGCAATAAATATATAACAAATTACTAAATTATCAAATAAAATCAGATCCGAGCTTTGCTAGAATGTAGAAATGCAAGTTAACTAATTGATATTTTGATACTTACCAGATATTTTTCATTTTGAATATTTAGCTGTGCACTGTGTCCCTGCCCTCCACTGAGGCAGCAGAAGGTAGCTGCTTCTATGCCCTTGCTGGAAGGAAGATCACAATAAACAACAGAGAACAAAGGGTCCATTTTCACCGAGCTTTTGAGTTTCAAAAGAGATTTTAAAAATTCCTGGCAGAGGCAATAGATTAAAAGAAAGGGTTTTGAGAATCTAATCTAAAATCATGCCAGAAACATTTTGTTTTAGAAGAATACATGCTATCAGAATGAGTTTTCCTTCCTGTATTAGTCTCCCACATGCTTAAGTGCCTCACCCTAGTAGGGCCTTGTGGCGTTCTCCAGCCTAGCAATAAACCTCTGTCCCTAGGCCTCCTGTGTCTTCGTGGGCAGCCTTCATGTGCCAGGTCTCTCCCCAACATATACACACCCTCCTGGAATGATGAAAAAAATAGTAGCACAGCAGCTCATTGGTCATGTGTACCAACCACTGCAAAGGATAAGTAGAAATTCCTGGAGAGATTTTCTCCCCTTTAAATGATAGAGTTACAGCATTTTTAAACCTGGAAGTGACGTCAATGAACATAGAATTTTATATTCAGGCATTTGAGGTTCTATGTTAATCTTGGAGCTTATTAAGACTATTAGTGAGGGCATTTCTGAAACTATTGCTTTAGAGGTGAAAATTCATCCCCAGGACTATCATCTATTGGGAAGATGGTAAAGTCTATATAACCAGGTCAGCTCAAATACTCGAGCTCATATTTAAAAAAACAAAATTGGCAACAACAAATGCTGGCAAGGATGTAGAGAAAAAGGAAGCCTAGTACACTGCGGTGGGAATGCAAACTGGTCCAACCACTATGGAAAGCTGTGTGAAGGACCCTCAAATTGCTAAAAATGGATCTACCATATAACCCAGTGATTCCACTCCTACCCAAAGGACACAAAACTCTAATTTGAAAGGAATCTTGCATTCCTTTGTTTATTGCAGCACTATTTACAATATCTAAGATATGGAAACAACCTAAATGCTCCCAAAGAAATGACTGGATCAAGAAGATGTGGTATATATACAAGAAAGATCTCAGGCCATCTGCAATAGCATGGATGGAGCTAGAAGGGATTTTGCTAAACAAAATAAGCCAGAAGGAAAAAGGAAAATATCAGACAGTTTCACTTACAGGTGGAATATAGGAAAGCCAAACATAAGGTCAAGAAAAAGACAAAACTTGCAGTCAAACCCGTACATCTGAGACATAGAGCAGGGGAGGGCGTGAAAGAAGGGTCAAAGCAGGGCAGGGAAGAGCACAAAGGATCGTGATGATGGTTCACGTGTGCTGTGGTGGTGGGAGGATTATGGGGACAACATCTGAGGGGAGAAATTGAATGTGTACAAAAATGAACAATGATATAAAAAGGAAAAAAAATCAGAGCCTCTAACAATCTTGAACACAATTATCAGAGTGTTAGTGATCATTAGAAAGTCATAGCTAAACTAAGATCTAGTGGAACCATTTATGGTTCTGAGATTGGGTTCAGGCAAATATCTCTCTGCCCTTAGGACTGAATGGGACAAAAATTAACATGAAAATAAATAATTCAAATTAAAATTATGAAATCTATAGAGGACCAGCTTAAAAGATGCCAAAATTAGTAAGTCAGGGAGAATATGAACTTCTATATCAGAGACTAATCTACTATTGCTCCCTGAGTTTAAGATAACAGTTTTCCTCCAAATGCCAGCAACTGGACTCTACATTTAGTTAAGTAAGTTTCCCAATCCTGGAAAATCTATTCAAACATGGCAGTAATGACTGAGCAGTTTTAAAGTATGTATCTACTCTGTACATTATTATCTAATAACACTAAAGATTTGTAGCCTTGAATGTATTTTCTTTCACCTTCTAAGTCTAAAAATATCATTATAGCACTCTACGGACGAAGAAGACCCAATACGCAGACATGAGTGACTCATCGCTGACAGAACCAGGGTTTAGACAAATCATGCTGGGTCCTTGTCCAGTGACAACCTCATTTGTACAGCTCTACTGCTTCCGCCAAGAAATGAGTCAATTAACCACTAGGGTAGGAGAAATACTATTGTACTGTTTTAATTTTTCCCAGTTCATTCTATAACAAACAGAAATGTGACTTTATGTTTGTATGTTTTAGATATATGGATTCAGCATCTCAAGTACATCAATTTATTTTCAGTTATTTCCAAGAAATGAGACCTTAATTTAATATTTTCAAAGATATGATTTAATTCAAAAGATTAAATAAAACTGAATAGAGATCATCATAATTAATTTTAAGAAAACATTCTTAGGAGAAAGTTCAGAGAAAAATCAATTGCAAGGGGGACTGCCAATATTTGCCTAGTAATCAATTACCTGCCTTATGAAATTTCTGAATTATACTTCAGAAAAATTGAAAAACATCCCATCTGTAAAATTACCAATAAATCATCTTTAAGATTACTGTTCCAATTTTACCTAATAAAACATTCTAGTGCTTCTATTACGAGTTTTATTTTCTTGATTCTCAAAGTACAGGATGACACAGCTTCTTAAATAAATTCGGCTGGTGTCTCATTTCCTTTGCAGCTATCAAAATTATTGTCAAATTATCATATGATCTAACATAAAATTTTAAATAATGTTGACATTTCATTTAAAACACAAAGCTGGAGAGACTTCTATTAACAACGAATTCAAAGCATCATGAAATCAAAGATAAAATACCAGGGTCTTATTTATTATCCACAGCAAAGATTTACCATCTTCTCTTAATTGTATAATTTTTCATCCAAACCAAAGACACACTGAGCTTAGTCATCAGAAAGGTTAAAATGAGACCAAAGCTCCTGTTGGCAAGAGTGAACAGTAAAATGAATCAGAAACTATTGATTTAATAACAGGGACCTTTGGTCAGGTGGATCAGGCTAAAAGTAAATTACAGGAGGATATCTGTTTAAAGGGAGAGCTGCACTTTCCCTCTCACACTTCTCGTTGAGCATCAAGCCTTAAGTTAACACAGGAAGTTCAAGGAGCAAGACAAAATGGTGGCAAGGAGGTCCATTGTGCATAAAATCAGTTCTTGTCTCTCATTTGAAATCACTGATAAAATTAAAGATAAGAATGAAGAGCTCCCTGGTGGTGAAAGGGGTGAAGCGCCACACTATGAGGCATCCACAGCCACTGCCCCACAAGTTTGGCTCCTGGCCAGGGAGGTGACCCACATGGTGCAGCAGACCTCTCCTGCCTTGCCGGCTGCTCGCTTCGGCAGCATATTTCAGTCAATCTGCCTGTTCTGTTCCCCACTCTAATTCTGGTGAATCCTCTCACCCCACCCCACCCATGCCGCGCCTCTGACTATACCCCAATTCTTGTATGAATAAGTAAATAAATCTTTTTTAAAAATATGAATGAAGAGGGCCTCCCTGGTGGCGCAGTGGGTTGGGCAACGCACTGTGAGGCAAACCGCAACCACTGCAGCACGAGTTCGATCCCTGCTGCTGGCCAGGGAGGGGACCCACATGGTGCGGCAGACCTCTCCTGCCTTGCCCGCTGCTCCCCTCAGCAGTGTGCTTCCTTGATCTGCCTGTTCTGCTCCCCGCTCTGTCTGTGGTGAATCCTCTCACCTCCCACACCTCTGCCCTGTACCCCAGTGCTTGTATGCATAAATAAATCTTTAAAAAAAAAATATGAATGAAGAGCTAAAGCAGTCTCACTAATCAGTTCAAGGGCAAACACTTGGAAGGTATCTGGAAAATACAGTGAATCAATTCTGTTCTAAATTGGGAATTCTAGATTTTTTTGTAAGACACCTGAAATGAAGTGATTTACTTGCCAAGTGAAGTGGGCTTTCTGCAACTATCGGATCAGTGCAACTATGAAATGTTATCATTCAAGGAACAGAGTTTCTGTGCTAATAATCCAATTCTTGTTCATCTCTCCAACAGAAAGTCACTGTCGCGCTGGTCATGTAAATTAACACTTGTACATCTCGTTTTGCTTTTATGTAAGATGTTGGTCTAGAAACTGTTGGAAGAATTTATAAGACAATAAACTGTAAAAGGCTTTGCAAGCCTGATGTGTTAGGTAATCACCAGTAATAATTATTACAAATAAAGTATCATTCAAAAGAAACTTAGAGGAAAATAGAAAGTACTTTGGATTCATCTGAGAATGACTGAAACGCACAAAGAAATTTTGACTCAGGGCCTCCGTGGTGGCGCAGCGTGTTGAGCACGGTGAAGCATCCCCGTGGCACAGCAGCGCAAGTTCAATCCCCAGCCAGGGAGGGGACCCCCATGGCGCAGCAGACCTCTCCTGCCTCACTGGCTGCTCCCCTCAGCAGGGTGTTTCAGTCTGTCTGCCTGTTCTGCTCCCCACTCTGTCTCTGGTGAATCCTCTCACCTCCCATGCCTCTGGTCTGCACCCCTGCTCTTGTATGCATAAATAAATAAATCTAAAAAAAAAAAGAAATTTTGACTCAAATGGAGTGGGGCGATGGGAAGGACCTCTTCTTTACTTCATTTTAGAAAGATACATGGGAAAGAATCGAATAGAAACAAAATTATTTATACCATAAATAACAAAGCATTCTACGAATGCTAGTTCAATTTGCATGCATATATTTTAAAAAATAATTTTAGATTCTAATTAAGACTAGATTTTAAACTTTATTTGGAAAATCACCTCCATTCGTTTAGTGCCATTTGATCACATCAGGATATGGGAATGCTCAGATAAGATATGGCTATTGTGATAAGAGGAATATCAATATTAATAAGTCCAGTGAGAGAGATCTACACCATAGAAAGGAGCATGGACTTTGGAAGTGGACAGACATGGGCGGGGAAACTGGCTCAGCTACTTAAATGGTAGGTTTTGGATGAATTAACCTTTTGAGTCTCAGTTTTCTCATCTGTGTGATGTAAAATAATAACCTCCCACAAAGGGCTGCTATGAGGACTAAAGGATATTCTATTCGAATAGTCTCTTATTCAGAGCTCGGCTGTCCAAATTAAACGCTTTAAATAATAACAATTGAATACTATACCTACACATGAGCCCAAATGACCCCATCTGAGAAAATCTTGTTTGGTGTTTCATTAGTACTTTGACACATTTGAAGCAAAAACAAATCTTGCATAATTACAAGTGCAGAGATAACCCCTTAAGGGTTTATAATTCTCACTTGCGGTGACTCCCAGTGGCACAGGGGCTAAAGTCTCAGCACTATTCAAGCTATCACCAGCCACGTGACATGAGTTTGCTCCCAGACCAGGAAGAGGGAGCCGACCCACATGGCACCGCAGACTTCTCCTGTCTCCTCTGGTGCTCCCCTCAGCAGTATATTTCAGTAGATTTGCCTTTTCTGCTCCCCACTCTGTCTGGTGAATCCTTTCATCCCCACACCTCTGGCCTGTACCCCAGTTCTTGTATGCATAACTAAATCTTTAAAAAAATAATAATTCTTCCTTTCATGATAAATTTTAAAGTTCTTTTAGTACTTCATGAATCTCATACCTGATATCCATTTTGTGAGTTTTCTCAAAGCAAATGTCACTCATATGTATGTGTATATATGTGTGGGGGGGTATCAATATGTACAGATAAGTAGCCATAGAGATGCATACAACTGTATTAAATAAATGCATATTTTTATTATTCTATGTTGATAAGAAACCACTGACAACATGTTACTTCCTCTGTTTTTCAGGATGTTAGAAATGAGAAATCTGAGCTCTTAACCAGTCTAATAACTTCTCTTTACAGATGAAGAAACCAAGGTCAAGAGCTTGGATGACTTGGGGACTCCCTGATGGCCCAGGGGCTTAATTTCCAACACTATGAAGCATCTACAGCCACTGCAACATGAATTCAATCCCCATTCAGTGAGGCAAACCTCTCTTGTCTCACCTGCAGCTCCCCTCAGCAGTATATTTCAGTCAGTTTGCCTGTTCTCCTCCCTGCTCAGTCTCTGGTGAATCCTCTCATCCCTACCCCCAAACCTCTGGTCTATACCCTGTTCTTGTATGTATAAATAAATAAATCTTTAAAAAAAGAGTTTGGATAACTTGTCAAAAGTCACACAGTGTTAAAACTGCAAATAGAACTCAAGTATCTGGACTACCAATCAACTATTCTTTAGTGCCTTTAAATAAAACTTAGAAGGCAATACAACATCCTGCTACTTTAAAAGTTCCTGGTAAGATATTTTAAACATCTCCACAGCAGGAATCATATGTCATACATCTTTGTGGTCACACAGGGTTTAAGCAGAGTTCTTTGGAATAACAACTACTTAATATATTCAAATGAATTCATAAGTTTTCCTTAAGGCTACAGTGTGTGTGACTTTTTCCCTTTTTGTATTTAAACAAAATTAGATTTGGCTATAAATATGGTTTAGAAACTACATTGTTTAGGATGACATAAGCAAATGAATATGGGAATATTATCTGGAATTTTTTAAATCGCCTGGTATTATTTAAATAAAGACTGAGTGCCAGCATAAATAATATAAACTAAAAGTCCCTTTTAAAAACATGGAGACATGTCCAGAGTGTCAGTGACTTCTGTATTTAAACAATCGCCTGAAAATTTCCTATCTACATTGAGCCTAAAACTGTGTCTCTGTGAGGTCATACATATTGGTGAAAATCGTAAAATAAGGGAACCATCAAGATGTTGGTGTAAACACAGCATAAATGACAGAATTGTATACAGTTATAGCCAGAGTAGTTACACCTATTGATTGGCATCACGATATTATTTTTACATAGTAAAGCCATCCCAACCATTGCAATGTTGTACAGCCACTAAAATTCATGTTCTTGAAAATAGTGTGGCAACATGAGAGAAAGTGTTTGTTTCTAATTTCTCTAGGAAAATCAGTATTCTTTGTCACATTATTTTATAGAAAAGTATTCTGTACAGAAAAGAGGCCAAAAAGAAATATCCCAAAATAAAACAGTAGCTGTGTTGAGGTTGTGACAATATGAGCACTCTTTTCTTATCTCCGGTTCTATTACTTCTGTCACAGAAAACAAGTTTACAATACAAAGAAAATGAGCTCCATTAAAAAAAGCAGAGTGAACATCTTTATTTACGGCAACCCCAAATATTCTGAGAAACAGTTCTCATTTTGATAGTCCCCCACCTTGTCAATTCTGTCTTCCCAAGGTAAATTCTAAAACATGGTATGTCCTCATCTCCCTAGCCTGAGTCTAAGGTACAATTGTATAACGTAGTTCTGGCTCTCAGTGGCAACTATCAGAAACCACCAGAAGAACAGGGTCAAGACATCCACTGTGCAGGCGTAGTAGTTCAATATGATAATTCTGGGGCCAACTGTGGGAGCAATAGCTTCCCCAGAGCAACAAAAACAATTTGCCTATGGGCTGAAGTAACTCAGTCTATGACCTTCCCTCCCACCCCCACAGTCTTTCCCTTGATTACCTGGGTTTTCTAATCTCCCTCAATGTCTTTTCTCATTTAAATGACTTAGTTGTTGTTGTTGTTTTTTCATCTACAGCTAAGAATTAGAATAAAAACTGCTAACAAAACTGGAATTCACCTAATCATTACAGAGGTCATTCTGAACTCAAAAGCACACTGTGATCAAATAAAAGAAAGACCTTTCAGCAGGCCAATGGAATGAGAGTCATTCCCCAGTAAAGAGTTTTAAGAGTTGATGTGTAACACTGTGATTCTCTCTTCCACTTCAGGGACCGTGGAACTTATCTATCAGATGATGCTGCTACAGCATATTGGCTTCTCTGTCAGCCCAGGTTCTTCAGAGACTGGAAAAAAGTCCCCAACTGGTCCAAATAAGACACGTAATCTGAGCAAGAAATAAACCTGTTATGTTGTTAGGGGGAAAGGTAGTCCTGAATGGATTATGGGGGTGTGGACTCCAACCCCCACTCCAGACCACCAGTGTTCCAGAACCACAAATCCGATACGATGATTATCGAAGAGTGGATCTCTGGGACCTGAGAGTGGAGTTAAGCAGCCAGGCTGGCTATAAAACCAGAGGTGAGCCTGGGGCTCTCTCTCTCTCTTACTGAGGAGCCAGACCCCTTCCTTCGGGAGACATCTCTCTTCCTTCGGAGCCATATCATTCGACTCGGAGCCAGCTCTCAACGCGCCATTGCTTAAATCTGGTAGGGTATTTGTGGATTTGTATCCCTCTCTTTTTCCCTTGGTATTATTACTATTTTATTCCCCTTCTTTCATAAAATAAAACCTGTTAATAACTTTTGCCACGTGTACCTGGAGTTGGGACTTTTTAAAAGTCCTCTGAGCACACGGGTGGAGGACCCAGTGAGGGGAACCCATTTTATGTTAGGGTTGCCCTGTAACAATGTTAGTGTAACAGGGTCATCCCAGGAAAAGGGGAAGTTCCAAAATCCTGGTTCCGCCCTAAGTGGGTGGAGCTGAAGAGGAAAAGAAGATTTTTTTGCAGAGAAGAGAGGAAGAAAGGAAGATGGAGAACAGCAAGGAGACCTGGAGGAGGTACGTGGAGCAGAGGGACATGTGAAGAAACTGTGCTTGCTTTTTGGTCTTGGACTGGTTGGAACAGATGTGGGTGAGAGACCCTTGGGGAGGTTAACAATGGCAACTGTCATCTTGATTTTTATTTTGCTCTTTTCCTCCCAGATTTGTCTGACTCTTTCTGACCCTTTTCTATGGGTCTCTACTAAAAGGTCCTTTAGACGTGTGGCAGATTTTTGGACCTTGCTTTGGGCCAATCCTATTTGGCTGGACTTTTACCCTCAAGGAGATGGGTAACTTTGGATGCTTAACTCAGTAACTATATTCTTTGTTCTTTCTTTATTGTACCCTAGTTGTACCTAGTTCCTTTCCATTAAAGGTTTTATGTGTTTGTCTTAATGCGGCAGATGGCAGAACCCATTCAGAGAGGGCAGGCTTGGGGGTTCTGGGTGTTCCTCTCCCTGCCCTGTAACATTAGGACACTAAGATCTGGGAATTAACTTGGTACTATGGTATAGCCTAACCTAGCTTGGTTAATACACAATCATATTTGAAATAGGAGATATTTAATGTTCAAAATAAATTTAAAAGTCTAAAAGCCTTGTATGGTTTGAGAACATTTTTTTCTCAAAAAAGTAATTAAGAGTGGATTGAGGAATTGTCGTTTTATCTAACTAAAAGCATCTGGCTTTACCTAAAGCAACAACAATAAAAATGTAACATATTGTGAAAAACCCTAAATATTTAATGATCTTAAAAACAATAAGCTATGCTTTTCAATTCTCACACTACAAAAGATAGAATTTGTAGCACATATGTAATTTTCTTAAAAATAACCCTTCAAAAAGGAATATTCAATAATTAAAGAAAAAGCAAGCCATGTGTTTTTTTTTTTATTGTGAAATTTTGGGTTGTTTGCACAGAGAAGTGTGAGAAAATTGCTAACAGGATTTGTCGAAAATGCTCCGGGCAGAATGATAAGAGCTGTGTTTGAAGAGCTTCATCAGTGTCTGCCTTTTCTTAGCAGCGATCTCACGGCCCTTTTCCCTACAGATGTCTGTTTTGACCTGTAAAACAATAGATTTTTTTCTGCTCATTAGTAAATGACCTTTATTTCATAAAATCTATGTTATTCTTCAGCTGTAATAACCACGGTTAAGGTAATCTTCTGTTTGTCCACTGTAACCTGCACTGTAACGTGTACTGAGGGCTGCAGGCACATGCACCAGCACTGATAGAGGGAAGTCTCATCACCATTCTGTAGTTCGATGTTCCCAGTGTCCAAATAAATGATCCTCTACTGTTAGAGGGGAAGGTAGTCCTGAATGGATTATGGGGGTGTGGACTCCAACCCCCACTCCAGACCACCAGTGTTCCAGAACCACAAATCCGATACGATGATTATCGAAGAGTGGATCTCTGGGACCTGAGAGTGGAGTTAAGCAGCCAGGCTGGCTATAAAACCAGAGGTGAGCCTGGGGCTCTCTCTCCCTTTGGAGCCATCTCACTTGACTTGGAGCCAGTTCTCAACACACCATTGCTTAGAAGATCTGGTAGGATATTTAAGGATTTGTATCCCTCTTTCCCTTGGTATTATTGCTATTTTATTCCCCTTCTTTCATAAATTAAAACCCGTTAATAACTTTTGTCACGTGTACCTGAAGTTGGGACTTATTATAAAAGTCTTTCAAGCACGTGGGTGAGGACCCAGTCAGGCAAAACCCATTTTATATTAGGGTTGCCCTGTAACACTACTGCGTCCTAAAGAATATAAAGGGATGTTTGAAGTAATTGCTTTAATTTGACTTTGTATATAGCACAGAAGAGCAAACAAGAGAAAATGCAATTAAAGTCAAGAGATTTTTCTAAACAAATAGAGAGGAAGGGGATGTGGAGGGATGAAATGGTAGAGAGTCAATTGTATGGTAACAGATGGAAACTGGACTCTTTTGTGATCATGATGGAATATACAGATGTCAAATTATAATGCTATGCATTTGACACTTGTATAATGTTATAAACCAATGTTACCTCAATAAAAACTTCTTAATAAAAAATCAAGGCAACATAAAAAAAGGTTTAAAAAATAAAAGAAAAATAAAGTAGGAGCGATTTCTCTTGGGCATAGAGATGACTTCCCAGAATGCCAGAATGAAAAACACTAGAATGATTTTTGAGGAAGAATGTTTGGTATTTTGTCAAGTACATTATTAAGAAAGACAGATTTCTAAAGGCAAAAGACAGGATCAGACACTCCCTTGTAGTCCTTTCAGTTCTGTCGTTTCATGATTGTAAGATTAATATTACATCAGAATTCTCTTGGCTTCTGTTTTCACCTGTATTATTCAGCATCTCTTGCACCTGCCACCGACTGGTAGATGATCTGTGTTCCTTCTCTGTCCCAGGAAAATAAGTGTGGACAATGCATTCTCTCTCTGTCTCTGTCTCTGTCTCTCTCTCTCTCTCTCTCTCTCTCACAAGTTGGGGGGTGTCAAATAGTTCTTAAGTGCAGCATTCCCATAACAGATTCCAAACTATATTAGCCTAATAGAAGAAAGAGGCATCACCTTTGCCATCCTTATCAAATTGACTCAGTTCTGACTTTGTGCTCAGGTTCATGAACGCAGACTTCACTAATGGGACCTTGAAGTTCTTCCCCCATGAGTGTTCCTTAGCAATAGGAAGTGCTCCCTTAGACCCATTGTCTCTCGTCACAGCATCTACTTCTCACCCTCACTGTGCTTTCACATAGTTCTTTTCTGCCTTCTGTGGTCCCCACCTTTCCTTTCCAGGATTGAAACCCTTCCCCAACATTAGCAAACTAGTGTCCCTCTCTGGCAGAGCATCTCTGTACTTACAGCATGGAGTAGAGCGGATCTCCAAGTCTCCAAGAGCAAGAGGGAAGTGGGTAGAGGGCCTGCTGGCATTATGTAGCACTGCTCAGGCTGGCTCTAAGTCTACAAGTTCTGGAGGAATAAGTGAACCTGGGAAAAGATCAGGAAGTTTATCAAGAAGTCAAAGGAAAGAAGAAGAGTCCCCTCCTCCAACATTCCCCAGATTTTTGCTCTCTTGCTCCATTAAGATTAACCATTAACTAGTGGTGTGGCTGCCCGCCTTAGCAGACAAGGTTAACAATGTACCTGAGCAATCCTGGTCCCATATCAATGGGTAATTCATTCCCCCAACACCAACCTCTGCTCTTCTGCGATGCTGGTAGGCAGTGTTTTATTTTTAACTCCTAGAGGCTCTAAAATGAGTCAGAATAACATGCTAATCAAATTAATCCTAAAATCTGCAACCAATTCTAGAAATTCCTTCTCTATTCTATTTCTCTTCCCAATCTGTGTCTAGCCCCAATGTCCAAATAGCTCATTAAAAGATTTGACAATGGATAACACAGCATAAACAAATTTCAGTAATAAATATGTCATCCCATCAATATACAAATTCCCAAATTTGAATAGTAACTGCTTTGTAATGGATTTTCCTGGGAAGAAATCAAAGTTAAAAATTAAATTCCATGCAGATTACTCCAAAAAATTTGCAGGTCAAAAAAATTACAGTCCAAGATCATTTCCTTGTCCTTGCCCTTCTAAAGAAATTAAAATCCAAATTTCATTCTCTTTGATTTTTTTACTTCTACCTACTCTCAGTAAAGAAAGGTCTTTGCTACAAAGCAGAGTTGGGATGTCTTAGGCAGTACAACCTGGGATATGTACGATGGTATGGCTATAAGTCCCTAAGAACCACACTGAATGTGGCTCCAGTATTTCCTGTTTTTAGAGGCTACAGGACTGAACAGAGCACAAAAAGTTATCACAGCCCTGACCCTGAACCTCCAAATCTAGAAAACATCTCAACCTTCTAATCACAAGTAAAATTTTGTCTCCAAAGCCCAAGATTAATGTCAGAGATTCAGTACTACTAGAAGAGAAAGACCAGAAAATGACTTGGTTTAGCCTTTTGATGATGCCATCGAGTCTAGGCTAGTTAGCTAAGTCATAATTTCTAAATTTACATTCAATCATGATCAGCCTCCCATCTGGTAATTAATTTTGACTCTATATAACTATATATGGGGAGCAGCACAAAGGAGGGCGTTCTCCACAGAGCCTTCTTTCTTAAAGTGGCATTTAAGACATAATTTTGCAGAGTTAGAAATTTGCTTTGGTATAAACTCAAAATCACCAGGTTTATTTGATGTGGCCCCTCTTTTCCATTTATTCATTATCTCTAATTTTCCATTTTCCCTTTGAGCTTCATTTTTCTGGCCTCCTGGTGCTGAGCCGAATGTGGGCCTCATTCACATCCCCCGAGCAGGCCTTTACAGTCCTAGGCCATAGAGGATGCGTCCGTTGCTCATACTGTGTAATTGCTTGTGATTACAAAACCTGTCTAAGAAAGAATGATATTTGCCAGTTGTCATATTTGAATCAGCTGAAGAATTACTCTTAGCAAATTCTTGATCTGGTAGATTCTTGATCTACCATCAATGCTCCAGAGCTCATATTTCTCATGGTCTACAGTAGTCAATTCTTGTCCAACAGTCTCCTTAATGCACTGTCTCTCCTATCCTTTGAATATTCTGGAACTTGAATCACATTTATGTTAGGGACATAATTCCACTAGTGCTTTATTCCTCTCTATTACCCTGCTTCTCCCAGGCTTAGTTGAATTTGTAGAAGCTTAACTTACTTCTTATGTCAGTTCCTTTCCTTTGCTAACACGCATAGGCTGGAGTCAAGGATCTTTCTTCCTTTATTTTGTCTTTGCTTTCTGACCCATAAAATAGTTTTTCTAGCGTATTCCCTGAGCACTTGATATGCAGGGGCCCACCTTAGTAGGAGATACAATAAATTCTAAGGCTACCAAAAGCTACAGTTTTCAAACAAATCTTGGCCACCTTCTACCCATGTTGGATAGTCCCGCCTGTAAATATTATCCCATCAAACAACATCCAACCTGGGCCTAGATTCAGTTGATTATTATTCTGTCTGGTTCTCCAGTTTTTATTTCTCACTTCTGTTGTGCTTTCTTTAGAATGCCAGTTTCATGAATTTCTCTAACATGTGCCCTCAAGTCACAGGCAAAACCTGCTTGCCACCTGCATTGTCTGTCTCTGAATCTAACTCATATCACAGTGGTTTGCATGTTTTTATGTATCTAGTCTTCCCATCTTAAATAGTCCAGATTCTTTGTGACTACTTGGTTAACTACCCTCCTTCAAGAATGTTCCCTAATTGTTCTTTCTGTGTATTCTTCTTCTGCTACTTTCAGAGGAACTTCTCAGCGCATTCCTGAATCTGGCTTCTTGCCAGCAGGGAGGATGGTTTTAGTGAGAAGTCTTACCCTTTTTATTTGTCTTCTAGTTGGCCCAATTATTACTTCTTAACTAGTAAAGATATATTAAACATCTTTACTTTTTTTTTTTAAAGATTGATTTATTTGTGCATACAAGAATTGGGGTACAGGCTAGAGGTGTGAGGGGGGTGAGAGGAGTCACCAGAGACAGAGAGGGGAGCAGAACAGGCAGACTGACTGAAACAAGCTGCTGAGGGGAGCCACGCCATGTGGGTCCCCTCCCACGATCGAACTCGTGCTGCAGTGGCTGCAGTTTGCGTCATAGTGCGTTGCTTAACCCACTGCGCCGCCAGGGAGGCCCAAACATCTTTACTTCTCTAATACTCTTTTTGTGAACTGGACCAAATTGTGCCTATCAACTTTGTGTCCGAGAGCTCCTGTTTTTCTGTATGTCTAGTCTCTCCACTAAACATTCATTTTGTTTCTGTTATAGACCGACTGTGTCTTCCCAACATCCATGTTAAATCCTAATGCCCAATGTGCTGGTATTTGGAAGTGGGGTATTGGGAAGGGAATTAAGTTATGAGGATGGAGGTCTCATGACTAGAATTAGTGCTCTTATAAGAGAGAGCTCCCTTGCCCCTTCCATCATATGAAATTTAGTGAGAAGATATGTCTATGAATCAGGAAGTGGGTTCTACAAAACATTAAATCTGCCAGCATGTTGATCTTAGACTTTCCAGCTTCTAGAACTGTGAGAACTAAGTTTCTGCTGTTTATAAGTCACTCTATGGCATTTTATCGTAGCAGCCTGAATGAATTAAGAGCACTTCCTAAGCAAATTTTACTCTCTTCATCTAGTCATCCTTTATTTTTTTTTTTAATTCTTTCACTTCCTTTGCTCATGTAGCCAGACTCAAACATAACTTTCAAATCACTCCAGTTCTTTCTTGATTTCTAGAGGAAACTTCATTGCTGGGGATGACTGGCAAGGCACAGCCGTTGTTTTTCTCTCACCCTGGAAAATGACATGTTCTCTTTACCCTAAGAATTTCCATTCCAGGGCCTCTCTGGTGGTACAGCGAGTTGAGTGCCACACTGTGAAGCATCCGCTGCACAGCAGCACGAGTTGGATCCCTGGCCAGGGAGGGGACCCACAGGGCCCAGCAGACCTCTCCAGCTTTGCCCGCTGCTCCCCTCAGCAGTGTATTTCAGTCCATCTTCCTGTTCTGCTCCCCACTCTGTCTCTGGTGAATTCTCGCACCTCCTGTGCCTCTGGCCTGTACCTCAGCTCTTGTATGCATAAATAAATAAATCTTTTTAAGAAAAAGAATTTCCATCCCATACACCTGGTGGAATATATGAATTTATTAATAAAAATTGCCAACCTTTTTGAGTCAGATTTGACATATGGATCTCAGAAATCTAAAGCAATGGTCAGAATTTGTGTAACATATCCAGAACTACTTGAAACCACATTGTAGTGCTCATTTTTACTCAATAGACAAGTCATGTGAAAATTAGTTATAAATAGAAGAAGATACTACACTGCCTACAAAGAGCTGGCAAAAAAAACCTTAAAGTCAGAACCTTGTCCACTATCCAAGCTACCATCCCTTCTCGCCTAGATTATTGCTGCAATAGTTCCTAAATCATTTTCTTGGGACCATTCTTGCCCCCAATAGTGCATCTTCCACAACATTGACAGAATGGCCTTTTAAAAATTTATATCAGGTCACAATTAAGAGAGTAAAGGTACAAGTGATAGAAAGGGATTGAAGTTTTTGCAAATCATATATCTAATAGGACCAAGTATCCTGAATACATCAAGAACTATTATAACTCAACAATTAAAAGACAAGTAAATCAATTAAAAAATGGACAAAGGATTGGCATAAACATTTTTCCAAAGTAGATATACAAATAGCCAGTAAGCACATGAAATGATCTTAATGTTATTAGTCATCAAGGAAATGGAAATCAATGTCATAATGAGACACACTTCACACCCACAAGGATAACTATAATCACAAAAACAGAAAATAACAAGTGTTGACAAAGATGAGGCAAAGCTGGAATCCTCCTACATTTCTGGTGGGAATATAAAATGGTATAGTTCCTTTAGAAAAGAATTTAGAAGTTCCTCTAAAAGTTAAATGTAGAATTATCATATGACTTAGCAGTTCTACTCCTAGGTATATATCCAAAAGAAATAAAAGGATATACCCATACAAAACTTGTACACAAATACTCATAGAGGCATTATTCAGTCAAAATGTTAAACAGCCCAAATGTTTTTTTTTTAAAACAGACTAATGAATAAGCAAATTGCTATATATGCACACAATAGAATATTATCCTGCCATAAAAATGAAATTCTGCTACATGCTACAAAATGGATGTTCTTGAAAAATTGTGCAGAGTGGAAGAAGATAATACAATGGCTCCATTTATATAAAATGTCCAGAATGGACAAATCCATAGAGAACAAAAGTAGATTATTATTTGTCATAGACTGGGGTAAGGGATAAGGAGGGGAATAACTGCTAGCAGATAGGGAGTTCCCTGTAAAGATGACAGAAATGTTCAGAAATTAGTGGCATTGGTTACCCTCATTATAAAATGTTAAAACCAGTGAACTGTAACGTTCAAATGGCAACATTTATGATGTGTGAATTATTACTTAATTTTCTAAAACACTTCTAAGGGGGAAAACTTACATCAATTCATGATCTGGTTAAACTCTTCAGTGGTTTCCTGTATCACTCAGAAAAAAAATCTAACCTCCTTATGTAGGCCTACAGGCCCTGTACAATATGACCTCTGTCTGCCTCTTTTGTCTCCCTCCCTGCCATCACTCCCCTTCATTTACATTACATTCTAGGTTCACTCAGAACTTTGCACTTAATCTTCCTCCTGCTTGAACTGTTTTTTGCCTAGGGCTGCTCATAGCTACTTCTTTCTTATCATCAAAGTCTCAGAACAGTGTCACCTCTTCAGAGAGGGACACTTCTTTCTCCCCAACACTGTCTATCATAATACCTTTTCTTATTTTCTTCACAATACAAATCACACCTGAAATTATTCTCTGAAAACAAAGAGGCCTATCACCCAAGGCCTAGCACCAAGTAAATGCTCAAAATATATATGTTGAATGAATGAATGCACAGCCCTCTCTTGTGTACCTTGTTCATTTAGACATTTTGGTAGTGTTTGGGGTGCTGACCAAGCTACACCTGATTTGAATGATAGCTTAAGTACCCTATTCCTGGAAGCAGCAAGGTCATGTGTGAAGCATGAGGGGAGGAGAAAGAAGAAGGGAAGGTCAGAAACCGGAAACAGGAGGTGTGGAGAAATGTACCACACCATCACTTCCAAATTATCCAGTGATGAAATTTAAGTGTTGTGGAAACCATCACAAAACTGCTCAAATTTTAAGAAACCAGCTATATAAATCTTGCAGTGTAATTTGTGATTCTGCTTGCTCTCTGAGAGTTGAGGTACACCCACTTGGTCTGAGAGCACCAGAGATCAAAGGAAGCAGAGCTATGGGCCACACAGTGGGATGTCCCTGTAACTGCAGCTCAGCCCAGCTTCCTGCTTTGTTTCTGCAAAGGGCCAGTGATCAAGAGAGCCCCACAGATCACATTAGCTGTAGGACCCAGGAGACAGTAAGCCAGGAGACAAAGTGGCATCACGGCCACTAAGAATGCTATTCAGGAGTGGCCATGGTTGTCTTGGGATTGAGGGGATGTCAGGGTAAGGGCCTTACAGGGGTGACATTCAGAGGCCAAGTGAGGTATCTTCTAAAACAGATACCCCAAAGCTTATGTGAAGGATTTGAGGCCTGGAATGTCCATTTTTTGCTAGAGAAGACTAAGCCACCGTTGTTGCTTCATCATTATGACCTAGGAATAGGTGGTGACACATATGACAGAGGGGACAGTGTTCATTTCCCCTCATTCAAATAGGGACATATCCTATTTTTATTCTGAGATGATCTATGAATCACATATGACATAAATTAAGTGGAAGCAACATTATAGGGGGAGGGGAACCATCTGTTTGGTATATTTTAATGAGTTTTATCATCAGGCAAAAGAAAATGGTTACCTCTAAACTAAGCAAGGTGGGTAAAGAACATAAAGACTCATTTAGATTTATCAATAGATTATCAAATGAGGAGAAAAGGTTGTTGGGAAAAGAAGCATGAGAAAGTGAGGTGGTACAAAGGAAATAAAGACTAATTTGGCAACAATAGCCAACTTTGTGAAATGGGAAGAATAGCCCTTTAAGCTGGAAGAGCTAAAGCTTTGTTTTAAATCAGTTTGAACAATTGTGTGCATGCAAAATACTGAAAGGAAGCAAGGTGGCTTTTAGAAAGTTTAAATGTAAGAAAGTGAGCAGAACATAAGTCCCAGCTTGCACATGGAGGTAATATCTAGGAATGCCTAAGACGGTGAATTATAAGAAGGAAGCTAGTGCTGGCTTGCACAGATTTGAATTTCCAGAACAGCCTGCTAGGTGGCCTCCACTATCAAACCATCCTGCATTGTGTCATCTGACCAATCTGTAACAGGCTTTCATGGTGAAAAACCTCAACACCCTCCCAGATCTTACTAAGCCACCCTTGGACTCTGTTAGTTCTCCGGCCCCACCTTCCTTTTCTCTAGCACACACCTCTCAAGCTGCTACTCTACCTGTCCTGCCTCTAGGCCTTTGTCAGAGATACTACTCTGGCCTGATACTACTCTGGCTGTCTCTCATCTGCCTGATCCAGTGGTATCCTGTTGTCATGGTCAAGCTTACATTTCAGTTCCACCACTAGCCTTTTTAAATGTCCCTTTCCATGAACTCTTAAAATACAATTGTTCCTTTATGCTGTCAGGTATTATTCACTCCTCCTTCACCTGTTTTAGTAACAGAAACTAGAGGAAAAAGAAGAAAGAAATCCACTTTAGATTTCAATTTGGAGGTGGGAATGGGTACAGGATGGAGGGAGCATATAGCAGTGTTGTCCTTTTGCTGTAGGAAAGGAAGCAGAGCCAGTTGCAGTGAGCACCATGCTTTCCATGCCATTCTGGTGGAAACAGATGAGGGGGTTAAGCTTGGTATCAGGAGGAATGAAAACTTTATCTGGTGCTCCAGATAGCGGAAACTTACTGTGCAAATTTTGGAATCTTACACTATACTTACTAAATGAGGGATGTTGGGTGGTAGGCAGTAACTTGTTTTAGTAGTGCTCTAGGCAATCCTGACACATGGCAATGTTAAAGAACACTGCTTTAGATCATAAACATTTTAAAATTATTCATCACATGAAACTAGCTCTTTATGACATACGTCTTGTCTTCTGAAACAGAACAGACTAAACATTAAATGCTCCTTTCCTGTGGGGTCAGAGTGACCACAAAGAACACTTCTCCTTGCCCAGTGCATTGGACCAAGCAGCACAGCGGTCACCACACTGCCAGGACGACAGTCCACCTGATTACCTCATTCCAGCTACTGACTGCAACTGTTGTTAGGGTCCATTATCAAAACAATACAAAGACTAAGTGAAACTAGATCCCAGTATAAAACACCTGCATTCAGCTTCCTAATTATAACCACACCTAACTACAAAACTGCACTGAGCCATTCTGATGTCACAATCCCATATCTTTTCACTGAAGTGGTGAACTTTCCTAGGCAACTCTTGAGATATTTTGGTATTTAACTGGATTCCACTTATACTGTGCAGACTTTGCTGATTCTCCTCCAGCTAACACACTGTTCTTGCCACATACCAGTTTGCCAGAAAACAACTTTTTCTTTTTTTTTTTTACTTTTAAGATTTATTTTTTTTTGCATACAAGAACTGGGGTACGTACAGGCTAGAGGTGTGGGGGGTGAGATGATCCACCAGAGACAGAGTCGGGAACAGAACAGGCAGATTAATTGAAATACACTGCTGAGGGGAGTAGGGGGAGAAGTTTGCCACACCATATAGGTTACCTCCCAGGCCAGTCTCAGGGATCAAACTCGGCTTCATTGGCTACAGTTTGCTTCATAGTGCATTGCTTAACCCATTGTGCCACAAGGGAGGGCCCCAACTGCTTCTTTCAAATCAATTAAAAATCTCAGAATCTCCAGGTCTTACCAATTATAAATAGTGCTGCAATAAACATGGGGGTCCAGGTACTCTTTTGGGTCGGTGTTTTTGTGTCCTTTGGGTAGGTCCCTAGGAGTGGGATTGCCAGATCATATGGTAGTTCCATCTCTAGTAGACCGAGGAACCTCCATATGGCCTTCCATAGTGGTTGGATTAACTTGCATTCCCACCAGCAGTGTAGTAGAGTACAACCCAAATGCCCAAAAATAGGTGTCTGGATCAAGAAGATAAGGTACATATACACAATGGAATACTATTCAGCAATCAAAAATGATAAACTAGGGCCATCTATAGAAACATGGATGGAGCTAGAAGTGACACAAGTCAGAAGGCAAGAGAAAAATATCGGATGGCCTCGCTTTTAGGAGGAATATGAAAGAACAACTACCACAATAAAAAAGAAAACAACAACAAAAAAAAAACAAGAGAAAGCTCAAGGAAATGGGCAATTACAACTAAAAACAAACAAAAATCTCAACAAGATCAAAAGGTCAAAGATAAACCAAAGGGATCATTGTTGGGGGGGGGGGGGAGGCAGAGGAAGGGGAGGGCAAAGACAGGGAGGAGGGAGCACAAGGGACTGAGGTGATAGCACATGGGTGAAATGGTGGTGGGAACCCCCTGGGGACTACAAATGATGTCAAATACAATTAAATCTAATTTGAAACAATGAAAAATTTTTTTTAAAAATCTCAGAATCTGCATCTGCAGTTGCTCAAAGTTCACCTTTTACTAAGACATCTCCAGACAACAGCTATGTGGGGTTTAGCTTTTCTTGACTTCACAGTGGTAAGCCTATCGCCAGCTTCTAACTGCTGAGGGTGGGCACTGCTTTGTGTCTACCCCAACCCACCTCTCAGCTCTCTACCCAACATCCTGCCTTCAGTGAGGTTTACAGCCAGTTCAGTTCCTTTTGGGAAGTCAAGTAGCTTTCATACAGTCCAAACTGAATTGGATTTGCTTGGATTTGAGGGTAGACATATATGATCATTGGAAATACAATCAAAATGCCTCTCAGAAAGGTTGATCAACGTTCTCCAGAGTGTAGAAGGTATCTATTTCCCCACAGTCTCATAGGCAGAGATGGGATAACTTTTTCCTGTAGATTTCTTTTTTTTTAGCTCATAGATTGAAATACACTGTGAGGGGAGCAGCAGGCGAGATAGGCAAGTTCTGCTGGCCATGTGGGGCACCTCTCTGGCCAGGGATCTAACTTGTGCTGTGGTGGCCACAGATAACTTCATAAGGTTGCTACTTAACCACTTGTGCCAAAAGGAAGGCCTTTCCCTGTAGATTTCTTAGTGTTCTAGGACATCTTCACAAAACCATCACTACTAGGAGAACTTTAATCATCTCTCTTCAGAGGCTGCCCCTTCCTCTCAGATGCAATTTTCTTTTTAAATTTGATTTAAAGAGCTGAATCAAGAACTTTGAAATTACTTCTCACAACTACAAAGTCACAGAACTTGCAACCTAACCATGCTATTTATAATGACCTCTTCTTTTTCATTTCAAAGACTAGTCAAGTGTTTTAAAATCAGAAGGCAAAGACAACTTAAGATGATGCAGCTCCCTTCTCAATTTTTCCTTAAAATGGCTCTTTAAAAAAGTCTTAATTTTTTAAATGAAAAATCAGAATGAGCTATACAACAAAATCCCCTTTTTTGTATTTGAGAAATAGATGCACAGCAAACACGATTCAGCCCAATTTTAGACCAACTGCTTCAGAAACTTCAGACTTGCAGCCCAAACTTACATATATTGTAAAAGATCTTGTAGTAGGACACTTTAAGCTACAAAACCCAACTTAGACTTGGGTTATGACTTCGAAGTCTGGGGAATAGTCAACCTCAGGCATAGATGGATTCAGGAACTCAAGCAATCTCATCACACTCTAGCTACTGCCTATCTCCATCTCAGCCTCCCGTTTGTAGCAGGTTCTCTTTCCCTGTGGTGGTTGATTAACATTTCTGGTCCTGTGCTCACCTCTGTTCCCAGGAGGGAGAGAGAGAGAAATGGAGCACTGTAACTGACAATCCGTGGTGAGCATGGCAAGTGGAATAGGACTTCCCCAGGAGAGGGGATAGACTAAGGACTCCAAATAAAAGATAATTATTATATCTTCCCAAGCAATTTAATTCAGAATAATTTCAACATTTCCTTGTAGGACAGTATAGATCTTCATGACTAATAAATCATCAGAAGCATTCCCTGGGTGACTCACCCAGTCTCTGCTGTCAGTCCACTCTCCTTTATGCTGGGAATACAAAAGCATTCATTTGAACTTGCTACGTTTCTGGTTTACAGCTTTCATGCACAGGCTTATTATTTAAAAAGAAAGATTCTTAGTGATGCTTTGTGGTTGTTAGTGTTTTTTTAATTCTCACAACAATGCAGATGATGAATCTAGTAGGGAGAAAGACTGGATATGTTGATTTATCCAAGGTGACAGCATGCAAAAGTGGCAGAGTTGGACTATAAACTTAAGATTTATACCTTCAAACAGTACGCGCTGTCCAAGTGCACAGGTAGCAGTATTAATATTAAAAATGATTTTGATAAAAATAAGTATTATTTATTGAGTCCATCCTATGTGCCAGGCAATTTTTTTTTTTGCAAACGTTATCTCACTAATCTTTACAACAGGCTACAGATGGGAAATCTGAAGCTCAAAGAAGTTAAGTAATTAATCTAACCACATAGCTAGTAAGTGGACTTAAAACAAAGAACACTTGAGGGAAAAAAGCCAATTACAAAAGGCCGTATATTGTATAACTTCATTTACATAACAGTCTCAAGATGACAACATTATAGAAATAAAGACTAGATTATGGTTGCCAGGAATTAAGGATGATGTAACTAAAAAGTGGCAGAAGGAGGGAAGTGTTTATGGAGATGGAATAATTCTTGATTGTGGTATCTTGACTGTGGTTATCCTTACATAAATCTACACACATGATCAAATAAATAGAGTTATACAGATGCATTATACCAATGGCAATTTCCTGGCTCTGATACTGTATTATAATTACATAAGATGTGACCAATGGCAGAAACAGGATGGAACCTCTAATATGTGACTTCTCTACTATCGTTGCAACAGCCTGTAAATCTATAACTAATTCAAAATTTTAAAATTAAAAAGGTATATTTGATTCTAAAGTACATTTCTTTAAGCTTTGTTGAGATATATAATGGACATAAAAGTCTATGTTCTTAATTGCTGACTGCATTGTATGGTTTCATTATCTTGGGCTGAGACCAGCAGGCAAGCAGAGGATAGCTCTTAAGAAACAGAACCTGACTATACAAATTAAGGTGTTATTATCATTGGAAGTACTCATATGAGATGTCAACTCTCTAAGAAGTTAACCTTAAATAGGTTTTGCTTCCTGCTTCCCAGTGCATAATAAATTAAGCAACTTGCTTTGCTCCATGCATTTATATCAGGCCCAGTTAAGACCTCAGCAGTTTGCTTGCCACTCCCCCCCCCCCCCCGCCCCTTTTGCTTGCTACCATTATCTCATTAAAAGAGTCACAGCTCCTGGGAGAAATGTCTGATACTAAGAGTACAGCAGGGAAATATAAGTTGAAGCATCCTCTAGTGCTTAAAAAAACAAAAAGAAGGCCTCTCTGGTGGTGCAGTGGGTCGAGCACCACACTGTGAAGCATCCGCTGCCCAGCAGCTCGAGTTAGATCCTGGCCAGCGAGGGGCCTCTCGTGGCACAGCAGACCTCCCCTGCCTCGCCCACTGCTCTCCTCAGCAGTGTGTTTCAGTCCATCTGCCTGTTCTGCTCCCCACTCTGTCTCTGGTGAATCCTCTCACCTCCAGCTACTCTGGCCTGTACCTCAGCTCTTGTATGCATAAATAAATAAAACTTTAAAAAAGATAAAAAGGAGAGTGGATGTCAAAGAGATGTGGGATCAATGGGAAGGAACTCCCAAAACAAACCTAGGAGAATTTAAGGACAGGAATCACGTAGATTGAATTGTAACTCAAAGCACACAACAAATGTCCAGGAGTCCATGCTGATATATATATAAATGAATAAACGAATAAATAGGGAGAAACAGAAGAAAAAACAATTCTTCCTTCTATTAGAGTTCCAAATAATTTTATATATACTTCCTCTCCAGGAGGTGGAGTTTAATCTCTTCTCCCCACCCCCACCCCTTAAATGATTTGCTTCCAAAGAATAGAGAAAAGGGAGAAAGTTCATTTACAGTGAAATAAGCTGGCTAACACGACTGTAACTAAACGTCCAAGTTTAACAAAGCAAGTCAAAAATCATACTGAGAAAATATATCTCTGATTGATCAGATGAGAATGCTACTTCACCTCTGTTGTCATCTGTCCCAAAACCCATACCTCAGTTTAACAGAATAAAACATCAAATTGACAATCGTTTTACAAATTTCTTAACAATTATTTCTCAAAAATGTCAAGATCATGAAAAATAGGGAAAAATATCTTAAAAACTGTCATAGATCAGAGGAGGTTAAGGAGACGTGGTGATGAGATATAATGTGGTATCCTGAATGAGATCCTAGAACAGGAAAAGAACAGTAATGGAAAAGCTGGGGAAATCCAAATGAAGTCTGGTGTCTAGTAAATAGCAATGTACCCATTGTCATTTTCTTAGTTGTGACAAATGTCTTCTAAGATGCTAACTATCAGCAAACTGATTGAAGATCAGAATCAACCTCTGTACTATCTTTGCAACTCTCTTATCAATCTAAAGCCATCCTAAAATGAAAAGCTAAAAAAGGAAAAGATTCTAACTAACCAGGTATGAATAATGCAATTACAAGACAGAAACCATAAAGGAGAAATACTTCATACAGATGCAGCAGAAAAGGAGAAAAGATACAGCACATATTTTCACATTAAACATTGTACATTTCCTTTCTTAAAATAGTTCTATGATGGTGTTACTTAAATATTGTAAATGAAGAGAGAAAATAGAGAGGTGAAAAAGAATAAGAGGCATGACAGGAAGGACAATAACAGTTCAGAGACACTGAGCAGACCCTGCAAGTTCGTGAGTCCACACATGGACCGAGCATCACCTGCTCAGCCTCTTTCCCTGTTAATACGTGCCTTGCCCAGCTGTGACCCAGTTGGAACCAAGCTCAGGAATTCAGAAAGAGGTATTTTGGTGTATGAGGGAAGCCATTAAGATCTGGAAAGGTGCTATCTCCTCCAGCTATCTCCCCAGGACTGTCTAGATCAAAACTTGGTGAAGGTAGGGCTAAGCTAAACTACTGAGGAAAAATTTCAAGGAAAATTCTACTTGCTCTTTGCCCTGTAGGAGCTCACCATGCTACTGTCCAATTATCTCAGATGAAAAATATTTCAAAACATGCACACCGCAGTGTAATTTTCCCTTTCATGGATGGTGGCACTAATTCATGTCCTAAAACTACTTAGAAAAAAATAATTACTCCCACCAGTAGCATTGATTTTAATAGATGCCTGTAGCTTAAGTGACTACAAAGAGTACTCTAGGGGAAAACATTACATAAGAATTTAAAATTTAGTTAATATTTACTTCCATGTTATAAAATGATTATCCTATAGTATGATTTTGAAAGCATTAGCTGATTTTATTATCATATCGATCTCCCCTTAGAACAAGTATTATTTCCAGTTTATAAATAAGAATACCCGAGGATCTGAATAACTAAGTAAGTGGTTAAGTGAACAGCTGGTAAGTAGCTGCGCAAGGTCTGGAAGTTTACAACCCAAACTATCTGACATCAGTTGTTGACCCAATGATGGTCATGCCCTACTCAGCTTGCCTGTTATGTCCCTTTATAAGTTCAAAGCTTCCAGTCTGAAAGGAGTGAAGGTAGACTTTGGTACATTCTGGGCTTGCGCCTCTTCTGTAGGAGTTGAGGTAACCTTGCAGTTCCCACTGTCCTCATCAGGTGCTATCAACATTAGGAACTGGCCTTTTTCATAGCCAGTTTTATGAACGGCACTGAATTCTAGGAATAGTGGAGAAGGTTTCTTACATGGCATTAAGTTCACTTCCAATGAAGGATATGTTATTGGAGATTCTGAGATTTGCTTTAAAACAATCTAGGATGGACACAAAAACCAAAAATGAAAAGAGAAGGACAAACTGGGGACACTTGGTGGGGAGGGAAGAGGGGAAGAGTTGAGGGCAGACGGGAGCACGGGGGACCGAGGTGATGGTGCACTGGTGAGATGGTGATGGGGAATACATGGGGATTACAATTGATGTCAAATATATGTAAATTTAAGAAAAAATTTATATATAAAAAAATTTTTTAAAAGCTAATTTAAATAAAAATGAAAAAAAATAATCTAAGACGCAGCAGAGGGGAAAGAGGGTACCAATGACAAAGGAATGGCCATAAATATGAGGAACCGGTAAGTACGCATAAGAATGACCTTATAACATAAATATTAAAGCTTAGTAATGAGTACAGAAGGCATCATTATATGATTTCTTCTATTTTGGTATGTTTGAAAATTTATAGAATAAAAGTTAATACATTATCAAATATAAATTTTGAAGAACATAGCTAATTAGGCTAGCTAATTCAGAGACCTTACAAGATAATCAATCAAACACAATGGAAATTTACTTCTCTTAACAAAATGGTTCAGGAGGAGGTTCAAGCCTGAAAGAGTAGAGGTTCTACTCCGTGAAGTCACACAGGCACCTTGCCAGGTTCTGCCATATTCAACACATGAATTCCAAGGGCGCTCTACTTGTCACCACCCTGGCCCATAGAAAGGAAGAAGGGAACGATTGTACCGTCTCTTGAAAGCACAGACCAGAAGTGCACATTTCACTCTATTCCATTCCGCTAGCACATGCCACTTTTGGCTGCAAAGAGGTCAGGCATTGTGGCTCATGACTGACAGACATGACCTAATTATAGCTCTGTGAAGGGTTAAGATTTTATCCCATGGTCAGGGAAAACATGTAACTTGACATGTGCTCTGGAAATATTGATGTGTCCTCAATGTGAAGAATGAACTCAATGGAGACAAGATGGGAGAAAGAGACTGATTAGGAGGCTGCAGTAAACTAGACTGGAGATGATGACATCTACAATCAAAGCAGTAGAGGGTGTCCCTGGTGGCACAGGGGTTAAGTTTTAGCACTATCAAGCTATAGGCAGCCACTGAAGCATGAGTTTAATCCCTGGCACCAGGGAGCTAGCCCACTTGGCAGAACAGACCCCTCCTGTCGCACCCAGTGCTCCCCTCAGCAGTATATTTCAGTCTATCTGCCTGTTCTGCTCCCCACTCTGTCTCTAGTGAAACCTCACACCCCCCACACCTCTGACCTATACCCCAGCTCTTGTATGCATAAATAAAATAAATCTTAAAAAAATGAAAGCTGAGATTAATTAAGAGATATTTGTGAAGTAGAGTGGTGGGATTTGAACCACTGGCTAGCTAAGCAAAGCAGAGTGAAGAGTGAAGGATGACAACCAGTTTCTGGCTTGACTAATCCTGCTGTCATTCATCAAAAGAGACAATATAGTGAAGAAGCAGTTTGCTAGTTTGAGGGGTTTTGAGGAGATGAGAGAAGGAAACCAGTGTGTACTATTTTGTCCATCCTGGTTTAAAGTGCTTATGAGTCACTAAGAAGAGAGATGCAGAATATAGTTGATGCCTAGAAATAATTATCTTGAAGAAATAAACTTGGAAGTCGGCATTGTACAGATACTAATTAAAGGCATGGATATAGAGAAAATCTAAATCACCCCTAAATAAAATGTTTAATAAGATTAAATACAAACTGGTATAGAGCACTGAGGAATACTCATCTTTAAATGACCTGCAACAGAGAAAAAAGGTCCCGGAGAGATTACTGAAAAGAAACAGTGGTAAATGGAAAGAAATCAGAATACTTTGTATATAGAAGCTAAAAGAAGAATTTTCAAAAAATTATTAAGTGGGACTAAGTCCTTGCTGCTAAGAGGCAAGTTTTGGTGATCTTAACAGGAGCACTAATAGAGGAGGTGATGCCAAATTTTCAGGGGTTGAAGACTGAATAGGAGTCAAGGTTCTTATTGTATGTGAGTCTCAAACATCCACCCCTTCACAGAAAATGGGGAGTTCTCTTTCCCTTTCCATGGACTACTACAGAAACAAATTAGAGTTCTAGTTATAGTCACTAGTTTAAGCAGAAAGGGAGTCTTATATGCATAAATAAATAAATCTTTTATATTTTTATTTATAAATAAATATACTTATTTATTATAATAAATAAATTTTTAAAGAAAGATCTTTTTTTTTTTTAGAGAAAGAAAAAGTTTATTAAGGAGAAAAGGAACAGAAATAAAGTGGGACTCCCAGGCCAGTGGAACCAGGCCAGGGAGGGGCAAGGGAGCTCCAAAGAAAAATGTTTTAAAAAAGATTTATGTATTTATGTATACAAGAACTGGGGTACAGGCCAGAGGTGTGGGGATGAGAGGATTCACCAGAGATAAAGTGGGGAACAGAACAGGCAAATCTGCTGAGGGGATCAGCAGGCAAGGCAGGAGAGGTCTGCTGTGCCACGAGGGTAACTCCCTGGCCGGGGATGGAACTTGTGCTTCAGTGGCTGTGGTTGCTTCATAGTGTGGTGCTTAACCCCTTGCACCACTAGGGAGGCCCCAATAAATAAATCTTTTAAAAAAGAAAGGGATTTATTACATTGTTAGTTTGCAGCATATTTGGGAGGGCCTTGGAATCAATCTTAGTTATTGCACAGTTTCCTGGTTCAAGGAAAATACCCAACCACATCATGAGAATGTTCTGGCAGCTATGTCCTTGCTACCACCATCTGCTATTTGATACCTATGGATCCAGGATCTGGTCACCAAATCACCACATAGCTGTAACAGAAAAAGCAAATCCTCTTATGTGCTTGTTAAAAGAACTATGCAGCCTGTGATGCTCACTTCTGCCTGCCAAGTCTGGCAGGGGTGCATCTGCCTTCAGAAAGCATTAGTAACCCTTGCTGTATTTCAAGCATGTCTTGGAAATTTAGTGTTTAGCTTTCCAGCTTCTAAAGCACAGGAAGGATTGTACAATGGGTTGCAAATGTATAGAGTATGTCAGCTAATAATATTTGCCACTGCCTATTCATTTGGCTATTCACCACCTGATTATCTTTGTCCCCACATGTAAAATTTCACACCACAAACTGTAACAAAAACATGTTCCTATCTTTCATAAAGTAGTATTTCTTGTAGAAAAGAAGTTACATTTATTCATCCTCTCCCTTTGATACACAGAATTTCATCAATAACTTCCTTTTTCCTTAGGTAATGTTTCTTCCTTGTCTGGTTAAATCACAACTTGGTGTTGATATCCTAAAATCTATGGAATAAGTTGTGAGGTTCACCACAAATTATAAGGGCAAGGTAAAAAAAAAGAACAGAACAAGGAAGAAAATAAGGTAAGACCACTTACTATAGCTGGTGTTTACTTTCTTCCAACACTATGAATCCTACGCACCCTTTGCTCTCAACCAAAAGCTTACAGAGTTGGAATTGTTTACCTGATGGGATAACCCAAACCCCCTTCCTAAAAAGTCTGAACTTTTCATGACACTGACATATAGATTCCTGAGGTTTCCCCACTGGCTTTAGGCACTGAGCGTAGTAATAGGAGGCAAAGGATGTCCTGAGTTCCAAATGTGCTTCTCTCATTTCTCTTCACATAGCTACATGTAACAAGCATTGTGCCATGGAATGAGGAAACGTTTTTATCCTGGGCCTATCAGGAAAGATTTCATATATGCACACACACATACACACATGCACAAAGTTAGATTTTGTTAGGTGATTTGAATTTTTGAGGAGAAAAAAAGAAAATACATTTCCAATGAAGAAAACAGCAAAGGCATCAGTATGCATGGCAAATTTGGAAAACTCCAATCCAGAAAGAATGGAGTGTGCACGAAAATGGAAATGCTTATGGAAGCAGAATGCTGAAAGGAATGGACAGTTCATGTTGCTGAGGGATGTGTTGAGAAGCCACTGAAAGTCTACGAGAATGAAGGAAGAAGTTCCACTCATGTTTAGGAAGAGGATATGTTTGGGTACTCTGAATACATAAAGATCACAAGCTTTGAATTTAAGGAGGCATGGTTTGATTCTTGCTTCGTAATCACCAGTAGTGCTGTTTGGGGCAAGACACTTCTCTGTTTCTCGATTTCATCATGGCAGAGATGATAAATGAAAGCAAGCAATACTTGCAGGGCACAAAGTAGAAGCTAATAAATTATAGGTATTTTTCTTTTTATCACACTGTGGAGGGTGTGCTAGGAAGGTAGACTATTGGATACACGTGCTAATTCAGGCACTGGGGAGGAGTCCGAGAGGCTAGGATTGTAAGTGACAACTGCGGGAAAGAAATGAGAGAATGTAAGATAACAGCATCAGGTGGGGAGATGCCAAGGGCCCTACGATGTTGAGGACAGTCCTCAAGAACAGAGAATCACCTGGCCAATCAGTCAGTAGGGCCCAGTGTCACTGAACTGATAGAAACAGATCAGAGAACAAGCGGTATGACTTTACTCAAAATGTTTTCAAGTTATGGAATATTTAAAATGTTCTTAATGTGGAATAAATATCACATACTGACAACCAAAATTTAACAGATATGGTTCTTCTACATCAAATAGGAAGCGGTGTAGCCAGGAGTCCAGATAATCTTTGGAAAACACTCTAACCCCCTAGGACTGAGAATCCAATGGAAGAACATTTAAATCTTCAGGTGAAAATCCTGTGTTCCTCTTTCATACAATTTTAAAACAGAAAGTATCAGAAAATAATAATTAAATTAAAAGGAAGCGGTTTTTCCCTCAGCTCATTAAGCAGCATCAATGATTATCACTTCGCTGGCATAGCTGGAAAAGAGGCAAAAGTTGCACACTGCTATGATGAAACCTATCAATAGGCGAGATCTAGTATTTCATGTGGATTTTGCTGAAGTAGAATCAGATAGGAGCACCTAATCTAGTCTTTCTAGCCCCACGTAGCTCCATGATAGTCTGACATCAGTGAGTCAGTGTGACCACGGACATAATCCCACATCTGTAGACAACTGTGCACATGATTTCTCCCATAGGATGCCACAAGCATAAACAATAAAAATTAGGTGACTGCTTCAGGCTTTTAGTGAACATTAACACTTAATGAGACAAGTAGAGAAATGCAGACGCAAGGAGGTCAGACAGGCTTACACACGAGCACAGGGACTGCTCCCCTATCAGGTTGATTCAAATTCACAGCATAGCAAATTTATGAGAGTTACTCTTGGGCAGGTAATACTACATGTGTAAAATCTGTAAATTCCAAGGATATTTTGCATATGCATTAAATCATAGTAGCTAACATGGTTCCCTTCTTTGATCCATACCTACTCAGATTTTTATGTGGATCATTTTATATCTGGTTTAACATGCTCATGTAACTGTGTAAAACATTCGTCAACAGCCACATATAGTTACTGAGCATGTGAAACATGACTAGTCTAAATTGAGATATTCTGTGAGTATAAAAAAGCACATGGGATTCAAAGATTTTTTAAAAATATTTGTTTATTTATGCATACAAGAACTGGGGTACAGGCCAGAGGTGTGCAGTGGGGGATGGTGGTGAGACTATTCACCAGAGACAGAGTGAAGAATAGAACAGGCAGACTGACCGATACACACTGCTGAGGGGAGCAGCTGGCGAGACAGGAGAGGTCTGCTGCGCCACATGGGTCACCTCCCTGGCCGGAGGCAGGGATTGAACTTGTGCTGTAGTGGCTGCGTTTTGCTTCACAGTGCATTCCTTAATCCACTGCACCACACCACCAAGGAGGCCCCTCAAACATATTTTTTTTTAATGGAAATTATCTCATTTTACTTTGGCTATATTAAAATCCATACCATTTTTTATATTTTGGGTAGAATAAAATGTATTATTGAAAACAGTCTCACCACAAGTCAAGTTCTAAATTCACCCCAGAAATGAGTCCCAGATAAACTGGTTAATGTTATGTGTACTCCTCTGTGACTCAGTTTATTATTAATTGTTTTTACTTTATTATTAATAAATTAACTTATTAATGAAAAGCAAAGAAATCTAGGTCAACTCCATTCTTTTCTTAGTAAGATAGATTATTTAGGGCTTAAAATCCAGATCTAAAATCATTTTTGGAGAAGTCCAACTCATAACCTAGGACTTCTATGTTCATTAAAACTTGTTTTAAAAAGTATTTTTTCCTTTGGCTCTATGTTAGTGCTATATTGGCTCAATGGATCTAGTTATGAGAACTTAAAAACAACTTGCTGACAAAGTCATCTTGTAACAGGGTGGTCCCATTCAAAGAGGGCAAGTTTGGAAGTTATAAGTGCTCCCCTCCCTGTCCTGTAACAATCTTTTTTCCTAAAAGACTGTTTTCAACATCCTTTTTTAAAATTAAGGTATAACTGACATATAGTATTGCATTAGTTCCAGGTGTACAACATAATGACTTGATAGATGTATATATTGCATAATGATCACCAAAGTAAGTGAAACTAACATCCAACACCACACATAATTAAAAATTTTGTTTCTTGTCATAACAACTTTAAAGATGTAATTTCTTAACAAGGTTAAAATATACAATACACTATCATTAAGCATGCTGTACATTTCAACATTCATTTAATTTGATGTTTTGAGCAAAAAAAATTTAGGGGTAGGGAAGTTTTCCAGGGTGATCTATAACATTCTACATAACTTTTACAAATAGTCCAAGTATTTCTCCAGTTTGCCTTAATAGTTCATATTTGTGATTCTCAACCAAGGTGGAATGGACTTGAGCAGCATACTATAGTTTGGGGAACTTACCACAATAATTGAATACATCAAATCTCCACCTCTCCACCTCTAATGTACTCATTCACACACATACACACAAACAGAGTCTGCAGCATAATATCTGTCAGCTTTTATTCTGTCCTATGGATCCTTCTCATAGTAAAACAATTCATCTACCACTGAAAAGCTTAATTTTCTTGGGTTGTGCTAGAAAAGTAATAGTCATATTCATTACACTTTTAAAAAATATACATGTTGGGGAAGGAAAGGGGTCAAAACAGGGCAGGAAGCACACAGGGGACTATGGTGATCGTGCATGAATGAATTGGTAGTGGAAATTCTTTTGGGACTACACCTAAGAAAAGAAAGCAATTATTATTTTAAAAAAAGGTTTTTTAAATAATAAATAATTTTTTTTAAATTACACATGCTTTCTCACCTTGAGAATGATTGTTCTAAGTTTACCATTCACTACGTCTTTAACAGCATCCTTTTCGTAAACATGATGGCAAAATTCCAGTTTTCAGTAAAACAACATGACATTACCAAAGGTTACTCTTACTCAATTTTGGGTGAGATTCTACATAAGTATGAAATTGTCATCATATATTGTGACATTTGCTGCCACTGATTCAATTCACTTTTATGGTTTTGGCTTCCAAAAAAAGTTTTATTTGCTTTTTACAAAATCATAATGTAGTAAGGAACTACAGCCTCGACTGAAGCTATAGGGTCTGAGATTTAAATTATAATTCTTTCCTGAAGCAACAAAATTATAAAATAAAAATTGCACATTTTATTTAAAGTAATCACCTTTACTAAAATCACTCACCATTTACTACTTAAAACATTCTATTTTTAATACTATGTCCCTAAATTGTATATTACCTTACAGCTCAATGCTACTTCAATAACAAATTTTTCCAGTTATTTATTTAGATGTATTTATTTATGCATACAAGAGCAGGGGTACAGGCCAGAGTCGCGGGAGGTGAGAGGATTCACCAGGGACAAAGTGGGGAGCCGAACAGGCAAATGAACTGAAATACACTGCTGAGCTGAGCAGCGGGCGAGGCAGGAGAGGTCTGCTGCGCCATGTGGGCCCCCTCCCTGGCCGGGGATCCAACTTGCACTGCTGTGCCCAGGCTGCATCACAGTGTGGCGCTCAACCCGCTGCGCCACCAGGGAGACCCAATAACAAACTTTTTAATAAAAAGTTAAGGCAAAAAAATTTTGAAGCCACTTTTAAGAATAAAAAAAACTCGAAGCCTTTATTAATAAACTTGAAGGCATCTGGCACAGCCTGTGGTGTGGTCTCAGGCCAGGAGCCCTGGAGGGCAGCTCTAGCGTGGGGCTCTAACCTTAAATTCCTTCTTGATATACTTTCTAATTTTTCTTCAATTCTGTTGCTACTTTTTAAAATTCTAATTTATTTCATTTTTCATTTCTTACATACCTTCCTTAAATTTTTTCTACCGTATCTTGAAAGTGCTTAAGACCCGCTTTTCCTATGTCTTTATGGAGTGTGTTTATGGTCTGTTATGGGGTTACTTTATACTCTTTTTTCTTACGCTAACTTTGTGTGGCATCTGTCTTGATATTTTTCTGTTGCTCATTTTTATGTAAATTTAGTTTTTCTGAACTTTTAGGTAGGACTTTGGTTCTGAGACCTTTTTTAACTTTTGGTTGTTAAATATACAGCAGCATGTTTTCAGGGAATCCCTGACTGTTTCCCTCTTACATGTCAGTCCAGACCTTCCCTTACCTTCCTCACAACTGCTGAGTTTTGGTTGTGCCTCCTCACACTCCTCGGTATCAGGTTCCAATCTAGAAGTGAAAATTATGGGTCAGCTTGAGGAGTTCATGGAATTAAGCCAGCGTGGCGTGGCTCCTGGAAACCTTCCTTGAGATCCTCAGTTACCTGATCACCTACCAGCTGTGAGGCCTTGCGTAAGTTGCTCTACTTCTATGTGCCTCCATTTCCCCATTTGTAAAATGAACAAAGTAATAGGATAATGAGTTTTCATTTAAGGTCATCAAAACATTGTTTGACACTCAGTGGCCATTTTTTGGATGTATGCTTAATAGTAAAATATCTATAACTTCTGTTTTTTTATTTTTTTAAGATTGATTTATTTATGCATATAAGCACTGGGGTACAGACCAGAGGTGCAGGGGGTGAGGGGACTCACCAGAGACACAGTGGGGAACAGAACAATCAGATAGACTGAAATACACTGATGAAGGTATGGACCATCAGTGGACCAGGCAGGAGAGGTCTGCTGCACCATGGGGATCTCCTCCCGGCCAGGGATCGGACTCGTGCTGCAGTGTGTGCGGATGCTTCACAGTGTCATGCTTAACCCCTTGTGCCACCAGGGAGGCCCTGTATAATATTTTTTAGGAGCCATCAAGTAGTACAGTTGGCCCTCCATGTCTGGGGATTCTGCATCTGTGGACTGGACAAACCACAAATGGAAAATATGTACTATGTAGCTAGGCCCATGATGGTTACATCTGTCCTGAACATGTATAGACTTTTTCTTATAGTTATTCCTAAATAATACAGTGTAACAACTATTTACATAGTTCTTCAAATTGCTTCTTGACCTTTTGGCTAAGCTCAAGTGTACATATACTTTCATTACATTGTGTGTTATAAATAATCTAGAGATTATTTAAAGTATAAGGAAGGATGTATGTAAGTTATATACAAACACTGCTCCATTTTGTATAAGGGTATTCTTGGATTTGTATGGAAGGGGGTGGTCCTAGAATTACAGTATCCCCATGAATGCCAAGGGATGACTGCATGTATAACATTTTAAATGTTCATAATTTTTGACTCAGCAATTCTATTTCAAGGAAATAATGGGGAAAATAAACAAAGATGTAGTCAAAGATGCTCACTTTATCACAATAAAGAATGTGCCCATCATAAGGAGATTGATTAAATACATTATGATTTATTCATACAAAATAGTATTCTTCAGTCACCAAAAAGTATGAAATAAATGACAGGGATTAATATCCCTAATATGAAAAAGATTCCACAATAGTATTTATAGTATCATCCCATATATTTACATTGCTTATTTACATTTTAAATAGAAATACTATATAGTTTTTTTTTTCCCAGATTGAAGAAGACATGTCAAAAAGAATTATGGATAGGAAGGGGGTTAGAAAAATATATACTGCATTATTCATGGCAGACCACATAATTTGGAAGGCCCGGGTCTAAACAAAAATGTAGATCCCCTTGTTTAAAAATTAAGACTTTTGAGATGGTAATAACAAAGCATTAGTCAAGTATGGGGGTTGCCCTTGTAAGTGCAGTGTCCTATGCAACCATATGGTCCATGAAACTGGCTTTGGCTACATACTATATTATATGCCTAGAAATATGTTACACTCTACTATACATTCTACTACAAAGTATATCTAAGGTGTACACTACATTAAGTGGTAGTATATGGATAGGTGGGTGGAAATACACATCTTATCTATCTTATCTCTCTGCCCCCTCCACACACACATTTTTGTTATTTGGATATTATAATAAGAACAATACTTTTTGATAAAGATGTGTTTAAACTCTTCCTAAAAGAAGATAGCATATTAAGGTGCGGAGATTAGTTATTTGCTAGTATACCACTTTGGGTTCCTTTGCATCCCACCAGAGTGCCTCCAAGAGGATTAAGAAGAGAGTCAATGAGGAGACACGTGCAGCTCTTAAGACTTCTATGTCGGGGCCTTCCTGGGGGCGCAGTGGGTTAGCCAACGCACTGTGAAGCAAACCACAGCCACTGCAGTACATTCGATCCCTGCTGCTGGCCAGGGAGGGGACCCACATGGCGTAGCAGACCTCTCCTGCCTCACTTGCTGCTCCCTCAGCAGTGTGTTTCAGTCAGTCTGCCTGTTCTGCTCCCCACTCCGTCTCTGGTGAATCCTCTCACCGCCCTGGACTCTGACTCTGGCCTGTACCCCAGCTCTTGTATGTATAAATAAATAAATCTTTAAAAAAAAAAAGACTTCTATGTCAAGTTTAATTACCTTGAAGGAGGGAGGTTCCATGATAATGACTATCTAGGCAGATAAATGACAGGTAATTTTCCCCCTATTTTCATGTGGCAAGGAGAAATAGAAGGAAAGAATAAAAACAAAAAAATACAGAGAAATTTCCTGACACTAGATTAGATAGATGGCTATTCTAGTTAATGATATTGACAAATATTTTTCTACTGCTCTAAATGGTTCTATGATATTGTTGAGTTAATCAAACAATAGTATTGCTAGTCATTGCTTCACCTGATCTTTCTACAAGTATTTCCTCTGGCGCTTCTATTTATAAGTAGAAAGCCTGGGATGTCTAATTTGGGATCAGCATGGTAGCTTATGTTCTTCCACGTAGAACATCAAGGTTTGATTAGGAAGATCTTAGGGTTGTAGCCAAAAGGCAAAAGAACAAGACATTCTAATACCTAATGGGATCTAAATAAGATGGCCTAACACTTACCAGTTTCTGATTCTCATTAGTTATAAGGATAGAAGCCTTTAACAGGGATTAATGAGTTCTGAGACAAGCATGTAGGTGAAAAGACAAGGCTATCCAGCTTTCAACCAAGTGGGAAAGAGGTGATAAAAGCATTGAAAGACTTGTTAAAGACTTTTCTGAAGCCCATCATAAGGTAATCAGTGCTAACTAAATCTAAATGACATATTAGAAGTCATAGACCTTTGACTTCATAAGCCTCTGGAGAAGTTGATGAAACTGCTTAAGAAGATCTCCAAGAGGCTTTTGTATAACCAAACCAAGAGGTTTTGTATTACATAGTAATAAAACTGTAAATTGGATGCTGGTAAATCCTATGAAGTGGTGAGTATTTTTTAAACACTTGTCTATTTTTTTATTTTTATTTATTTTTTCTTACAATGTTGCTTTCTTTTCTAGGTGTAGTCCCCAAAGAAGTTCCACCACCAATTCATCCATACACCATCACCACAGTCCCTTGTAAACACTTGTTTAATTTTTAATTCATCTTCTAGAATTATATATGTATACATGGTACCATATGTCACGTACAATCTCTGCTCAGTAATAGAGAAAAATAATAAACATAACAGAGTCCTACTTATATGTAATTATCTAAGGCAGTCATCTGTTTTAGGGCCATAGTTCTGTTTTCATTTAAGTTATTAACATCACTCATATTCAAGACAATTAATTTTCACTAGTCTGATTAGCACTATTACTCTTAAATTTCAAAACAGAACCTATAATCCAGGTCAAAGATATTAGCAAGTGATCATTTTAACAAATGCAAAACAGAACTCTATTTAATGCATTCACCCTTTATTATCCCCATAGACACTTTACTCTTTCTACCTTAAATATTCCAACTACTTCTTTTAAATGATATTATATACATACATGTGTTTCATATTAAGGGTTTTCAAATGATGTCATTTAAAAAGATGGAGGAGGCTGAGTTTCAAGAAACATTGCATTCCCTACAATTGAACGTGCTGCACTTGATGAAGTGAGAATTCAAGAACAAAATTAATGTCTGAACTGGATGGTATTTGTGCTATCTCCCAACTCTGAGAACTCATGAATATGAAACAATTCTTACAGGTCTTGAACAGGGCAGAGTATATAATGGCAGTGGGAATGGACAGAAAATAAATGAGAAAGACACCATGAAGATATTCTAATTTATTCTATACAAGCTGCCACCGACTGCACATGGAATGCAGGAAAAAAAGGTGAAGGATCAAAACACAATGGTTTGGGATTAAAAGAAAAAAAACTACAGGAAAAGAAGTTACTATAATAAAGTATAAATCAAAATCATCCGGCAACTAAAGATCAGAGACTTTCTATAGGGGAGAAGGAAGGAGAAGGGTCAGGACAGGGGTGGGAAGAGCACAGGGGATTATGGTGGTTTGGTGGTGGAAATTTCAAGGGAAATCATGTACAAATATGAAGGATGATATAATAAATAAATATTTTAAAAACTATGTAGAATTGGGCCCGCCCTGGTGGCGCAGTGAGTTAAGCAACACACTATGAAGCAAACCGCAGCCACTGCAGCACGAGTTCGATCCCTGCTGCCGGCCAGGGAGGGGACCCACATGGCGCAGCAGACCTCTCCTGCTGTGCCCGCTGCTCCTCTCAGCAGTGTGTTTCTGTCAATCTGCCTGTTCTAAGTCCTGCTCTGTCTGGTGGATCCTCCCACCGCCCACACCTCTGGCCTGTACCCCCTGCTTGTATGCATAAATAAATAAATCTTAAAAAAAAAACTACATAGAATAATACCATTAATAGAAATGAGAGAAGATTAACAGGTTTCTCTTTTTTCATTGTTTTGATTATGAAGGAATCGTTCTGAAAAGACTGGCTAAAGATAAAGAAGTTATCTCTGCCTTTCTGAAGCTTTTTAGTATCAGGGATGGTTCTGGACCAGTCCAGATGTGACAGGATATCCCACTCCTGACCAGATCTCAGGGCATGGCCCTAAGAAGGCAGTTAGGAGAAGGAAACCAGGATGCCTGCCAAGCAGACTGGAATTCAGAAACAGAGGAAGACCAGTGACCAGAGACATGTTTTGCCTCTCTTGTACAGGCTTGAGCCTTCGAAGAGCTGGGAAAGGCAATGGCAGACAATACATGGCAGACACCAAGGAACTCAGAATAGACTTCATAAGCTCAATGGAGTTGGTGTTTTAGAACAATGTCATTAAGAAAATAGCACCTGATAACACTCAAGAGAAAAACTACAACAAAAACAAACTACAACAATACTGCATAAATCTATTCAGAGAGTAAGACAGAATTGAATCTTACTGGCCTATAAATTCTGTCCTTGAAACACTATATGATACACTTCTAAAGTAAGGACTATATGACAATTATTTTATATCTGCACTGCTTTGAAGTTTTATATGATGAATCATTTATTACAGGGATATCTTATTATCCTTTTTTAAAACTCTGTCTTTACCTGAGAGTTGCAATCACCTTATTTGAGATGGTAAGTCAAGTAAAGTAATTCTCAAAGTATGTTCCCAGAACCAGTACTATTGTAACAGGGTGGTCCCCAAAAAAGGGGAAGTTCCAGATTCTGGTCCCGCCCTAGTAGGGTGAAGCTGAGCAGGGATAAGAAGAGGCTGGAGAAAGAAGATAGGAGAGAGGACAGAAGGAAGGGAGGAAGAAGAAAGCAGGATGGAGAACAGCAAGGAGACCTGGAGGAGGCACGTGGAGCAGAGCGACATGTGAAGAAACTGCGCTTGTTTCTTGGTCTTGGACTAGTTGGAACAGATGTGGGTGAGAGACCCATGGGGAGCTTAATAATGGCAGCTTTCATCTTGATTTTTATTTTGCTCTTTTCCTCAAGACTTGTCTGACTCTTTCTTACACTTTTCTATGGGTCTCCAGTGAAAAGTCTTCTAGAGTTGCAGCAGGCTTTTGGGCCTTGCTTTGGGCCAATCCTATTTGGCTCCTTTTACTCTCAAGGGGATGGGTAACTTTGGGGATGCTTGACTTAGTAACTATATTATTTGTCTTTTCTGTATTGTTCCCTTTAATTATATTAAAGTTCCTTTCCATTAAAGGCCTTATATGTTTGTCTTGATGGGGTGGATGGCAGAACCCATTTAGAGAGAGCAGGTTTGGGGATTCTGGGGTGCCCCTCTCCATGCCCTGTAACACCATGAGTATGGCCTGAAGTGCTTGTTAAAAATTCAAATGCTATCCCAGACCTACTAAATCAGAAACTCTAGGGATGGAGTCTACCAATTTGGGTTTTAAGTCTTCCAGATGGATCTGAAGCACTCTAAAGTTTGAGATACGCTGCTTTAGAATTTCAGAACTAGACTTTTTAGAACCTATTTAGGGGGAAAAAAAACCCACCCTTTTCTGTCTACTTACAGCACAGCTCTACTCTCATTTCTCATTACCAAATATGTGGTATTTTTTTCTCCATACCAAATGATTTTGTGATGAAGTTTGAGTCACAGAACCAGTTGGCTGTTCTACAATTTAGCTCAGTTCTGACAGTACCTGGGGATGATCTGTCCTGCAACACCGTGTACCTCACTTCCTCAATTCAGATGCTAATCAAACTTTCAGGTTGCCACCTCTAACCAATCAGCTTACAGCAGAGGTTGAAAAAAACCCTTGCTAGGTTTCCTGATCCAACTTCAATGTAAATGTGTGTGGGAAGTTCACCACACCAACACAAAATTCTCAAACAGCAGGGTGTTCAAAAATTCAACTCAGTCCTGACACTATCTAGCTGGAGGGTGTCATTAAGGAACATTAGATTCCATAATAAAGGCCTTAATCTTCCAAGACCACCCTCTACCTCAGAGACCAGTTGCAAGCCTCGGTTATTCCTTGTGCTATTGACTGGCTGGCTATAAATCTGAAACACTTTCCCCCTCGTGTAGTACAGTTAATTTGTTAGGGCAATTGACAGAACTTGGGAAACCCATTTACACACTAGATTACTGATTCATTAAAAAAGAATACTAACGGATGCCATCAACAGCAAGATGGAGAGCTACACAGGGTAAGTTTCCAAAGGAGCTGTCTTGATGGAACTTGAGACCTAGCAAAGCACTAGGATGTCGAATCACTGTTTCCCCAATCCAGAAGCTCTCTGAAGTCCACCATTGTAGGATTTTTTTAAAAAAGATTTATTTATTTATGTATACAAGAACTGGGGATACAGGCCAGAGGTGTGGGGATGTGAGAATTCACCAGAGACAGAGTAGGGAACAAAAGAGGCAGATAGACTGAAATCCACTGCTGAGGAGAGCAGCGGGCAAGGCAGGAGAAGTCTGCTGCATCATGTGGGTCCCTTCCCTGGCCGGGGATCTGACTTATGTTGTAGTGGCTGTGGATGCTTCATAGTGCTGCACCTTAACCTCTTGTGCCATCAGGGAGGATCACTTTGTGGGATTTTATAGAGGCATCATTACAAGTGATTGATCAATTCATTAGTAATTGGAAGTTGGACACAATCTCCAGCCCTCCCTGGAGAGATCTGAGAGTAAGACTGAAAGTTCCAACCCTCTAATCACATAGTTGGTTCTCCTGGCAACCAGACCCCATGCTTAGGTGCTTCCAAAAGTCACATAAATGAAAGACATTTCTGTCACTCTCAACACTTAGGAAATCCCAAGGGTTTTGAAATCTGTGAGTCAGGAACTGTGGATGAAAACCAAATATATGTGAAAAACTTATTTTGGTCATTCGAGTCACCAAATAAGTATTTTTCTTATAAATCACAATATCACAAACTCCCTCCTGGGATTCAATTTGTTAGAGCAGTTCACAGAACTCAAGAAAACAGTTTACTTACTGGTTTAGCATTTTATTATAAAAGGATATAACTCAAATAGCCAAATGGAAGAGATGCATAAGATAAAGTCTAGGAAAAGGGCACCAAATCTATATTCTCTCCATATTCCCCACCTGTCATTCTCCCTAGCCTTCATTTTATAATCTGAGTTGAGATTCTGTAAAGACAAGAAAGACTGAATGTAGGGAAGTAAAGGGGGTTGTAGTGAGCTTGAGGGACACTCCTGAATGGGAAGAATGAGAAGACACCTCCACATGTCTCAAAAACTCTCTGAACCCTTCCTTTTCAGTTTTTTTATGGACACTTCATTAAGTAGGCATCATTGGTGAAATCCTACCCATAGATTGAAGGGGCTGGTTCTGAAAGTTCAGACCCTCTAATCACTCATTTTGCGCCCATCCTTAGGGGCTTTCCAAAAGTCAACATATTAACATAAACTCAGGTGTGGTTGAAAGAGCTTGTTGTGTCCAACAAAGGACACCCATTTCACGCTGGAGCTATTTTGGAGCTGAGGAGAGCTGCCACTCCAACATCGTAATCTAAATTGCAAAGGTTTTCTAAGTTTTGTGCCAGGAACCAAGGAGGGAAAACAAGTCAGTATAAATGACAGCATTACAGAGGTACCGCAGAGGTCTCTATTTATAGGACAGGAGACAACATTGTTGTTTTGTCCATTCAGGCTACTGTTTTAAAATACCAAGTATTGAGTGACTTATAAACAAAAGAAACTTATTTCTCACAGTTATACAGTTTGGGAATTCCAAATTAAGGTAATGGCTCATTCAGTGTTTGGTGAAAACCCACTTTCTCATATACTACCTTGTCTCTGTAATTTCACATGGTGGAAGGGATGAGGGATCGCTGAGGTCTCATTTATAAATTCACTAGTCTGACTTATGAGGGTTCTACTTTCATGATCTAAGAACCTCCCAATAGACTTTATCTCCAAAGCCCATTGTTGCAGGTGAGGATTCAACATACAATTTGTGGGATACACATTCAATTCATAGCAATATCAGCTAGAGTGGGAGGTTTGCAGCAGTAAGGCTTGGAATCAAACTAGAAATCCAAGAACCATTAGCTATGTAAGTTGTTAATCAAATTACTTAGCCTCTCTGAACCTCACCTTCCTCCTATAGAAAATGGAAATAATATCAACCTTGAAAGGTTACTATGAACCCTGAAGCTTACGAAGCTACCTTGTAATCAGGACTACTGGCACTGATGTCAGATTATTAAATGCTAGCTCTTGTTACTGTATGATCTTGGGCAAATTACTAAACTTCTCTCTGTTTTCATTTTCTCATCTGTAAAGTGAGTTATAATATTATTGCCTCATCTAGTTAGTTATGAGGATTTAACACATTAATATATATCAGCTGCTCACAAGACAGCTTGGTGCATAATTGTCCAAAAATTTTTATCTATTTATAATATCAGAAATACAAATAAAAAAGATAATAATAATATACTTCATATAACTAGAACACTTAGACCTAGAATATAGGCACTCAATATTTGGTAACAATTATTATCAGGATTACAACATTCTTTCTCATAAAGTAGAATTGTAAGAGGCTCCAGTATACAGGCATCCCTGACATGTTCATGTATTCATTACATTCTTAAGACTTCATACAGCTCTGAATAAGCTTCTTGGATCATATTAATGTCAATTTCCTGGTTTTGCTAGTATGCTATAGTTATATATAAGATGCTACCATGGTGGATGGGGCTGAGTTAAGAGTACATGAGACTCCTTGTACATTTTATTGGCAACTCCTGTGAACACTGAGCAAATTACTAAACCTCTAGCATGAAAAGGGAGCTTGCCTGAAGTGAGTATTGATGATAGCTCTCTAGTGCTAATTTTAAATACTTTTTATGTTTAAATAAATAGAAGTTGCCCCCCAAAAAAAGTACAGGGAGATCCCATATACCCTTTACTCAGTTCATTTCCCCAGAATCCTTTCTTTTTCTTATATTTTTCTTTCTTTTTAGTAATTTGGACTACTAGAAATCATGGAAGTCTAATAGCTAAGAGCTAGGCTTACAACAGGCTTACAATAGATGAGGCATAAATTTGCAGCCTGTCTGATCTATGGCATTCTAAAGTGTGAGGACATTGCAAATTTTGTAACAATCACCTTATACCATTCTTAGCACATGGTAGCTAAACCAAAGATGTACGCTTCCTGACCTAAATTGTAAATCCAAACTCTTTCCCTACTGAAATACTACCATATATTGTGACTAGGCTGCATGACACCCATTCCTCTTTACTGGTCAAATAAGTCTTTGTGAGCTAACCCGAATACCTCTCGAACTAGTCAAGACCATGTTCTTAAATGCACATTATTTTCAAAGAACTAATCTGCAAGCAAACTTTTGAAAGTTTGCCTATAAGTGGGTGGCCCCCATTTGTAAGTCACAATATTTGGTTGATGCTATTACTATAACATTTTTTTTAAAGATTTATTTATTTAGGCATACAAGAGCTGGGGTACAGGCCAGAGGTGTGGGGGGTGAGAGGATTCACCACAGAGAGCAGGGAGCAGTACAGGCAGATCAACAGAAGTACACTGCTGAGGGGAGCAGCGGGCACAGCAGGAGAGATCTGCCGCGCCATGTGGGTCCCCCCCCTGGCCGGCAGCAGGGATCGAACTCATGCTGCAGTGGCTGCTGTTTGCTTCATAGTGCGTTGCTTAACCCACTGCGCCACCAGGGAGGCCCTACTATAACATTTTTTAACTGAGGGGAACAGTGATCTTTCTAGGCTCACTTATTTCAAGTTTCTAAATACAAGCACACCCTGGAAATATTGAGGGTTGGTTCCAGACCATCACAATGAAGCAAGTATCACAATAAAGCAAGTCACATGAATTTTTTTCTCCCAGTTCATATAAAAGGTATACTTAAACTACAATGTAGTTTGCTAAATATGCACATTAATGCAAAAATACTTTATTGCTAAAAATGCTAACCATCGTCTGAGCCATCAGCAAGTCACAATCTTTTTGTTGGTAGAGGGTTTGGCCTAGATATTAATCAGGGTGATGGTCACTGAAAGTTGGAATGACTGGACAATTTCTTGATGTAAGACAATGAAGATTGCTGAATCAATTGGCTCTTGCTCTGCCTGAAAGATCTCTCTGCTTCATGCAATGCTGCTGAACACATTTTACCCACAGTTGAACTTTTTGTTTTTTACAAATGTTCAGTCTTTTATTGAAAAACTATAAACAGACACCATAGTTGAATGTCTTTTTAAATTGGAATAAATTTCTCAAACCCTATCACTGCTTTATCACTGTTTATGTAATATTCTAAATCCTTTGTTGTCATTTCAACAATGTTTATACCACTTTCGTCAAAAGTAGACTCCATCAAAAAACTCCTCATCTGTTCAAGTTTTATGATATCACAGAAATTCAGTCACATCTTCAGTCTCCACTTTTCATTCTGGTTCTTGCTATTTTACATCTACAGTATTAATAATGAAAAAGTCTAAAATATTAACACAATTATAAAAATATGACAGAGTCACAAAATGAGCACATATTATTGGAAAAACGGCACTGAGAGACTTGGCAATAGAGGTTTACCACAAACCTTCAATTTGCAAAAAACACAGTATCTGTGAAGCTCAATAAAGCAAAGTGCAATAAAAACAAAATATGCCTATAGTGTTTTCTTAACACAAACATCTCAAATTTTCCACTCCCCCATGTCCCTAAAATTGTTAGACCAAGGAAATCTTTTTCAAGGAATACTTACAAACACCAGGTTCTGGGGAACTCTGTGAAAATACTAATCTAATTAATATAGTCTCCTTGACTATTTACTTTCTTAAATGGTTCCTGCGGCAATTACAAAACTTAAAAACAAAGACGATAAATACTTTGTTTTTTATATTTTGATCAATTAGACCCAATTAAAAAACAAGTGGAAAAAGCTTTAAAATTTTTATTCCTATTTCCCTAGTAACAAGACAAACAGGTATCAATCAATAATCAATGCTTTGTACACATGAATTAAAAGTGTTCCTCCAATTAATTAGTCAAAACTAGGCTCAAGGAAACTAAGTAAATACCTGGTGGGTTATCTTTCACAATTAAATTATTATCAATAGAAAGTATTCTAATTTGTCATCTCTTACCATTGAGGGACTTCAGTTAAAATAAAAAAGTAACTTTCTCCAGGTCCCTCGAGTTTTAAGTCAGAAAAGTGCCAGCAAAAACCTGAAGTCTACCAGTATTTGCCAACTGTTTTTCCCTACAGAAATAAAAGTTACTGAAGGGTCACTGATTTTCTATCACAAAAGAATCAGTCCATGCCACATGTAAAAAAATGAAACTAGATCACTACCTCATAGCATGTACAAAAATCAACTCAAAATGGATAAAAGAACTAAATGTAAGACCTGAAACTATAAAATATATAGAAGAAAATATAGGTAAAATGTTACAAGACATACATCTCAGTAACACCTTTTTTTTAAAAAAGATTTATTTATGCATGTATGCAAGAGCTGGGATACAGGCCAGAGGTGCAGGAGGTAAGAGGATTCACCAGAGATAGAGTGGGGAGCAAAACAAGCAGATCGAGTGAAATACACTGCTGAGGGAAACAGTGGGCAAGGCAGGAGAAGTCTGCTGCACCATGTGGGGGATCGAACTTGCACTGCCATGCAGCAAATGCTTCACAGTGCAGCGGTCAACCCACTGCACCATCATGGAGGTCCTCAGTAACACCTTTAAAGATGTACCCCCCAATGAAATAAAAATGAAAGAGAAGATAAACAGCTGGGACTACATCAAATTAAAAGTTTCTGTACAACAAAAGAAACATTAACCAAAACAAAGACACACCTCATTGACAGAAAAAATTTTTGCACTCCACACAACTGATAAGGGACTAATCACAAAGATATACAAAGAACTTACAAGACTCAAGAAAAACAAAGCAAACAATCCAGTCAAAAATATGGGCAAAATAACTTAAAAGACACTTCTCCAAAGAGGAGATGCAAATGGCTGACAAACACATGAGAAAATGTTCAACATCCCTCATAATCAGGGAAATGCAAATTAAAACTACAATGAGATACACCAGTAAGAATGGCACATATCAAAACAAAAAACAACAAATGTTGGTGAGGATGTAGAGAAAAGGAACTCTACTACACTGCTGGTGAGAATGCAAGTTAATCCAACCACTATGGAAAGCCGTATGGATGTTCCTCAGTCTACTAAAAATACAGCTACCATATGGCCCAGCAATTCCACTCCTAGGGAACTACCCAAAAGACTCAAAAACACTGATTCAAAAGAATACCTGTACCCTTATGTTTATTGCAGCACTATTTATAATTGGTAAGACCTGGAAACAACCCAAATGCCCAAAAATAGATGACATGATCAAGAAGATGTGGTACATATACACAATGGAATACTACTCAGCAATCAAAAAAAGATAAACTAGAGTCATTTGAAGAAACATGGATGGAGCTAGAAGGGATGATGCTCAGTGAAATAAGTCAGAAGGCAAAAGAAAAATATCAGATGGTTTCACTTTTAGGAGGAATATAAAGGACCAAAAGTACTCAAGGAAAAGAACAATAACAATTTAAAAAATCACAACACAACAAGAACAAAAAGACAAAGACAAATCAGAGGCACTTTGTTGGGGGGGGGAGCGGGAGAGGGAATGGGTTGAGGGCAGAAAGAGCACAAGGGACTGAGGTGATGGTGCTCTGGTGAAATGGTGGTGGGAATTTCCATGGGGACTACAACTGATGTCAAATATATGTAAATAAAAAAAGGAAGCAGTCCAACTATAAATTACATTTTAATTAAGATCTAGCAACATATAAAATTGCTACTTCTTTCAGCAAACACTAAAGTTCAGCTCAAGAAATCACACAATCTAAAGTATTCCTCAAACAGTAACAGGAATTATAAAATCCACAATCTCTCTTACAGATTTTTTTTAAGATTTATTTATTTATGCATACAAGCTCTGGGGTACAGGCCAGAGGTGTGGGGGGTGAGAGGATTCACCACAGAGAGTGGGGAGCAGAACAGGCAGATCAACGGAAGTACACTGCTGAGGGGAGCAGCGGGCAAGGCAGGAGAGGTCTGCTGCTCTACTTGGGTCCCCTCCCTGGCCAGGAGCAGGGATCGAACTCGTGCTGCAGTGTCTGCAGTTTGCTTCATAGTGCGTTGCTTAACCCACTGCGCCACCAGGGAGGCCCTCTCTTAGAGATTTTAAAGCAAAATTCCAAGCTCTTCAATGAGAATACTCCAAACCTTTAAAATGAAGTATTATTGATTAAAATTCTTGTTGAAATTGAATTTGATCAATTAGAACCCAGGATAGGCCTTCACAAATCTTTGCTGCAGAACATTTCTTTATTAGGAAAATTCCTTTACAAAGAGAATTTCATGACATATTGAAAGCAAGCACCTCCATAATATTTTAGGCTTTTCCTATACCAAAACTCATTAAGTTATCTCACACTGAATATCCTATTTGAAAACAGGATGCTATATAAATTTAATAGCATTCAGTTATAACTATATTTCACACATTAAAAATCTTCATAAATACTCTATATTGAAATATTAATGGCAGCATTTTATTATAAATCTTCATAAATACTCTATATTGAAATATTAATGGCAGCATTTTATTATATCATTACTTAAGCAAATTAAATTTCTAAAACCTTCTAAGCACAGCTAAACCTACCATATTTTGCCAGTTAGGTTGCCAGTTTGCATTTAGTGCTACTGATAATTCTTGGAAAATCTCTTTACCCTTCTGATAAATTATGTATCTTCTATCTGGGAAGAACTGGAAGTACAGACACTAAACATATAAAAATGGTAACAAACAGGTAGTGATAATTTTAAATGACAATTTTATGCTGCTAAACAAGACTACTTAAGCATTATAATTGAGCACAATTGTTCACCTTAGTAAAGTGCATCATGACTACTTTTAAACATGTGCGGAATGTTGCCCTGAAGCCCATGTTTGATCTACTCCCTGAATTTTAATGCTGGAATGAGCATAATACAAAGTTATTATTACAAATTATTATATGTATTATTATTTATACAAAGAATTATTAGAAGGAAATTTGTGTACATTAGAAACAGTAACAGCTCAATATACTTTAAATCAAGTGTTAAAGTGCTTTTAAATGTTTGGAACATACTCTCAAAAAGTACAGATTCAGGTCTTGCCTTTGACAAATAGTTACCGAGTACAGAATGTGTGCCAAATACTACTAAGTGCCAGATATAATAGATAAGAAAATAAACACAGTCCTTGACTTTAGAGTTTATTGTCTAGTGAGAGAGCCAGACCTTAGGTAAACACTGAACATCTTTTTAAACCCTAAATTACAATTTGTGGTTATTTCCTGTTTATATTGTACCTCTCTCAGTAGTTAAGTATGATGACACCCTTCTTCTAGGAGTAATTTAAACAACTTATGGTTTAAACAACTTACCGTAAGTTGTTTAAATGACCAGAGACAATCAGTTATAGTTGAGGGGCAGGAAGACATACAATGGTAGACAATCTTACAAACCTTGACTATGAAATCTATTACGGAATTTATCCCAACACTACGAAATAGTTGTCCACACGTGCATGTTGACCAGAAACTTCTAATCATAGAATAGAAATGATCAGTAGTTTGTTCCCTTGAATCTTGCCCATGGCAAAAATCCATGATGGTAGAAAACTAATATACTTACTCTAAACTCTGAAAACATCAATGCTCTAATGTACAATATTACTTCAATTAAGTTATTCTTTGGGGAATAAGGATTTGTATAAGCTTAATCTTCTCTATTTTAAAATGAGTACTGAATTTAGATGCAAGTTGACTTTCAGTGTGAATTTTTTCCAGGTATAGCTTCTGTTTGCCTAGGCAGCAGAAAGTATACAAAGTATTAAAGCAAGTATACAAAGTACTTGAAGTTATTCTCATTTTAAACATTTAAGGTACTCTCATTTTAAAAGTTTTTAATCTCTGTACTTTTTTTAACTCAAAAAAAGAAAGAACTGTGAAGGAAGGCATGGTCTCCCTACCTAGATTTGTACACCCAATGCTTCTGTTCAGCCTCCCTTCAGCATTTAGTTGCTACAAGTTTTCCTGCACATTTGAGGGACTTACTTGGTATTTAAACATTTTAAAACCATTTCCTTTTGCCTTTATTTTCTGAAATATGTGAATATCTCCTTTTGTAGCTTGTGTTATTTCTGACTCTGGTAATAATATTCCTAGTAGAGATGTTAAGTCCTTGGAATTAATTTCCTTCATCAACAGTTACAATATTATATTACTTATATCAGGCGCCAAAACCCCCACCTTCCAAAGTTAGTATTTTGCAGCCAAGGGGGACAGACTGGTTACACAAAAAGGGCCCAGGAACCCCCCCACCCCCACCACATGGGAAATGGTGGGAAAAACAAGATGTGTCAGAATAAAGGGAAATAACAGGATGTAGGTAGGGAGTCACAAGCCTTAACAACAAAGCTTAGATTAGGCAGCCAATGAGAAAGCAGCAGCTCAGTTGTATCAAAGCACCACAAAGGGTATAAGAAAGGGAGTGAGTTCTGAGCTCAATGGCTTCTTCAGCCCCTCCCACTCTCCTGGGAGTCTGTTCCTTTTTCTTTCTAACAAACTTTTGGGTTGTCTTGCTGAGGGGGCCCTGCTCCTTCTGTGGTCACCCGCACCACACTAACTCGGCTCAGGCTAGAGAGCATCCTCTTTGGGGGCTCATCTGGGATTGTGGTAAGGTAAACCGGCCCTTCCTGCTCTCACATCTATCTACTTAAATTTAAAAAAACAAAAACCTCTGTGAGCACCCATCAGCCAACCTAAATTAGTAGCACAGCTGCTACTCTCAAGTCTCGGGCAGAAGAGGTCTTCCAGTCCCCCCTCCTCAGATGGGAATGTTGGCTGGTCTTTTCTGCCCCTTCACCCCCTTTTTGGCTTGACACAAGGAAGGAATTCTCTTCAGTAACTCCTGGGACTTGTCCTTGGCCTTGAGTCCTGGTGGCCAAGAATGCTGAGCCAAGGAGGGTCTATCCTTCTCCACATGTACCTCTATTCCTATATTTCCTCTACTTCCATCCTCATTCCCCTACAGCATTTTGCCTTGTTTAGAATCTTGAAATCTTGGCAAAGTTTATGTCATTCATGCATAACTGAGCCTCTCAGCCTATGATGTTTCCCTTCTCTAGAACAGTTAAAATTCTATCAGGAAACAGGGCTACATCACCTGCTCATGTGTACTGGCTATACAAGGGGTCAGTATCCCTTGGCCCAACCTTTCCATGTCCATGACATCCTGGTCATGGAATAATATGTTATGAGCCTTCTGTAGAAAAGGCTTGATCTCCAGTATGCCTGGAGGATTGCCTTGTATTGTTATCAGCCAACAGCTCTGTACTCTGACTCCCTCATTCAAAGGTTACTCCTGGACAGAGATCTTCCTCTTCCTCCCCCAAAATCTCTCCAGTCTCACTGCCTGGGTCACTGTCTTGCCTGTTGTCTTTGGAGAATCTTTTTATTAATTAGAAAATGTTTACCACTCTTGGGGAAGAGCAGGTAGTTGGTGGGTATACTCTACTACTCCCAGGGGACCTTGCAGATAATTTGGGATTGTGAAACTCAGAGCTTCCCCCAAACGGAGTGAATAGCACAAGGTCATGCCAGTAATGGAGCGACTAAGTCTGGTAGGCTGAAGTTCAGGAAGTTGGTTGCTCAAGGTTCCCTTTCTTCCTCTCTCCAAAAGGATTCTTTTCCCAGGGGATGCCCTCACAGAGAAGTGTTCAATGTTTCTTCTCTTTCTTCTTTCCTTTCAGAGAGGAGCTGTTTCATTAACTCAGACCTGTAGTACCCCACTCTCTTGTGCCCTAAAGCATTGGAAATAGTTTGACCCAAGGCTTTTTGAAAGAAACAGCTTGTGTTTTACTGTCAACAAGCATGGCCACAGGCTTGGAGGATGGGGAGGTTTGACCAGGAGAGGGCAGCTTAAATCACAGCACCCTCACACAGTTAGATCTGTTTTGCAGACAACAGGGCAAGTGTTCTGAAATCCCTTACACCTAAATTTTCTTTGCCTTAAGAAATCGTAGGGATTTGTGCAAGGTATGGAGACTAAGGGTGCCAAATAAAGTAGAAAGACCCCTAGGCTGCCCTGCATGGAGACAGTGAGTCCCACCTATCCCAGTCCACCTCAGGCCATCGCTCAGCCTCAACCCACTGTGACCACATCCCAGACACAGACTCAAACAAACTCTAATGGCAGACTCCCCACCCCCCATGTGTAATTCCAGAACAAAAGGGGCCTCCTGACCCCTATACCTCTCCTGAATGCCCCTGCAGGCAGTAAAAGTTCACGTTCCTTTCTCTCTCCAAGACTTAAGGCATATTAAAACAGACCTGGGCAAACCCATAGATTTAGGCTTACTTTGTAAGCCTAACTATGACACTCGAGCTGGAATGGAGAGACGTCATGTTTCCATTAAAATGGACACTGACATCAGGAGAAAGAAAAAAGTTTCCCAGTGAGGCAACTCAGGAAGATGATTGGTATGCTGTTGATGCTGCTGGCAAAACAGGGGAGGAACTTAGAAACTATCCCACAGGGAGCCAGGCAGTACCACTGGTTGATCTCTTTTGGGGACCAGAGGTGACATGGATTAGAGGCCATTTTATGTCATGTATCTTGGCTGGACTGAGATGTGCAAAGACAAAGTCTCTCAATTACTCCAAATTGATGGGGATTACACAGGGAAGGGAGGAGAGCCCTTCTGCTTTCCAGGGGTAATGATTATTAATCTGGAGACAATGGAGGACTAACCCACTTTAAAAGACAAATTTATTAGTCAGTCCCGGATATAGGAGAAAGCTTCAGAAATCAGCTTTTGGACCCAAACAAAATTTGGACAAACTCCTTGTTATGGCCACCTCTGTTTATTATAACAGAAATCAGGAGGAGAGTAGAAACAGGATAGGAAAGACTGACATAAGACAGAAACCTTAGTTGCAGCCCTCAGAGATGACCATCTGGACTCCATGGGGAACAGAAAAACACAGACTCTGGGAAAATGTTATCTTTGTGGCAAGAGTGGTCACTTCTGTTTAGATTGCCCTCAGAGGTACCAAAAAGCCCCTAAACCCTGTTCTCAGTGCAGAGGGGACCACTGGAGGCAAGACTGCCCCCCAAGACATAGGTCTACTGGGCCAGACTCCTCTGTGCAGGTCCAGACAGGATGGAGCCCAAGGCACACCTTGACTCCTGTCATTCCTGTCACCTCACAGGAGTCTGGTTAACTCTCTTAGTGGAGGGCCAGGCCATTAATTTTCTTCTGGACATGAGAGCCACATACTCAGTCTTGCTCCACAATCCCGGACCTCCCTCCTGTTAGATTAACACTGTTAAAGGTGTTTTCCAGGAAACATACAACCAAATGTTTTCACAGCCTTTGAGCTGCTATTGGGATTTGTTTCTGTTTTCTCAGGCCTGTCCCATTGTCCTGGAAAGCCCTACACCTTTATTAGGTAGAGATCTACCTGGTAGGTAGTTATCAGAGTACAGGACACTGCAATTTTTCCAAGCTTTTGAAACCCTTAAAAAGGCTCTTCTTCAGGTATCTGTGTTTTCTCTCTCCCCACCGCTGACTCCCTCAACTTGTTTGCCACAAGAGATAGCAACAAGAGAAATTTCAACAAGATGGCATTGAGAGTACTAAGTCAACTTGGAGGGGGCGGGGTGTCCATGGCTCAACCAGTCCATCAAAGTTACCCCCAAGAAGTCTTACAAAATTAACAGTGGGAATCATAGCTCTTTTTTAGAAAAAGGGGATTGTTGACCTCCAATCAAGGAGAAATCAAACACATCACAGAAATTCTCAGGCTGTTATAAACAGTTGAAGCTCTAAAGCAAGTAGCTGTCATTCATTGCTTAGGACATCAAAAGGGCAGTAATTAAAGAAAACAATCTGGTCAAAACAAAGTGGCCAAAGAGTCCGCCAGGACAGACAACTTAATACCACCTATCCTGGTACCTAATTTGTCAAAAATTAACTCAAACTGTTCTTTTCCTTAATCATTATACTTTGAAGAGCACCTTGTCAAAAATTCATGGCAACAAAATAGAACCTATCATTCCTATTTCCTTAGGCATCAGTGCTCTAGTGGCAGCCCTCAAGGGACTCGCAGTTGGAGTAGTTCTCAATAAGAAAATGCTGTCTAATGTCACACAATCTGTGACATAGTAGTTGTCATGGAAAAAACTTTAGAGACTTTAGGAGATCCCTGGACTCCTTGGCACGCATGGTCTTGGACAATGGTCTGGTCTTTGAGGTATGTGCAGCTTTCAACACCTCTTGTTGTTTTTATATTAACACCTCCTCCCCAGTGGAGGACTGTACAGAGCAAATCCTTAAAAAGTCTTTATGGTTACAGAAGTCCCAAAGGACCCAGTTGTCTTGGGACACACATATTTCAGGACTCATAGACTGTGGGCCTGGCTGCAGCCTTTTATGAACTCCACTAGCTTCAATCATAGTGCTACTTATCCTTAGTCCATGTACACTCAATTGCTCAGTAAATTTTGTTTTTTCTCGGATAGAGGCTGTCAAACTCCAAATGGTCCTGGAGATGGACCCTCAATGAAGTTGGCCGGGTTTTCATGGACGCTAATACCCCATACCAGCAGGAAATAGCCAGAAAAGACAAGAAGCCCCCTTCCCTAACAGTAGTTAGGGGTCTTCTTCTTAGAGGGGGAAGTGAGACAGACTGGTTATGCATTAAAGACCCCGGGTTTCCCCCACGCCCCATCCCCCCCACCCCACTTACTATGGGAAATGGCGGGGAAAACAAGATGTGTCAGAATAAAGGGAAATAACAGGACGTAGGTAGGGAGTCACAAGCCTTAACAACAAAGCTTAGATTAGGCAGCCAATGAGAAAGCAGCAGCTCAGCTGTATCAAAGCACCACAAAGTGTTTAAGAAAGGGAATGAGGTCTGAGTTCAATGGCTTCTTCAGCCCCTCCCACTCTCCTGGGAGTCTGTTCCTTTTTCTTTCTAACAAACTTTTGGGTTGTCTTGCTGAGGGGGCCCTGCTCCTTCTGTGGTCACCCGCACCACACTAACTCGGCTCAAGCCGTGGCGCATCACAAGTAGCTTCTTTCACGTATAAAAAGTAACTACCCAAGTGTTGGTACCCATCGCAGGACCATCACTGCTTCCTAGCCTCCTACCTGTTGCGGGACTTAGAGGGTGAATCAGCTTTGTCTAATGCATCCCTTTCCACCCACCGGCCCTCTCCTTTTTCCCTGGTGCCCCACCGAACGCAAGACACCCCTTCCAGTCTTGCCCCAGTTCTGGCCCTCAGTCAACCGGGACGCCGGATCCGTCCATCAGACTGTAGGCCCGACCCTCCGGGGCTGGGCCAGGGAAGTGTTCCGACCCGGCAAGGAGCTGAACGTAGCTTCCACTTCCTGTAAAGCTAGCGGTTCGCCTAAAGAGTAGAGGGCGCATCGGAAAAGAAATGAGCGTCCTTAAAACGGCTTCGACCCTGCACCCCCAACCTTGGCTGGGCCCCGGAAAACCGGAGCAAATCACTTCCTTCTCCAGCCTCCCTCAGAGTCTTCCCATTCCCTCTAGCCTCCTCCTATCACTGGAAGTATAGGGTTTCTCCACAGGGCGAGCCACAGCTCACCCCTCCCTTCTCCTTTCCCTACTTCTCCCCTTCCCCCTTCTACACGCCCCCGCCCTCCTCAGCGTCTGGGCCTCCCTCCTCTCCCGCCTTCCGGCCCCGCCCCTTCCTCCCAGAGTCGCTCGCTTCTCCTTTCCGCTCGCTCTTCCGCCCCCGCTCTCCATCGTTCTTTCTGATTGGCCAAAAGAACCGGAGCCCGGTCGGCCAATAGACGAGCAGGGCTGGCGACGGTGGGCGTGGCGCGGCGCCGGGCCCCAGAGCGAGGCTGCCTCCCCCTCGTCCGGAGCACATTCCGCCGCCGTTGCCGCCGCCCGGCCCGCGGTGTCTTCGCCGGAGCCGCCGTCGCGCCGGGTCAGGGCGGGGGGCGGGTGGGAGAGGGCAGGCCCGACGGGGGCGTAGAGAGGAGACGGGAGCGGCGGGCTAGCAACGCAGGCGGCGGCCCGGTTCCGGGAGTGTCGGCGCGGCGCCGTGGTTGGGGCGGATCCCGCGGGCCCGGGCGGGGAGGGAGTCGCCGGCCCGGCCATGGCGGACAGCGAGAAGCTGGACAACCAACGGCTCAAGAATTTCAAGAACAAAGGCCGCGACTTGGAGGTAAACCCGGGGGCGCCGGAGGGGCGGGGGCTGCGGGCCTGTGCGAGCTCCGCCGGGACCCGAGTGCGGGAGCGGGCGGAGTGCCGGCCTGACGCCTCGCGGGCGCCGGGAAGTTGGTGTGGCCCGGCCTCCGGTCCGGGACCGAGTGCGGGCGCCGGGAAGTTGGTGTGGCCGGCCGCCGTCCCGGGCCCGAGTGCTGGAGCCGGCGGCGAAGTGCAAGTACCCGGGCCCAGTGGGGGAGCCGGAGAGAAGTGCCGGCATTGAGGTGCCGGCGCGGCCTAGGCTGCCGGCGGAGTGGCCCCTACGGGTGCGAGGGGGCGCGTTTCCTCGCCGCGGGACTGTGGCTCCCGCCCCGGCCGCAGACTCCGTTCTCGTCGGTCTCCGACGGTCGAGGGCGGTGGGAGACGGGAGAGGGGACAGCGAGTGGTGACCCAGTGGGGTTCGGAACTTCCTCGGCGAGGCCCGCGGCGTCTCTGCTCAAAGGCACTTTTTCTGGTCTTCCCGACTCCCGCTTTACCCTGCCTCCCCCGATATCCAAACTGCAGGAGTCAACTTCTGCGTTGAAAAATCACCCCCGGCGTGAGAGGCCATCCTGGTGATGCTAACAGTGCCTTCCAGCGGCCTGTGTTTTACTCTGGACATAGCTGATTCCAGATGTGGCTCATGGTGTGTCCTCTTTTAGGCAAAGGACACCCCTTATTTCGGCTTGTTCACAAATCTCTTTCCCCCCTCCCGAGAGGCCACCAGCTGCATTCTTACATATCAAGTCCACAGGGTTATACAAAGCTGTCATCCTGTAGTCTGCAGTATCCTTTCCTCCACCTGCTGGTGGTGGCAGTGGGGGTGGGGTGGGCTATGGAATGGTACCATCACGTTTTGTTCTTTTAAAAATGGCAAAAAACCTTCATTATCTTAGATACAGCTGCTTTTGAGGTTCTCAGGCTACATTCATTATGTTGGTTAAACACATCAGAAATTTTTTATCGATGACTTCTTTCAGCTTTAAAGGTCTAAGTAGTGTTTTATGTGTATGTTTAATAATACTTTCATTCTGCATCTGAATCAGAGGTTTAGCTTTTAAAAGCTTAATCATGTAGGGTTTGTTATCGCTCTGTCCTCCTTTTTCTGAGATCTTCAAATCCCTGTCACCTATTTCTGAACTTTGACCATTTGCCTGAGACTAATAATTTGGGGGGTTTTCCACAAAGTCATTAGATCTCTAAAGTAGCTTAATCTGTTTGAAAGGGTTTCATAGGGACTGTGAAGTAGAACTGTAGCTATTCTGTGACTGTTAACATGAGACTATCCATGTTATCCCTTTTTTTAATGAAAAAAATTAGCACTTTGGGATAATTCACATATAGAACTCACTATTTAAATGTACAGCGTATGATTTTCACTGCTTGCTTACTTGTGTGTAGGTAATTGTAGCGATGTGATGAAAAAATTACTAATATGAACATTTAGAATGAGGGGGGAAAATTATGAATCACAAAACTTAGTAACATAAATACCACAAGGTTACAAAGTTAAAAAATAGCAGTTGGGTGTTTGACAAATCCTTCTAATCTTTTCCCGCCTACATTTCTGGCTGCTTTCTTTTTAAACAGCTTCATTGAGATGTAATTCACATATCATACAATTCACCCATTTTAAGTGACTTTTGTTATTTTCACACAGTTGTGCAACCATCACCACAACAAATCTTAGAACATTTTCATCGTCCTAAAAAGTCACTCTCCATTCCTCAATTCTGTCTCCAGATTTTCTGTTCCAAACTTTTTATAAAAAGTTCAGCTTTTCTATTCTCAACTTCTCATAAAAATGGGGTTTTATAGTATATAGTCATTTAGACTTTTCTTTTTTCAGGTAGCATGTTTTTAACCTTCACACATGATGTTACAAGAACAAATCAGTGCTTCATTCCTCCTTTTTTTTTTTTAAAGATTTATTTATTTATGCATATAAGAGCTGGGGGTACAGGCAGGAGGTGAGAGGATTCACCAGACACAGTGGGGAGCAGAACAGGCTGAAAGAGATCAACTGAAACACACTGCTGAGGGGAGCAGCGGATGAGGCAGGAGAGGTCTGCCACACATGTGGGTCCCCTCCCTGGCCGGGGATCGAACTCTCACAGCTGTGCTGCGGATGCTTCACAGTGCAGGGTTGGTGCCCAACTCGCTGCGCCACCAGGGAGGCCCAGTGGTTCATTCCTCCTTATGGCTGAATAATAAATATCCCAACATATACTACATTTTTTCTTTATCCTGTTTTAGTTGGTGGACAGTTGCCTTGTTGCCACTTTTTAGTTCTTATGCATAATGCTGCTATGAACGTTCATATCCACGTTTTTTTGAGAGCCTATCTGGTTATATATCTAGCATTGGAATTACTGGGTCATATAGTAGTTTATGTGCACCCTTTTGTGGAATTTCTGAATTGTCTTCCTAAGGGATCCTTATTCTTTAAATTGATTTTTCTCTTACTGCATATCTCTTTATTCAGTGAAAATAAGATTGCACGTGGGCACTATGTCAGTACGATATTATAGTATGTGATTTTTTTTAAAGATTTATTTATTTATGCATACAAGCACTGGGGTACAGGCCAGAGGTGTGGGGGTGGTGAGAGAATCCACCAGACAGAGCAGGATGCCGAACAGGCAGATTGACAGAAACACACTGCTGAGGGCAGCAGCGGGCGAGGCAGGAGAGGTCTGCCTGCACCATGTGGGTCCCCTTCCTGGCCAGCGGCAGGGATTGAACTCGTGCTGCAGTGGCTACGGTTTGCTTCATAGTGCGTTGCTTAACCCACTGCGCCACCAGGGTGGGCCCGATTTTTTTTTTTTTTTTTTTAAGGTTTTTAGGCAGTTTGGTTTGGGGGAGAAATTCACAGTTGCCTTGGGATCCTCTGGCTAACCCTGTATGTAGATTAGGAACATTTTCACTTTTCCATGAGGTAAAATGAGATGACTGATAGAAAGCGATAATTTCTCCTTATTATTACTCAACGTCATATGCATGAAATGAGATAGAATCATCTTTTATTATCCTTAGAGAACAATAGATTGGCCTCATTGGTGTATTTATTAATTATACATACACATCTAAGCCTACTTTCTTCCTGTAAATGTGGCTGTGTTGTGCTACAACACATTCTAGGAAAGCCCTGCTTTTTGACTTATGTCTTGTGATGACATCTGTTTCATTGGGAGGTCTTTGGAAAGAAGTATGAACTAGTGCTATCTAACAAATTTTATTTAAACCGATAGTTTTAAAATACCATTGAAATATGTAATCGCTGTAAAGAAAATTAATGAGATATTTCGTATTCTTTTCACACTAACTCTTTAAAATCCTGTTTGTATTTTACACTTTTCAGCATATCTTAATTTGGACTAGCAACAATAACCACATGTGGCTAGTGAGTACATTATTGGACAGCAGAAACACAAGATAGCATTTAGAGTGAGGTAATGGTAGCATTTTTTGGTTTGATCTAACATCCATTCAAAATTAAGAAGAGTGTAAAGTTCTAGAATTTAGTTTGATCTATAATGTTGTGACCTTGAGACACTCAGTTAGCTTTATGGTTTTGTCATCTGTAAAATTAGGGGCATTTGATAGCTGCTTAATTAAGTATTGGGAAGAGGAATAGGTTAATGTTAGGAAGAGGTCTGGCAGACTTTGAGCATTTTATCACCTTCACCTTTTCTGTTTGGGGGGAGATAGGGGAATTTAATACACTTCTCTGCAATTGATTCTCTTATTTGCAATTGGCTCTCTGTTTTTTCTCTGCGTGCATCTATACCTTAAGGTAACATTGAATTTATAATTAATGGGGAAGGTTTTTAATAACAGAGGTATATATTGGCTCAGTGAAGGGTATTTTCAGTTTAGGGAATTAGTGGCCTTTCTAAAGTCATAATTTCTAAGTGTTGAAGTTCACACTGATTGATAGCTTTCAATATGATATTCATTCCTATAATTTTACCATTCTGACTTCTCCAAAATGTGGTTATGCCGACTTCTTGAAAGAAAGAAGCATATGTCAGTACCCATTTAAAATAACTTACAGGAACTGTCAGATGATATTCAGGGCTTGGGTTTTGGATGCAGTAAGGGATCACCATTAGTATGAAATAGTGACCATATAGGAGGTACTAAAATACAAGACAGTAAACATCAGTGACCAAACTTCAAATAAAAAAAAAAATTCTGCAGAATAAAACATCTAGTTTATGTTTTTACAAAAGAGGGGGAATTCTCACTGACTTTCTAATAAATCTGTATAATTTTTGTAGACATTCTGAGAGTCTACATAGGGTTAAATAGTCTACATAGAGTTAAATAGGGCTAAGTTATGTTAGATGTCTTTAAAAAACACAAGTTTATGGAAAAAGCATACATTAAAAATTAAAATACTACATAAGTGGAAATGAATGATTGTCCACACAACATAAAATATGAAGTCAACTTTAAAATAAAAATAGTTGCTTGGTAAGCAAGTGTTTAACGAATTGATCAGCTGTTATGTTGTTGTTTAGAAATAACCTTGGTGATTTGTTAAACTGAAAAGCATTGTTAAGCTATTAAGTCTTGTTAACTTTTAGACACTGACCTCTTTCATCATGAATCTTGGAACATATTTACTGTACTTAAAATAACTACTGTCTTATTTTTCAATAAATAGTCCAAGCATGTGACAGTATGAAATTCTGATAGAAATGTGATTGGATACTAAATAAATGTTTTTGTGCTTCCTGCCTGTTTTTCTGTCTTATAGGGCAACCAATTAAAGAATTGCTTCATTTGTATTTCTTAGAGATACCAAGATGTCTTTTTCATAATCCCCTGTGTGTCAAGTAAGGATACATGTAAGATTAGAAAGAGTTATAGGAATGATTTAGCTTTAAAAGAATGAAAGTACTTCAGAAAAAAAGTGTAGGCAGTTTTTAAACTTTTATCCCTGATATCTGATAGTGGCCATAGATTCTTAAAATATTTTTAAGTGTTTTTTGGAGCAGCAGTCATCTACTTGAGGACTGTGATAATGAAATGAGAGCTTCTCATCAACTCTAACCTTGAAAGATGATTTTGGTACTCACTGATTTAGCTTTTGAACAAAGGAGGGAAGTATGATTGAACTAACTTTGAGCACCTGCCATATGTGTTACTGTAATTTCATTTCTCTCAGTCGTATAACCAGGGCTATATGTTCTATAAAGAAAAATGTTTAGAGTTTATTTTTTTTCTTTAAAGATTTATTTATTTATGCATACAGGAACTGGGTACAGGCCAGAGATGTTGGGGGGGGGGGTGAGAGGATCCACCAGAGACAGAGTGGGGAACAGAACAGGCAGATTGACTGAAACATACTGCTGAGGGGATCAGTGAGTGAGGCAGGAAAGGTCTGCCATGCTATGTGGGTCCCATCCCCAGCTGGAGGCAGGGATTCAAACTGGTGCTTCAGTGACTGCAGTTTGCTTCATAGTGCCTTGCTTAACACTGCACCACCAGGGAGGCCCCAAATCTTTAGAGTTTAGTCACTTGATAGTATAACATTCAAGGGACTGAAATTAACTCACTTGTGTCAAAGTACAGTTTGTACTTTTTATGTTATACCATAATACTTTCTTACTCTTTCTCTCAGCCTTAGTGCAGATCTTAATGTTGATGAAAAGGTAACGTGAAAACACCTAGCAAGTCCATGGTTTACAAGTATACGGTGTTCACTTTTTTGTTCCAAAGAGATTTTTAGAAATTGTGCATCCCTTGTAGACTTTTAAGTTGTGAAGTAATTCACTTTATGTGCTTTCCATTTGGGTTTAGTAAAAGACAGGGCCAGAGGAGTCTCCTTTTTGCATGTTAATATAAAAGCAGTCTTTATACTGGTGCCTACTAAATAAGGATAGTACAGACGTGCTTGTTAAGGCTTTGAGACCCAAGACCCACTTTTATTGTTAAGGACCCGCAAAGAGCTTTGTATGTGGATTTTTATTATAATTTATCATTTTAAAAGTTTAAGATTTTTTTAAAAATACTAGCTTATATTAAAGTAATTGTTATTTGATATAAAGAAATTTCTAATGAAATCTAAGAATGAGCATGTTTCACTTTTTTTCAGGTGTATTTAATGTTTGATAGATGAAAAGAGCTGGATTCTTTTTTTTTAAGATTTATGCATACAAGAAATGGGGTGCAGGTTAGAGGGATTGGAGGTGAGAGGAGTCATCAGAGACAGCGGGGAGCAGAACAGGCAAATTAACTGAAATACACTGCTGAGGGGAGCAGCGGGCGAGGTAGGAGAGGTCTGCTAGGCATGTGGGTCCCTTCCCTTGCTGGGGATCTGACTCACGTTGTAGTGGCTGTGGATGCTTCATAGTGCGATGCTTAACCCCTTGTGCCACCAGGTAGGTCCATTCTGATTTCACTTGTTTTTGGTATGCTGTTTTGGTTGAAATATATGAAGAATATGTATCTTCATGGATAGACAGTTAAAAAGGGGAAGAATGTTTTAATAAGTGTTTCAGATAATTACAGAAATTGTTCTTTGATACTGTACTGTAACACCACAAATGATAAGGATGGAATATGGAGCCACTTCAATGAACATTTCTTACTCTTACATTAAAATCCATTGGTCTCACACTTGGAGTATATCTTTTACACTCCATACCTAATTTTGTGACATCGTGTATTGATCATTTAGAAAATACTGGTTCGCTGAGTATGCAAATCATCCAAGTGCTGACGCATTTTAGTATACACAGAAGAAAATAGTTATTGTCTCTACTTCATCCAAAAAAATCTTAAATATTGAGACTCTTTCAGGTTTACCTGTGGTCAGTACAAGTTTCCCTAAGTTCTTATTTTCACTGAAAACTCAAATTTTATCATTAGCAACAAATACTGTAAGTTGTTTTTCATAAATCCATAAGCTCACTTTTGCGCATTTTTTTTTGTGAAAACATCTGCTAGACACTGTCACAATAACCATAATTTGTTTGTCAGTCTTCCTTTCAAATAAAAATGAAATTCCATGAAAAAAGTAACTAATTCAGTTTGCAACTCAGTCACACAAATACTTTTTCCTTGAGATATTTATCTACTGCAGAAATGGATATGCTACAGAAGTGTTTTATATGTAATTGCTATTTATCACAAAATTTTGGGAATAAAAGTTCAGTTTTTAATAAAAAATATTTTTGCTGCTTTATCAAGGACATTAAGTGAGCTTATTTATTTAACAGAAGTTCAGTGGCTACTAATACAGCTTGGAGACATTGTTTTTAAAGCACCTGCATTTATTTGTTTGTTTGTTTATATTTTATTATTGAGTCACATTGGTTTACATCATTGCTTTTATTTAGAAGTAAAGGATCTCCCTTCATTGTTGTTACTATACCACACCTATCACCACAGCACCCACAGTCCATCTAAAGCACTTACATATTTAATACATTGTGTTCAGTGTAAATGTTAACCTAATTTAAAAAGTATGAAAGAAATATCATGAAGATAATTTTTCAGTGTGAACCCTCTAAACAATTCTCAGTGTCTTAGGAGCCCACTGACTCACTATCTTTGTTTTTGGTTGTTGGTTGCTTCTGTTACAGGTTACTGTCAATTTTAAGTAATAAAAGGTTCTTAAAAGACTCTGATAGCACCATTAAAGAACATGGACTGTGTAGTCACTTACACCTGAATGTGAGCCTTGGTTTTTGTAAACAACTTAAATACTTGACAGTACCAAGCATATGAAGAATGAATGGAGGCCTTTTTATTTCTGCCATCCTGCTTCATCAAACATTACATTTAAATAACCCCATGTTCCCTATCAGAATAGCGTTTTGTTTGCTTTTGTATCACTGTGCATCATAGTGCCACTCACATCACATGAATTGGGAAGAGCATTCTTTTCCCTTTATTAACCACCTGAATGTAAAAGTCTACTCTATACTGTCCGCAACAACCAAATTTTCATTATTCATTTCCCCCTTCAGTTCTATAGTTGTGTTGTAACTAATAGTAAATATTTCATGTAGACTTTGTAAGTTTTTTCACAAGAGTGTAGATTTAACGAGAAAATACCTCTAATTCACACTATTACCTGTAATGAAAAAGAATTTAAAGTAATGGACATTTGCTAATAATGCAAAAGTTCGTTTACTTAAAATGCTAAAACTCTTAAAAATAGTTTAAATTTTTCTTTTATTGCTGTTTACTATTTGAACAAAGTTTTTCTTAAATGTCACTTTTATCCTAAATTTTATAGTAAAATTGGTGTATATTATACTTTTAGTGTTGCATTTTGGCAAATCTGAAATTTCATAGTTTATGAACAAAAAATCAGAATCCTAAAATAATGTAGTGTTTAATAATCTGATGATAACACTTTTTTTTTAATATTAGGAGGCAAATCCTGTTTCCAGTACTTTAATGAAAACTTTTTGCCAATTACCTATTTTTAATATTTGTCTTAGTTTTAGTAGCATGTCTTTGTGGTTCCTTAATGTAGGTAATACATAAATTTATATTTAGTTACACTAGTAATATCCTGAAAGCCCTATAGGTACTCTCTGTGTTAGATAATCCTATCTGTTTTGCTATCCCCAATATTCACCCTTGTCCTCTTCAGCAACATAACAGCTGTTGCTGTTTTAGAATAATAAGTGACATGTAGTCAAACAATTGTTAATATTTTGGTAAATCATTTTTAGTGGTTTTCAAATAATTGAAGTCTTGATTTTTTTTTTTTAAAGAACTTTATTGATTTATGCATGCAAGAGCTGGGGTACAGGCCAGAGGCAAGGGGGGTAAGAGGATTCACCAGAGACAGAGTGGGGATCAGAACAGGCAGATGGACCGAAATACACTGCTGAGGGGAGCAGCAGGCAAGGCAGGAGAGGTCTACTTACTGCACCATGTGGGTCTTGTCCCTGGTTGGGGTTCCAACTCACACTGCCATGGCTGCAGAAGTCCCACAGTGTGGCACTCAACCCCTTGCACCACCAGAAAGCCCGAAGTCTTAATTCTTAATAAATATGACACCCAGTATTTTCTGGCTCTCTTTAGAATAGTGCTTTAAAGTTACCATAAGTTTTTTTCCCATAATGTTAGTACTGAAAGGCAGGTCTAATAATTTTAGACTTAAAGCTGATTTTTACAATATGTTGAACAGAAAATCAAATTGATTTAAGCATAATGGGGGAATCTGGCTCATGAATGACAACCCAGTAAGTTCAGGTAACATTTAGCATTAATTATAAGCGTTTTAGTGAACGTCTAGGGAGGACTCTGATGGATCAAGAGTAGATTGTGTGCTTACACCTGAGTTAATCATTGTGTTCAGAAGAATATGGTTTTATGATTGGCTCACCACAGGGTCATGTGCCATATGTACCACCACTTTGGTATCACCTCTTAAACCACAGGTTTGCTATAAGAAAGGGGGGTGGTCCCTTAGAATAAGAAGAAAGGCAGAGAAAAGCCTATTGAAGACAAGTTTAAAAAGCACTACATTCAGTACAGATGTGAAATGTTTCCTTATTTCCATTTGAATGTTAACGTGGAAAAGTGTGTTCTATTTTAAGTGTATCTGTAGAATTGAATTCATTGCTGATCATTTGTTTTCTTAAATTATTTGGTGTTCACATTTTTTCTCATAGTCTTGAGTAACTTTTCCCAGTTTGTTTGCCAGGCTTAAAATAGTAACAATAGTGTCTTTAAATGATGAAATGCTTAATTCAGATCAATAAACAAATATATATGGTGGATGTCATTAGTCACTAGGGAAATTCAAATGGAAATCCTAATGAGATACCACCTCACACCTATTAGGATAACTCTAAAGAAAATGACAACTGTTGGTGAGAAGGTGAATAAAGTAGAATTTTCATGTGACTGATGGGAATGTAAAATGGTGCAGCCACTTTGGAATGCAGTTCTTCAAAAAGTTAAACGGTTAACATGTAACTCAGCAGTTCCATTCTTTAGGTATTAATCGAAGAGAATTAGAAATAAGTGTCTGCAAAGAAAGTTGCACATAACCATTCACAGCAGCATTAGCCATAATAGGCAAACTATAGAAACAGCCCATATGTCCTTCAGTTTATGAACAAAATGCAGTATATATATATATATATACACACACACACAAGGGGAAATTATTTTTCACAGAAAGGAATTAAGTACTTCTACATGCTATATAACATGAATGAGCTTTGAAAACACTATGCTTCCCAAAATAAGCCAGTTAGAAAAGATTACATTATTCTGTAGTTCTGTTTGTATGAAATGCCTGAATAGGTAAATCCAGAGATAAGAAATAGATTCAGTTGTTGTCAGGACCAGAGGCAGGATAGGGGATGGCTGCTAATAAGTATGGTACTCTTTGTGATAAATGTAAAGAAAATGATCTAGAATTACATGGTGGTGGTTCATGTACAATTTGTGAATATACTAAAAACCTCTAAATTATAAACTTTAAATGGAGTGATTGTATGGTATATTAATTATCTCAGAGGGGCTGTTAGGTTAAAAAAACAAAAGCAAAATCCAAGCTTACCTAAGAGAAAGTGGAAACTAACAACTTTCCATTTCATATGGATTACAGGTGAATTCTTGACAGCTCATTTTCACTGTTTGCTGTCCTGTCATTTGTTCGACAAATGTTTATTCATTTTCTATGTTCAAGATTCTGTTGTAAACAAAACAGGAAAGAGCAATGATGAATAACACTAAGTTATTATTCTCATGGAGTATATATTCCAGCATATAAGGACCTTGCAGAACCAACCACTGTGAACTAGTGTTATAGTTGGTTCCTTTATTTTCTTTCCTAAACTCAAATTTACAGTAAGTTATATATTTCAGATTTGAAGGGAAAAAGCATCTAAATGTTTTGTGTCTAATAACTCTTCTCTTGAGATTTATGGAAAAACTTAATTTTTAGAATTGCAAGACCTAGGATTACATTCCCTTAGCTGTACATGTTTAGGAAAGTTCACTAATATTTTGTCTCAGCACCTATAAAATATTAGTAAGTACTTGTTTTAATTAAGTCAGTAAGAATATAAGAAATATCCTTACTCAGATTAGGTCAGATAAGGTGATATTAGGAAAGTTAAAAACCAATTCTCAGATTTTCCAAGATAGTTAAATAGGACTGTCTTGGTGGTAGGAATTCAAGAATCTTCTCTTTATTGCTCTGCCAACTACTAACTCAGTTACTGAGCTTTACTTTTTAGATACTGATTGTCTTAGTCTTCATGTAATTTTATGTTAAAGCGCTAATAAGCCCTGCCCAAGCTGAAGAATATTGTTACTACTGAATCATTTGCTTTCCCCTTCACCCCCACCATCAGTCAGCTGTGGTGTAAGGAAAGGAGAGGGGTATCATATGATAAGAGAACATCCTTTACCTGCTTCTGCAGTAGCATCTCTGGAAACAAGTTTTTCATAGGAAAGGTTGTAAGTACATTATTTAGTTAATGTCACTCCTTTTCTGTTAACTTTTTACTCACTGTTAAAATCTGGGGCAGATCATTATGACCTCATTAACTCATCTCTGCAGTGGTTGCCTTTATTTCTGCTATTGTTTTCTCCAGTTCATATAATAACCAGCATGGTTCTTTTAAAAAAACAAGTTAGATCATATCTCTCCTCAGCTTCAGTAACTTCTCAATTCATTTAGCTTCCAAACTTCTTACTAAGACCTTAAAGACTTAACCATATCTGGTTCCTGTCTACAACTTAAACCTTTCTCACTTTTTAAAATCTTAGTTGGGCCTCCCTGGTGGCGCAGTGGGTTAAGCAATGCACTATGAAGCAAACCACAGCCACTGCAGCACGAGTTCGATCCCTGCTGCTGGCCAGGGAGGGGACCCACATGGCGTAGTAGACCTCTCCTGCCTCGCCTGCTGCTCCCCTCAGCAGTGTGTTTCAGTCCATCTGCCTGTTCTGCTCCCCATGCTGTCTCTGGTGGATCCTCCCACCGTCCACGCTTCTGGCCTGTACCCCAGCTCTTGTATGCATAAATAAATAAAATCTTAAAATAAATAAATAAAATCAGTTACTGTCCTGTCATTCATCTTCTTTTAATTCCTATAATTCTGACATACTAATTGTTCTTCAGGCCTTTCACACATGTTGCTCTGACTGTCAGAAAACCTTTCCCAACCCCTTCATCACCTTTCCTTCACCTGCCTAGTTATTTCTCATCCTTAAATTTCTAATATTTCTATCTCTGAGCAGGCTAACTGAAAGCTAAAACTCATCTTTACTTTCTTTAAAAGGACTGATTATAATTTGTTAGTGTATTTAATCAGTGTTAACGTCTCCCATCAGACTGTTAGCTTCCTGACAGTGTGGACCCTGTCTAGCTTGTACACCACTCTATTCTAATTCTCATCACCAGGTCTGGCTCAGATCAGTGACACGTAAGTAATTTGAGGGAATTAAATAAAGCTTTAAAAAACAACTCACAATTAGTGACTAAATCAAAAGTTTTACTTAATTTTAAAGATTTACTTTATTCATGAATACAAGAGCTGGGGTTGGGGTTGGATGTGGGGCTAGGGGTGATGGGGATTCACCAGAGACAGAGTGGGGAGCAGAACAGGCAGACTGAAATACACTGCTGAGGGGAGCAGCTGATGAGACAGGAAAGGTCTCCTGTGCCATGTGGGTCAGCATCCTGGTCAGGGATCAAACTGCTGCAGTGGCTGCCGATAGTGTCAGTGCTGAGACTTAACCCCTTGTGCCATCAGGGAGACCCTGTATCAAACATTTTAAATCATGTTAATTTTTTTCTCTTGAAATGGTAATGTCATGGTCTTTGTAAATATTTTTTAGGAAAATGAAACAACCTTCCATAATCTTAACTTTATTTTGGGGATACTTTTTAGGTAACATTGGTCTCATAACATATGCGATTCAGAAATGGAATCCTACCTCCCCAGTTATATGACACTACACCACACTTAACACCGAAGTACCCATTGACCTCCATTGTCCATTATGTCCCCCCCCCCTTTTTTTTTCACCTTCCCCTCTGGTAGCCTCAGTTTTTTAATCAGATTTTTGTAGGGTTTTTTGTTTTTTTCAATATTTTCTTTCTTTCTCTGACTTACTTTGCTTAGCATTATCCCCTTCAGTTCCATCCATGTTTTTGCACATGGCAAGAGTTAGTCCTTTTTTGTTTGATCACTTGTGGTTTTTGTTTTTTTATTGAATAATAGTTTATTATTTAAATATGCCTTGTCTTTGTAACCCACTCATCTATACTTGGGGCACCTAGATTGTTCCCATAATTTGGCTATTGTAAATACGGTTGCAGTGAACATAGGGGTGCATATCTCCCTTCAAACTAGTATTTTTTGCATTCTTTGGGTAGATACCTACAAGTGGAATTGCTAAATCATATTGTAGGTCTGTTTTTAATAGAAATTTTTCCATTTTCCTATGCATATTTTTTTGTGTATATTTGATTTTAATTTAGCTTCTCATGAGAATTACTCATAGTAAAATACAGCAAAGTTTCTTCTGGTGCTATTGATATTTTGGGCCAGATAATTCTTTGTTGTGGGGAACTTTGCTGCAGGATATTTTTAGCAGGATTCCTTGCTGAGGCTCATAAGATACTCACCTAGTTGTAACAATCTCCTACCTAGTTGTAACAATCAAAATTATTTCCACAAATTTCCTAATGTTCCCAGTGGCAGAATTATCCCAGATAAGAACCACTGTAAAGCAGTTTAATAAACTTTGCAGAACACCATTGCTATTTTCACTTTTCCAACTTGGAAAGCTTCAATGGGTTCCTTTTTTTCGATTAAGAGTCAAACTGCCTTAATAAGTTGTCTGTTTCATTTCTCCATATATTAAGCATATATTTGAATATTTTCTGCATAAATGCTAGTGAAAGGGCGAACACTAAAATGACTGACAGGGTTATTATCTTTTTAGTTTATAATTTTACCTTCTGTATAACTTCATCTCAGACTCTTCATCCACTTCAGACTTGTGAAACTACCTCTCCCCTTAATATTCAGTTGTACTTTTCTATCTTTGCTGTTAGTGGATCTCTACTATAAATGCCTTTCAGTCTTCCCTTTACCATTTTTAATTTATATTTCTAGCTTAAATGTAATCTCCCAAGCCTCAGTTAAGTTTTCCTTTTTCATACCAATTCATATCTGTCATTTCTTTATTTAACTGTTAGTTACTTGTGTACTCACATTTTGGTGTTCATGTAAGATAATTTTTATGCTTGTCATGTGTTTTGTAGAGAAGAAAGTATTGCTAAAGGGTATGGATGACTTAATACACCAACAAATCAGATAGCCTAGATGAAATAAGTGAATTCCTAGAAACACACAACTTAGTAAGACAGTATCATCAAGAAATAGAAAATCTGATTGGATCTGTAATTGTAAGGAGGTTGAATTGGTTATTTAAAAACTTGCAAAGAAAAATATAGAACCATATATTTAGAATTAAAGAATTAACACCAATGCCCCTCATGATTTTCCAAAAACAAAACCAAACTGAAGACTAAGGAAACTTCCCAATTCTGTGAAGCTAGCATCACCTGGTATCAAAGACACTGTATAAAAACTACAGCTCAGTGTTTCTACTGAATCATCTAGCAGAAATTCTCAACAAATTCTAGCAAACTGAATTCAACAGCATATAAAAAGGATTGTATACCATGACCAAATGGGGTTTATTCTTGGAATTCAAGGTGCTCAATATACAGTAATCAGTCTAATATGCTATATTAACAGAACAGACAAAAGCACATGATCCTCTTGATGCAGAAAAAGCATTTGACAGAATTCAGCACCCCTTTTGTGATTTAAAAAAATAGAAACTACCTCAACATAATAATAGATGCCATATTTTAAAAGTTCCAGCAAACATCATACTCAGTGGTGTTAGATCAGGAACAAGGACAAGTATGCCTGCTTTCTTTTATCAAATCTATTCAGTGTAATACTGAAGTCTTAGCCAGGTCAAGCAAGAAAAAGAAATAGAAGGCATTCATTCACATTAGAAAAGAAGTAAAATTAACTGTTTATAGGTAGCAATAACTTAGGTGTGAGAAACCTTAAAGATTCCCACCAAAAAAGAAAGTTCAGAGCAATATATGATTCTTCAAAGTTGCAGATTATAGAATTATTTGCAAATGGTAACACAAAACAACCTGAAAAGGAAATTGAAAAATATAAAAACATCCATTTACAATACTCAAGAATAAGCCTAACTAACATGGTTATAGGCTTTTATGCTGAAAACTGCAAAACATTCTGAAAGGGATTTAAAAAGACCAAGGTAAATTATAAGACATTATGTTCATGGATCGGAAGAATAGTTAAATGTTAATATTACCCACAGTGATAGATTAATGAATTTTCTATCAAAATCCTAGTGACTTGATTTGCAGAAATAGAAAAATCCATCCTAAAATTTGTATGAAATGTGAAAATCATCCTGCCGCCCCCTCCCCCCCCAAAAAAGCCACTGTAATCTTGACAAAGGTCTCACATTGATTTCAAAGCTTGTCACAAACATATTGTAGTCAAAACAGTATGTGCAAAATAAAAACTCTTGAATATATGCTCAAGTGACTTGACAAGGATGCCGAGACCATCCAGTATGGAAAGTGAGTCAACAGATAATGCTGAAAAAATTTGATATCATTCAGCAAAGTAATGAAGCTGGATCCTTATCTGACATAATACACAGAAGTTGACTCAAAATGCATAAAGGACTGAAGACCTATAGCAATAAAACTTAGAAGAAAACAAGACAGAAGACATTCCTGAGACGTTAGGTTTGACAGTGATTTGGAAATGATACCTAAAACACAGGTAAGGGAAAAAAAATTAGATGAATTGGAGTACATCAAACTTTTAAATTTCTTTGCATCAAAGGACATAATTACAGTGTAGTGAAATGCAACCAATGGAATGGGAAAAAATATTTGTAAATCTAAAAAGTGGGTAACATCCAGACTATCTAAAGAACTTGTACAACTCAACAGTAACAACAACAACAAGAAGTCATATTTTGAAATGGGCAAAGAATTTAAATACATATTTCTCTGAAGAACATATACATAAGAAAAATGTGGACATCACTAACCATTAAGGAAATTTATGTTAAAACCATGGTGAGATGGGGCCTCCCTGGTGGCGCAGTGGGTTAAGCGGCGCACTATGATGCAAACAGCAGCCACTGCAGCATGAGTTCGATCCCTGCTGCCTGCCAGGGGGGGACCCACATGACGCGGCAGATCTCTCCTGCTGTGCCCGCTGCTCCCCTCAGCAGTGTACCTCTGTTGATCTGCCTGTTCTGCTCCCTGTTCTCTGTGGTGAATCCTCTCACCACCCCCACACCTCTGGCCTGTACCCCAGTGCTTGTATGCATAAATAAAATAAATCTTTAAAAAAAAAACCATGGTGAGATGATACCACCTCACACCCATTAGGATGAATACTTTAAGGAAAAAAAAGCATACATGTAGAAAATTTTAAAAATGTTGATAAAGATGTGGCGAAATTAGAACACTGGAGATTGATTATGACCAGTCTTCAATATACAGAATCCACATTTTATGATCTCCACTGCTTTCACTCTAGTCCAAACTATTATTCTTACCTGGATTTTATAGATACTTATGTTTCCAACACAGCAGCTGGAATGATTGTTTTATCAGAGTACATATCCTTTGTTCAAAATGTACCTGTGACTTTGTATTTAAAAGTAAATGGCCATCCATATCCGATTCTCCTTTATTTATTGCATGTCAGTTACCCTGGACTTCTTGGGTTGTTTTTTTTTTTCCTCTCATTTCGCTCTTTTTTGACTTGTTAATCCCACTATCTTGAATACTTTGTGCCAAATATCCATCCACATGACTTACTCACTTGCCATCTTAAGGTCTTTACTTAAAAATAACCCCTTCTCAGCTTTATATTTTTCTCTGTAATATTTTTAACTAACACACTTTATATTTTAGTTATACTTACCATCTCTCCTCACACTAAAGTTCCATGAAAACAGGGATTTTGTCCTTTTGTTCCCTGTATCCTTAGTACTGAGAACAGCTTGTTCTCATCTGATAGTAAACATTTGTTGGATGAATGAATGACTTTTAGGTAGATGTGCATATCAGTTTCATATGTAAGCATAACTGGAGTTGTGCTTTTTAAATGGTGCTTTTATAATCAACGATTTGCCTTTTAATGAAGATTTTTCTCTTGACAATGTTGAACATAAATTCTATGAATGTAAGTTCACAAAGTAAAAACTTAGAGAATATTTTAAAAATAAATACTGAACGGAAAAGAAAAGAAACTTATTTGAAGAGCTGTGTAACAAAAATAAACCTAAGATGAAGAACTAGAGTGATACAGTATAGAGAACATTGGATTGGGGCCAGGTAATCTATCTTGCTATTCTTGGGGAAGTTACTGGACCTCAATTCCTTTCTCTGTCAAATGAGATTGTTGAAATAATTTCTGTTCTTTCTGGTTACAAAATCATGTGATGATATTTGTGTAAATTTTTTTTCATAAACTGAATTTGAATTATGTTCATGTAAGAAAAACATTCCTTAATCACTTGCTTTACATTTAAATTTGATACTGCTTTGTAAATGGGGAAAATAATTTTTTATTTTCTTCTGAGAACACACCATATAAGCAGAGTAACCAGATTTCTTTAGGAGCTTGGAGTCTATTGACTTAGTTTGGGTGAATCTCATTTCCTTTCTTGTTCTTGCCAATTTTTCTCAGTGTCTTCCTGTGTGTTTTTTGTTCTACCTGTCATTCAGTTGGTTCCTGAAGTTTTACTTCTAAAAGTGAGGTACTCAAAATATTTGAAGAGAAATGATTATTCTTGCTAGCATTTGATCAATCTTTTATACATTAATTCTTTTGAAGGAATGTAGTACCTTCCCTTTTGCTCATATAAAGCTTTTGTATATTTATTATAATAGGTTTCTCTGAGTTGTTCTTGATCACTTCCATTATGTGATTCCAAGAGTTTACCTGGCATTACTTCCTGTTTACATTACATATGGGAATTATGTGTGCCTCACCAAATCTGTGCTCATTTCTCTTTTCTTTTCTTACAATGTTTGCTTTCTTAGGTGTAGTCCCCATAGACTTTCCACCACCAATTCACCCGTGCACCATCACTATAGTCCCTTGTGTTCTTCCCATCCCTGCGGTGATCCCAATTCCTTCCTCTCCCCTGCAGAATATCTTTTGTAGCTGTCTATTTTCGCTTTCTGTTGTTGTTTTATTTTTTCCTTGATCCCCTATATTCCTCCTACAAGTGAGATCATCTGGTATTTTTCTTTTTCCTTCTGACTTATTCCACTGAACACAATCCCTTCAAGTTCCATCCATGTTTCTGAGAATGTCTCTAGTTTATCTTCTTTGATTGCTGAACAAAATTCCGTTGTGTCCATATTTTTTTTTGATCCAGTCATCTATTTTGGGGCATTTGGGTTGATTCCAAGTTTTACCTATTATAAATAATGTTGCAGTAAACATAGTGTTTTTGTGTCCTTTGGGTAAATACCTAGGAGTGGGATTGCTGGGTCCTATAACTCCATTTTTAACAGACCGAGGGACTTCCATACAGCTTTCCATAGAGTTTGGATCAGTTTGTATTCCCACCAGCAGTGCAGAAGAGTTCCTTTTTCGCCACATCCTTGCCGACATTTGTTGTTGCTGGTTTTTTTAATATGTGCCATTCTTTCTTATTGGTGTTAGGTTGTATCTCTTTGTGGTTTTAATTTGCATTTTTTCATATGCCGTTGGCCATTTGCATTTCCTCTTTGGTGAAGTGTCTTTTAGGTTCTTCTGCCCATTTTTTGATTGGATTGTTTACTTTGCTTTTGTTGAGTCATAATGAGTTCTTTGTGTATCTTTGTGATCAGTCCCTTAGCAGCAGCATGGAGTACAAAATTTTTTTCCCACTCACTGGGGTTTGTTTTGGGTAGTGTCTCTTTTGCTGTACAGAAGCTCTTTAATTTGCTGTAGTCCCATATATTTATGTTTTCCTTCACTTTTCTGTGTTTTAGGTGATTTGTCTTTAAAGGTATTACTCAGATATATGTCATGTAGTGTTTTGCCTACATTTTCTTGGATATATTTTATGGCTTGGGTCTTATGTCCAATTCTTTGATACATTTTGAGTTGGTTTTTGTGCATGGTAAGAGGTTCTTGTATCCTTAGTACTGAGAACAGTAGTAATCCTTTTGCATGTAGCAGTCCAGTTTTCCAAGCACCATTTATTGAACAAACTGTCTTTGTTCCATGCTCATTTCTTAACCTATTTTTCCCCCTTCCAAACACCACCTCACCACCACCACACACACATAGTACTTATATGGTAATTGTCTTCTTCCAAAATTAGCTATTAAAAGTTAAATAATTTCCCTCTCTCTTTTTTTTCATTGCCACATAAATTAAAGTTAGAAAGTTCAAAGCAGGGGTAACAATGGGCAACTATACCAGAACCACAAAATAACTCTTCATTGTTCACAATTTTGATTCTTAGCATAGAAATTATAACTATGGATTGTAACTTGTACAAATAGCTGTTAAATACTTTGTGACGTTGTTTTGTGAAGTTAATAAATTTGATACAATTTTTGAGGATTAAAAGGTCTTAGAAATCTGTTAAATCTCTTCACTTTTATAGATGAAGAAATTCATGCCCGTAAATGTGTTAACTTTTCACATGTAAGACTATTACGTTAGTCATAGGCAGAGCAGGGACTGTAAAGTTTGCATAACTGTATGATACTAACTTATATTGGGAAGAGACATGTATGCATATATTTTCTCATCTTACATGGCTCTTTTACAAGATAGGTGTATACAGAAAATCAGCATTTCCCTCTTCTAATTATTTTCCAAACAAATTGTATGACTTTTGAATTTAGTGTATTTGCTATTGTTTGAATTTTAAGTATACAGAGTATAAACTCTGCTGTAACCCCATATCTTGGAGTTAGCAGCTATGAAAAGTTTGTTAAAATTTTTGTGATTTTTTTTAAAATTATATAGTAGTTAAGTTTTGGTGCATGTAATTTAGATGTGGCTCGTTAAAGTATGGTCTCAGACTAGACTTATTTCTTAAAACTGTTCAAATAACCTGCCCCAAAGTTAAATGTGGTCTCATGCTCTGATTTTAATTTGAGAGTACTTTTTACTTAAACTAAATCTATATTAATCTTTACTGGTTAGAAGTTCGAACTTGATTCCCTTCAGACTTTTCCTCACTGGTAGTACTAAATAGAACTGTGCTGCTACTATTAAAAGACAGTATGTCCTCAAGTAAATCTGGTGTGAATAGCAATTAACAATAAGCACTAAAATTTTCCTTTCCATTGTCATAAGTGTGAACTTGGAATTTATTTGTCAATCATGTGCAACTTGTCAACATATATACTATTTGGCAAAGGCATGAAATAAGCACCATGATGGCTGCTACTGAAGAGATTTGCAAGCATAAGTGAAAGGAAAGAGAACTAGAAATCAGAAAAAAGACATAAAATGTTATTTCTGGCTAATGGTTTGCCATATTAACTAGGTTAAGCAGCTGTTGTGTATAAGTTGTGATGATTAGTTGGGTTGAAAACACCAGTAACTTACTTTTCTCTAAAATGTGTAAATTGTCTATTCATGACTTCTAGTTTACCTTCCATTCCTAGCTTCCGACATTTTTCAGTAGCTCCTGCATGTGTCATCTCTTGTAGTTGCGTTTTTGTATATGCTTCATTTCTACCTGGAATGTCTGTATGAATTTACACTTGATCTTGGACATTCAGTTTACTTTTTATGTTTTCAGTGTACAAAGTATGCACATTACAACATAGTACATTTATTAAATGAAAAAAAAATCAAGTAATGTTTAGAAGGATGTTTTGCACCCAGTGCTTACTGTTAGGCCTTATACTATTTTATTGTATTATATTTCTCTGTCATTAAGAGTAGTACCTTCTTATGACTATGGATAGGTTCTGTCCATCTTTGTATTTCTGCTGGTTGGCAAATAGATGACTAGTAAATACTTGAATTATTGAATAAATGTTTTCCATCTGGTTCAGAAAAGTAATTCAATAGTAACCCTGTTGTGGGGCAGGACTGTTGGATATGTAACCTTTAAAAAATTGCTTTATTGAAATAGAATATATCTTGCATAAAAATCACCCATTTTAAGTTGTACAACACAGTGATATTTAGTAAATTTTCAGAGCTGTACATCCATTACCACAATCCACAAAAGATTTCATGTCTGATTAAATGTTTTAATTTTCTATTTGTTGTACTGTTACCGAAGTATTAACATTCCTAGGGTATGAATGACATTCTAGATACAATAAAATCAAAGTATTGTATTCCCTATCCTATGTATGACTAACATCGGGAAGAATTTTTTTTTTTAAAGATTTATTTGTTTATGCACACAAGAGCTGGGGTACAGGCCAGAGTTGCGAGAGGTGAGAGGACTCACCAGACTGAGTGGGGAGCAGAACAGGCAGACTGACTGAAACACACTGCTGAGGGGAGCAGCAGGCAAGGCAGGAGAGGTCTGCTGTGCCATGTGGGTCCCCTCCCTGACCGGCAGCAGGGATCGAACTCATGCTGCAGTGGCTGAGGTTTGCTTCAAAGTGTGTTGCTTAACCCGCTGTGCCACTAGGGAGGCCCAAGAATTTTCTGTAAATATCTCTCTCTAGTGAGATTGATTGAATCCTTACTGATCTAAACCTTAACTTTTTACTCAAATTTAAAACATTCATATTTCATACAATATATTGTCATTACAATCATAAATTAACAGCTTTAAAGGTTTAAAGAAAAGTTATACATTAGTAAAAGTAAATTGAAATTAGCATAAATTAAATGGTCACTGATTAGAAATTAAATGGTCATTTATTGGAAAGAAAGTACTAAGCCCTGCATCCCATTAGAACAGAGAAAGTGTTTAATCTCTAGAACCACACACAGTGACGGACAAGTAAATATTTGTTAAATAAAATAATTGCATTCCTTTTAAATCGAAATAGCATTCTGAGATCTGTAAAGATTTTTTTGTTTGAATTTTCAACAATTTTTGTTCCCTTTGTGTGAATTTAGAAATTTTTGACTATTACAAAGATACATATAAAAATTCTGGGTGATCTGCCTGAACTCTGCCCTCAGCTCAGTCCCCCTTCTTCTCCAGACACCCATTTACAGCTTTTGTCCTTTTAGATAGCTCCTTGGCCTATAAATAAGCCTTTGGCCAGTTTGGCAGCCTTTTGGAATTCTAATTGACAGCTTAAAGCATCAGAGTAAGTCATTTATCAGAGTAAGTGAATTTACAGCTACTACATATGCAAGTAATATATAAAAATCCAGCTCTTTAAGATAAGGAAAGACTTAGAAAAGTTAGAAAAGAGGCCTTATATGCCCATATGCCCCTTTCTTGGAACTCCAGAGAAACAAAAGCCTTCTTGATTCGAGATGGAGTTGTAACTTGAAAATACAGAAATACCTAATGCCACACTGGTGCATAAGATGTCTTTGTACTAATTAATTCAGTCTTCTTTTGAAGCTAGTAACTTTTTCTCAAGAGAAGAAAATCATTGCTTTCTTGCTCTGTGACAGAAATTTTCAAATCTCTTATTTTGCAAGTAAATTTCGGTGGATGTTGGAAGCCCTAGGTTTATGTTGCAATTGCAGAGTTAAGTTGGTTTAATAAGCCCTTTTTTAGTAGTTTCAAATTATCAGAAACTCCAAATTTAATAAATAAGATGTGGAGTAATGGGGAAAAACTTGGTGTAAGGTATTTTTGCAAAGAAGCAATCAATAGGAATTTATTAAATAGTTTGCTTTATTTAAAAGACAGTAATCAGTCCATTAATCCTGCTACCTAACATTTTCCTTAGACCTAACTATATCTGTCCCTCAGAAGTCTACCTTTTATTGTATAATCTTTTAAGTAGAACTTTCTATAGGTTTATTTTCTGTGAGACATAGGAGTTTTTTGTTATTTATTCGCATTTATTGTTTTTGTGTGTAAAGCCATTTACTTGATAATAGTACTTTTGCTTTAGTGTTTACCATGGTTTCTAAAATTGATTTGAACTCTCTTTGACTTTAAAAATTATGGGACAGTATGGCTTAGTGGTTAATTGGCTTTGTATGAGATTGTCTGAATAATCTTGACTGTCTCACTACTAGCTGTGTGACCTTGGCCAACTAATTTAATTTTTTTAAGCTCCAGTTTCCCTCTTTATAAAAAGAAAGAAATGTTTCTTACCTTCTAAGACTATTAGGATTAAATGATAGAGAAAATTCTGGGTTGATTATTTTTTATCCATTTTGCTGCTTGTCAATTTATGTCTAAATGGAGTCTTGATGTTTTTAAAATTCATATCTGTACCAAAACTCATATGATTGCGAAAACTTAAATTGGTCAAAAATTGAAGTAAAGATTTCTGCACGTATGAGATTAGCCAATACATTTTGAAGAGGAATAATATTCCTTATATAGAAGATTTATGTCATGGGATGGGAGACAAAAAGCAAATAAGATTATTTATAGTAGAATGTGCTATAAGTGCTATGGAAGAAACTAATACTGAGAAGTGGGATAAAAGGTATCCATATGGAGAGTTGCTGGATGGTTAGGAAAAGGAATATCTCACTATGGGCTGATATTTTACAGACACAGAGGTAATGAGAGTGAGCCCTGCAGATGTGAAGGCAGAGCATTAAAACTTTAGGAAATAGGGCCTCCCTGGTGGCGCAGTGGGTTTAGCAACGCACTAGGAAGCAAACCGCAGCCACTGTAGCACGAGTTCTATCCATGCTGCTGGCCAAAGAGGGGACGACCCACATGTCCCAGCAGACCTCTCCTGCCTTGCCCACTGCTCCCCTCAGCAGTGTACTTCCATTGATCTGCCTGTTCTGCTCCCCACTCTGTCTATGAATCCTCTCACCCCCCCCACACCTCTGGCCTGTACCCCAGTGCTTGTATGCGTACATAAATTTAAAAAAAAAATTAGAACTTTAGGAAATAGCAGAAGTAGAGATCAAAATAGCTGACATACTGTCATATGCACTTTACATATATTAACCTTTAAATCTTAGTAATCTATGAAATAGGTCTTTTCACTGTACTCATTTTATAGATGAGGAAACAGGCATTAGAAGGCGAATGAATAATATGACTGAAAACTGAATCTGTTGATAATTTCAGAAATATTCAATATTTGAGACTATAAGTGCAAAACAAAAACAAAATCATCTAAATAATATAATATTTACACTGAGTAAATTAAGACTTAATGTACATCCATATAACTAGAAGTTTAGTGAGTATACATCAAAATGTTATCTTTAGATGATTAATTTCTTTTGGGCTTTATTTTCTAAGTGGGTTTTGAAAAAAATTGTCATTTTACACATTTACATAACGTAATATCTTTATACCTTTGGTATATATTCTTCACTGATCTGTATAGTTAATTTCAGATGGTTTTTAAAAATGTTTCTCTTTAATTTTTTGTAGACTATGAGAAGACAACGAAATGAAGTTGTGGTTGAATTAAGGAAGGTAAGTCTGATTAATGTTGGGTACCTCCCAGCATAACTCTAACATAATAGCATATTTAGAAAATATCAAGTGTACATTAAATCAAGTGCTTAGAAGTTTTTTCTTTTGAAAACTGAAAGGATTTTTTTAATTCCCTGTATAATTCCCACCACCAGTTCTCCAGTGCACCACCACCATAGTCCCTTTTGCTTTTCCCTCCCCCTCTCTTGCAGTGTCTCTGACTTATAGGTGCCTATTAATTTTGTTTTTTGACTTACTCTGTGTTTTTGAAAATGGAAAGATTTTTATTACAGTTAACAAGTTATTGAAGTTGGCAATATATAGCTTCTCCAATATCCAAAAAATAGACACAAACAAGTTAAGATATTTTTAATGTGATTTATAATGATATGTATAAGTGTCGGTCAGTAGGTATATACAGTTATACAAAATAGTTAACTATTTGAAGGTAGTAGTTATGTCTTAAAAAAGAACAATGTTATTTAATAAATTTCACCAACTTTTCTCATAATGAGGCAGGTTGTAATTGGAAAACTTTTTTTTTTGGTCCCAAACATTGTAAGTGAATTCAGGTAACCCTTGCTTTTTATAAGACATTGTTGATTTTTGTCTGATTTTGAATTACCCGACTTTATCTTTGTTTTGGGGTGATAAAGAGAAGCTAATAGATGATATATAAATGGTTAGTACTTTTAAATAAATATGTTTGTCTGGTACTGACTTGAACTATAAACTACCTTTTATAATCAGATTTTTTTTATGTTTTAGTTTGTTTTTGTGTAGTCCATGGCTCATTGAAAGTATAATACTTAGCATTTGGGGCTCCAGTTAATATCATATTTCTTTAATTAACAATTTGGTTTAATTTTTGTATTCAAGTTGTACTTCCAAAATGTACTTTATATTTCAGTTTGTAGATATAGGGTTGCCTGACCTTTGTATTTAGGGTTTTTTAAATTTTTATTTAACTGAAGTTCTTTTTCTGATTTTTTTTTTTAAAAGAATAAAAGAGATGAACATCTCTTAAAGAGAAGGAATGTACCACATGAAGATATCTGTGAAGACTCTGATATAGATGGCGATTATAGAGTGGTAAGTTTTTGTTATTCTCAACTTAAAATTATCAGTGAAAGATTTTCTTTAAATATAGAATTTTAAGGTATATTTTAAAGTTAACCTTTTTTTTAAATTTTTTTTCCCAGCAAAATACCTCTCTAGAAGCTATTGTTCAAGTAAGTTGAGCTCCCTCCAATCCCCCTCATTATTGTTATTTTTTGGACTTAGTAACTAATTATTGTGTGTCTACATTTTTTTTTTTTTTTTTTTAAATAGAATGCTTCAAGTGATAACCAAGGAATTCAATTAAGTGCAGTTCAAGCTGCTAGGTAAGTTATATTTAGAGGATACATTTAAATGTAATAACTTAGACAAGGGTTTTGTTTTGTGTTTTCACTATATGGTAGTCCTTTCACGCCTACCTGAGTTTGATGAAAAACAAAGAACAGTCATAGACCAACTGAATTTATTTAAAAAATTATTCTCTGACTTAGATGTTAAAATTGGCAGCAGTTTCCTAAACTTACAAATGTGCTGAAACTTTAGTGTGGATAATACATACAGATGCCAGGGAAAAGCTGTTGTGACATGTTGCTGCCATGAGCTAATAAACATTTATAAAGCTTTATCTTTTACAGATCAATATGTTTAATTTTATAAAAAGCCAAATTCCTTAGTTCCTGTCCAGGTAACTAATTCTTTCCAAAGTTGCATACTGAGCAAAGATTAAATCAAGCTAAAAGTTTTCTGTAGCCATGTACAGGCCAGTAGACCTTAAATTTAGAGCTACAAAGATTCCCAGTCTCTTTCCAGATAGGAATACTAAGTTATTTCATGTATTTGTTGTAAAACCTAAACACTCATTTTAAGGGATGAAGCAGAAAAACTTTTAACTACTAAGACCTTTGAGTTCATAACTGGGAAAGACATGATTATATCATAGTACATTATAGTGGTTTGCTTTGTTTATGAATATAAGAATAATACCTATGATTATTAGTAGTAGGAAAGAGACACTTAAAGCAAGAAATTCATTCTAGTTACAGTATTCCAAAGTGAAAAAGAATTCATAGGGCCATCCAATCTCTTATCCAATGCACAAATCCCTTCTTATGTGTTGAACTTTTCCTAACTTATGTATATTCAATTTAAATAACCTAGAATGATTAAGAAGTTGATAAATTATGTTCATCACCATCAGGCTTGAATATTTGATAGTTTTGGAACAGCTTTTGTCACATGAGTTCTGCAAGATAATTAAGCTCCTAAAGCAGGAGTTTTCAACATACAGTCAGTCTGTGGATCTATAGGTGAGCCAGAGACCTTTGGGGGAGAGGAGGTTTATTCAAGATCAAACCTTTTTCACAATACTAAATTGAAACCCTTGCCTTTTTGTTGCTGCTAATACTTGTATTCCAAAAGCAGTTGTGGGTAAAATTGCTGGCACTTAGCACAAATCAAGACAGTAAAACTGAACTAATTTTTTTTTAATTTTTATTTTGCCATTATGTACTTGGAGGGGTGGGTAATTTTCTCAAGTGGTTATAAATTTTCTCTTTTATTAAAAAAGGCTCAGTTCTGGTTTATTTCCTACTTTATGCACGTGTTATATAAAATGCTGTGGAAAAGCATGTGGTATAATTCTTGCTCTCTAAGAAATTTTGAACCTAATTCAGAAGGCAAAATTATAAAAATGGTGATAGTCATTTTTATAAAGTATTTAGTTCTTTTTATTTAACTGTTGCAAATGTGAAGGTATACTGTGTAAATACGCTTGGAATTTAAAAAGAGTATTATAAAAACAACTTGAAATGGGCTTTGACTTAAATAAGAGCTTAAATAGACTAAAGAAAGAGAAGGCATTCTGCAGTGTGGATGGGGAGAGTTAGGGGAAAAAAAGGGCATTCTAAAGGAGAACAGTATATAAAGGACTTAGAAATGAGATTGAAATGGTGGGACAGACATCTGACCTGCTTGTTCTTCAGTTAGAGAGAATTAGTTAAGATAAAGCCAACTTGTGAAGTGGTTCAAAACTTGGTCAGGTAGTTTGGATTGATAGGGAGTAAATAAGCAACCATTATGTGGTTTATATTGGGGAATGATTCGATTAAGTGCTTTAAACATTGCCTATAATGCAAGGGATTCAAATGGGTGAAGATTTGTGTTAGTCCGCTTTGAGGGCTTATCCGCTTACCTACAGCCTGCCTACCACGTGTGTATATAGTACACTCACAATTGTTTTACCCTCTTAAAATCCATGAGAGCAAGATTGTGTCTGTCTTGTTCATCTCAGTATCTGGATATTTTCCTACATATTGCTGTGCTTGTACCATTTCACTTTAGTTGTTGAGATGAGAATGTTATTGACTTTAGTTGTTGAGATGAGAATGTTATTGAGCTTTTATGACCTTTGATGTGAAGAGAAAGATGAAAAATTGAATACTAGTATCAGCAGCCTACTTTCTTTTTTTTCCCCTTTGACTTTGTTTTTACCTGGGATATTTTGGTGACATTTTAATTCCTTTCTTAGCAAGGTAAAAGCCATGTTGATGGAGTCTGCTCACTTTTTTCTCTGACCTCAAATTAAGTTCAAAGGTAACACAATACAAAACATTTAGTTGTCTTTTTATAAGTCATATTTGGAGCTTCAGTGAGGGGAATAATATTATTGTACTAGTAAAGTGGTTCCTACCTACCTTTTTTCTAAATATTAATAATTAAATTTATAAATTAATATTTTCATAATGAAGAAGAGATAGCATTATGTAAGGTTTAAAAGTAACTTTTAGAGAAAGTCCTGGTGCCAAATATTCAGATTTATGGTCATCTCTGTATTAAATAAAAATTTGAATTTAGTGATGTCGTTGTCACAAGGGTTATATAATACATATCTTTCTTCTAGGAAGCTTTTGTCCAGTGATCGAAATCCACCAATTGATGACTTAATAAAATCTGGAATATTGCCTATTTTAGTTCATTGTCTTGAAAGAGATGACAAGTAAGTACATTCAAAAAAAATAATTGGGATGAATCATTTGCATAAGTCAAGATTTTTCTAGTAGTTTGATCTTTAAAGAAAAAAGAAATGGCCTACAAAATGGAGTTGAAAAGCCAAAGTGAAAAACAGTAGAAGGTGTGTTTATATTAAAAGGTAAAGGTAAAGATAAAGGCCAGTGAGGGATTGATAGTGATATATTTCACTTTGAAAATTGCTAAAAGTAGTTTGCCACATAGGTAACTGAGAAAGCTGTTTGGGTATTAGAGTCCAGATATCTTAATAAAGAAATTCTAAAAAATAAAAATACCTTTTGGTGGTTCATGGGTGCTGTAGTAGTGGGAGAATTATGGAGATTACTAAAGGGAGAAATCACGTATTGTATAAAAATGAACAATGACATAAAATAATTAAAAATACATATAAACTAAAAACATCTGAGGAGTTGGTTGTAGTTTTCAATACCAAAGAAATATTTTAAATTGTCATTGGAAGTTTTCAAATAGATTCGATGCATATCTTTTGAAACAAATGCTAGAGGATCGGACTGGTTGTTAGATATTTGGGCCAATGTAAAAATGCCTGCTGTTTAAATTATTTGTTTTTTGTAGTCCATCTTTACAGTTTGAAGCTGCATGGGCTTTGACAAACATTGCATCTGGAACCTCTGAACAAACGCAAGCAGTAGTTCAGTCCAGTAAGTTGGTTATTACAGACAAAATTGTGATTTGTTTTTCTTTTAAAGTTAGTTAAAAAACAGGGATTTTCCTTAAAAAAAAAAAAACAAAACCATTTTGTTCTGTTAATTGACATTTTCTGTTTCCAGTGTCTTAGATTCCTTTTAAAATCTGAGACAATTTCTTAAATATAGTAGCAGATTATATTATTATAGCTACATTTTATGACCATCCTAGAAATAAAGGTGTTTTTCTCCATTGCTGCCCTGCCTCACGTGATTTCCATCATAGTTTTAGTGAATTCTTTTATAAGGTAGTACTACTGAAATTTTTGTCATTGTTACTATAATAGGATTGTTGTTTTTTAACCTCCCAAGAACTGTACGTGGGAAATTATTACTGGAAATAATAACCTGAGTATATTATTCTCATGAATATTATTTGATTCTTCTACCAAAGAAAGAAATTGATTTTAAAGAAAGTACTTGATAACATCCTCTTCGAGTATGTAAGCAGTTTAGTTGCCTAAGCTTGTTAAATAAGCATTAATTTCCACATGATTTTGAAAGGGAACAAAAGTGTTATCTGAGTATTTTATAGATACTTAGGATGTAATATTAATTACCTTAATTCTTAAATATAGCTGATTTAATTTTAGGCTCCAATGGTTTTTGCATTTTGGGTTTTTTTTGGTTCTATATAGTTGACTGTTAGTAAACTTTGTGATCACAAGATAATGTCAGTCCTTCAGCTTTTTTGTTTTTGTTTTATGTGCTCATTAAAGATTAGAAGGAGGCTTAGAATTTATTTTAACCCTACTGGTCTGTTGTAATTAATCAAAAATAATAAATTAATTTTTATTGTAAGCAAGCATGATTAATGTACAAGTATCTAAAGAGAATTTTTCAAAGTAATATCAGGAGGAAGAAAGGAAATAGAATTTTTTGCTCAGTGCAGTGTTGTTCTGATCAGATTGAAATCTTTCTCTGTGTTTCCTAGTCTTGTTGTTAAACAACAGAATCACTCTCTGATTCAGAAGGTCTCACGTGCCACAGGATCACTGACCTGTGTAAAGACCTATGTGATTTTTTTTTTTAAGATTTATTCATTTATGCATACAAGAACTGGGGTACAGGCCAGAGGTGTGTGGGGTAGGGGGTGGTGAGAGGTAACCAGAGACAGTGAAGAGCAGAACAGGCAGATTGACTGAAATACACTGGCAGGAGAGGTCTACTGCGCCATGTGGGTCACCTCCCTGTCCAGGGATCGAACTCATGCTGCAGTGGCTGTGGATGCTTCATAATGCAGTGCTTTATGCCACCAGGGATGTCCTGAATTTTTTTTTTTTTCATTTCTGTATTAAGAAATTGAACTGTTTTTCTCAACCTTGAAGTTAATATTTAATCTATAAGGAATTAGTCTTCAAATTGGAACTAAGTCTAGGTTTAATTGTGAATGCGGCTTTACCAATTTAATTTGACATTTGTCCTCTGATAAAACTATCACTTTGATGGTGACTAAGCAATTTCCTAGGCAGAATTTTTCCATTACTGTTATTCTAATGAAAATAACCTGATAACACATTTTAATAAGCTTCTTTCTTTTGAAGTTTCAGCAAAAAGAAAGATCAACTTTTGATTTCAAGTATAGTATCTTTAGCCTTATCTAAATTGAGTTGTAAAATTGGCATCTAACAGTAAAATTTACATTCTTATCCTCAGATGCTGTGCCACTCTTTCTGAGACTTCTCCATTCACCCCATCAAAATGTCTGTGAGCAAGCAGTGTGGGCACTGGGAAATATCATAGGTTTGTATAAAACCAGTCTAATGATAAGCTTGAGACCTTTTGTTTCCTCTTAATGTTCTGGTCTGTTTTATTCCTCAACTCTGTCCACTGTTACAGAAAGTAATAAGAAAAAGGAGGAGGCAAAACTTAATAATTTTTCTCCATAATGGCATTTCTGACAAGAGCTTGAATTGAAATTTGTTACATTTCTTAGAAATTTTAGTACATTAAAACATGTTACGGTTATGAAGTCATGATCATACAGGAGGTTATATAGTGTGTAGACCGTTTCATTAAGTGATGCAGTATTACCTTTTTGCTTATAAATAATAAGAAAAAACATTTCTGATATTTCAAGGATTTGTCTTTTTAAACTAAAGCCTGACTTTACCCTAATTCAAAAAACTGTCCTTCAGTGGAGAATGAAAAAAATCTGGGACTTGAACTGTATTGTGTCCCTTGGTGTTAAAATGTATTTTTTGCCACAGATTCTTTTTCTTTCATGTACATGATCAATACTGCTTTATTATACCTTTTTTTTTTAAGATTGATTTATTTATACATACAAGAGCTGGTGTGTAGGTGTGGGGTTAGGTTGGGTGAGAGGATTCACCAGAGAAGAGTGGGAAACAGAACAGGCAGAGTGACTGAAATACATAAAACCATTTCATAAGTGAACAGCTTATTATAAAGAATCAAAATCAACAGACAACTATAAATCAAAAGATTCCAGAGGGGAGGAGGAGAGAAGAAGCAAAAGGGATGGGAAGACACAATGGACTATGGTGATGGTGCACAGGTGAATTGGTGGTGGGAATTCCACGGGTATGAGAAATATGCACTGTATACAAATGAAAAATAATGTAAAATATATATAATAATTTTTTTAAAAAAATTAGTGAACAGCTTATTAAAGTGCCTGTTACTCACCTGAATATTGACTAATATGCAAGAAAACCTCTTTGTGTTCTTACATTTTCTTTCTCTTTGCCCAGAGACCTAAAATGTGAACTTGATTATTGTCTAAAACTATTATATAAAACTAAATAGTATATTAAATACAGGAACAAGATATTGAACCCAGTACTTTGTTTCTTGAATTGCTTATTAGCATGTTTAATTAGATAAATAAATCCTTCTTACAGGTGATGGGCCACAGTGTAGAGACTATGTCATAAGTCTTGGAGTCGTGAAACCTTTACTTTCCTTCATAAGTCCATCTATTCCTATTACTTTCTTACGAAACGTCACTTGGGTTATGGTCAACTTATGTCGTCACAAAGACCCACCACCCCCAATGGAAACCATCCAGGAGGTAAACAAGTATTTTGTGCTTTTTTTAAACTAAAAAGCAGATATCATATATGCATGTTTTTATCTGTATATGGTTTCAAATCTTTGTTTCTCTTTTCAGATTCTTCCAGCTCTTTGTGTTTTAATTCATCACACAGATGTAAATGTGAGTAAATGTTACTCATCATTTATTTTTATATATGTATGTATGCCTAGGGCTGTACCTGTGACATAGGAGAAATAAAATGTTACACTGAACTTCATGTTTACTTTATCAAACTTCTTTGTAGGATCTGTAATATATTGTTTTGGGTTTTTTTTAATATTTTATGTATGCACACAAGAAAGAGCTGGGGTACAGGCCAAAGGCGTGGGGGAAGGTTGAGAGGATTCTCCAGAGACAGAGTGGTGAGCACAACAGACAGATCCACTGAAGTATGCTGCTGAGGGAAGCAACGGGCAAGGCAGGAGAGGTCTGCTGCACCATTGTGGGTCCTTCCCTGGCCAGGTATCGAACTGGCCCTGCATTGGCTGTGGATGCCCCACGGTGTGGTGCTCAACTCCTTCCGCCACCGGGGGGGCCCTATTGTTTGATATTTTTATATTTTCTTTTTTACCTGTATCACAGAATATCATTTCAGTGAAGAAATGAAGCCTATTATTTTGACCTGGACTCATAATGTACATGCATATACGTTATAAAAACTCAATATTAGAATTGTTTTCAAGTTGCCTCTTTTTTTTTTTTTAAAGATTTTATTTATTTATGCATACAAGCACTGGGGTACAGGCCAGAGGTGTGGGGGGTGAGAGGATTCACCACAGAGAGCGGG
>JAGFMF010011796.1:8119677-8145231 GCA_019455555.1 Galemys pyrenaicus
CCCCCCCCTGGCCGGCAGCAGGGATCGAACTCGTGCTGCAGTGGTTGTGGTCTGCTTCACAGTGCGTTGCTTAACCCACTGCGCCACCAGGGAGGCCCTCAAGTTGCCTCTTAATGGTCTGTCTCTCTAAGATTATGTCTTAGAAGCTCATTTTGACAACTGGGCCAAAGAGGGCATATGTACCCAGTGGTGGTTTTGTTTTTTGAAAGATTAAAAAGAGAAATATTTGAGACTTAATGGGTTTATATTTGTTTATATATATCAAACTGTGAACATCCATTGCTCTTTAATTTTATTTTTATTTCTCTGTCATTTTATAGTGATTTTGGTAATACTTAGTATAAAGATAATTTTTGATTTTCCAAATAGTGAGAAATGAAATCAGTGCGGGCTAGCTTTTCAGCATAATAAATATATCTTGCTCATCCTGCTTTCACAGATGGCAAAGGAAAAAGCAACTCGAGAAGTATCAAAAAAGTGGAAACTGCTTTTTCTAAAAGCCATTCTGGCCTCTCCACTGTTGTAAAAAGCTAGGATTGTAATAGGTAAAGGAAACCACGTGGATAAAATGCATAGTAGCAGTCAGCAATTTGTGTGGGTGCTTAAAAACAGTTTGGTATGATAACCAGTGTTTGGTAAACTGTTTCACTCCTATATATTTTCCAGGCCAGTACCTTCTTGCCATGATCTCTGTAAAGCAAATAGAACAAATAAGTTAAGATTCTATTACATCAAGCAGTGATATGATGTACACAATTCATTAGATGAACATACTTGCTCTAAAGATATATTTTTAAGCTGCAGATTGTCTAGGAGTAAAAAAATAAAATCACTTAAGCAACTTTTGGTTTGGTCTCCTTATAACCAAACTTTCTGATTAAATTTTAAGGTTTTTGGTTTTTTTCTTAAGATTTATCTTTTTATTCATACAAGAACTGGGGTACAGGCCAGAAGTGCGGGGGGTGAGAGGATCCACCAGAGACAGAGTGGGGAACAGAACAGGCAGATTTGACTGAAACACACTGCTGAGGGGAGCAGCGGGCAAGGCAGGAGAAGTCTGCCGCACCATGTGGTCACCTTCCTGGCCAGCGGCAGGGATCGAACTCATGCTGCACTGGTTGCAGTTTGCTTCATAGTGCATTGCTTAACCCACTGCGCCACCCGAGCAGGCCCCTAAATTGTAAGTTTTAATATTTAAAAATTTTTCCAAGAAAAATTAAAGTTTAAAACTGTAGGAAAACCAGGCATCTTGGTTGATCTTATTCAAGGATGTGATACTCTTGATTCCATGTATTCATCCCAATCCTGTTAAGATTGTGACTCCACTTTTCTCTCTTTTGAATTTCTCAAACCAGTTTGCCTTGTTCTTTTTTAGTAGCATGTTTACTAAGTAATGTTTTATACTGAAAACAAAATCTCCTTGAGAAAACACCTAGCAGCAAGTTCTTAATTCAGAGCATTAAAAGTAAATTAAAAATGAAACTTTCCCACAAACTATTAGTAAACCAGTGAAAGAACACTACAGTTATTAGTAAATGTGTGGAATATAAAATTTATTTCTCTGGTGAAAACAGTATATGTGAGCTCTAGTCAGACTTTAAATTGTGATTATTAATGAAGTAGTATTGGGCCTTTTTAAAAGTGAATCTGGATTTTCCATATAGCCATGCATGTGTATTTTGCCTATATCCACAAATTTGACATATGCTGATACTCCAGAAAAGAAAGTTACATTTGTAATTTGAAATTTAATTGTTTTCTTTCATTTGATGTGTTTTTACATTTAAAATACTCATCAGGCAGTCTTGAATTTCTGAAGGGAACAATGACAATGTTCTGTTTTCTCCCTTTAGAAACTTCTTAGGTGTTTTAAAGATAATACCAATTTAGACTTCTTAAAATTTCAAACTCTGACTTATCTTTTGCCAAAGTCCATATTCTAGATAAATTATGGAGTAAAATTCCAGACACAATTACTATTCCTGTGTCTTAAGAATTATGTTATTTATGCAGTAGCTTAGCAGTTTATCATATTTCCTTTAGGCTATAACTTCTAGTTAGGACTTAACAAAGAAAGATCAAACACAGTGACCAGCTATATTGGAAAATACAGTAATTTAAAAGATTTTTTAGTATGAATTAATTACAAAGATCTCTTTATCTCTTGGCAAGTTGTTTGGCAACTGGTATGTGAAGTAGGTGTTCTTTATTTCACTAGAATGTGTTTTCAGATTCTAGATCTCAGGGATTAAGTTATGGTTGCTTTTTATGTCTTGCTTGATCTATAGCTGTGGGAGAGTGCCACTGTTTACAGAGTTGCCTCCAGTTTTATAAGGCAAAGCAAACTGGTTGGAAAATATGGAACAATAATCCTAACAATGGACTAATTACTTTAGATACACCTACATGGAACTGATACTAGAAAACACTTTGAATATATCAATTTAGTGTTTTGAACCATTGTGTACGTTGGATACATACAAGTTTTCCAACTATTATATACATGTACATTTACCACAATGTCCTTTAACCTACTACTCCTCAGTCTGAGCATGTAGGAAAGAGAATGTCTTTTTCTCCTGTTTCATGTGCTAGGTGGTATGTTTGTACCTTAGTTAATTAAGATGGGATGCTATTCTGTGATTCCTGTTATAGTTAGCCTAAATATCCTGATTGTATCTAAAAGACGCATGTACTTGATAACAGACATTGATAGATGATGGTTTTTAGTTCACTAGTGAAGTTCAAGATTCCAGTGTATTGATGTGGGAGAAGAAAGGAAGAAATAAGGTAGTATAATCATAGGTTAGTCCATATGGTTAAGAACTAGTTAAAATGAGAAAATATTAAAACACTGTGAATTTTTATTTTATTCACTAGATATTGGTAGATACAGTCTGGGCCCTCTCTTACCTTACTGATGCTGGCAATGAACAGATACAGATGGTAATAGACTCTGGAATAGTCCCTCATTTGGTTCCTCTGCTGAGCCACCAGGAAGTTAAAGTTCAGGTGAGTTTGTTGTTGATAAAAACCTAAGTTTTTTTTCATCACTAATTACTTTAAGCATGACATTTGAAAATGGGCAACTTCAGTTAAAGGTTTATTTTTAACCCACCAACGCTAACAACATGTCTGTGATGAAAAGAATGGGGTGTTAATAGCCTCATTTTAAATATGGAGAAAATGAGGTAAGATTACTACACAGTTCAGCAAGAACTGCCCCACTCTCCAGAAAACCAGGTCAACTCCTTCATACAGCAACTTAGTGGCATCTGAAGAAGTATTGATGCTTTTGCCTTTCCTACTTTGCTTATTTTTCTCCTTCCATTCTTTAATTCCTCCCAGCCCTTAGCTGTTTTTACTCTTCTCCACGGCACCTGGCAAGTTAATGCTTAGCTTCACTAGCATTAGGAACACAAGACTTTTACTGAAATATATAGCTTAGGGACTTCCTAAATTGTTTCTTTATCATTTATTTAAAATCTTTTTGCAAATTTTTGTATTACTTTAAATTCTTCCACATAAATATTTTTCCCAATATGGCCCTAATCTTCAGTGCCAAAAAAGAGAAGATGGTGAGATATTCACATAGATATGGGTAGTAACTGTCACACTACAGTGATAAAGGGAAATATAGTAAGCTCTTCCTACCCTTCTGAGGTAAATAATATACTTTAATCTTAAAATAACTTAGATACTTAAAAAATAAATTAATAGATAATAGCAACTGTTAATCTAAATTATTTTCAACCCTGAATGGACTCAGACTCAATTTTGATGGATAAGGAGAGATCATTTTTTAATTTCTTTTGCTCAGACATTAGAAAGTCTGTTTCAGTAAATCTGGGATATTTCCTAGAAACCTGGGCTTTAAAAAGTGCTTCAGGTGATACCTATGTAGAGTATGAATGGAAACCACTGCTTTAGAATTTTAATTACTTTAAGGTAAGAGGGAACACTTAGCTAAATTCAGAAGAATTAATAAAAAAGCTATCATTTAAGGGTATTTGTGGCTAATTTTAAATATTCTTACTAGATATTTATCATTAAGTATATTTCTTGAATGTGGTGCTTATGGCTTGTTACAGGTTTTTGGTTTGTTTTGTTTGTTTTCAGAATGCATCTTCAGTTTTAATGTTGGACTTCACTGAGTCCAATACTGGATTTTTTTCTTCAGCCAGTTCTCAGGAAAGTTAATTTTCTGTATTTTACCTGATAACTAATATTTTAAAAAATTTTCTTCAATTTTTATACCATAATTTGGGAAGATAGAATAGTTTAATGAATTTCCATGTAGGTTTTCCCCTAAATTTTATTCCCCACAAATTATTTGACACAAATTCCAGATACTGTATAATTTCATCCACTTTGTGTCTCTAAACAGTAAAGAGTGTTTTTTAACATAACCACAATACCATTAGAGCACTTTAAAAAAAAAATGTTTGAAGACCAGTTAATATCCAAGTTTTACTGATAGCTTTATATTTTCTTCACGGTTTGATTAAATCAGTATTCAGACAAGTTGGACATGTTGTATTTGGTAGCTATGTCCTTAAGTTTCTGTTACTCCACAACCTATTTTTCCCTTTCCCTTTACAAGTTTGTTTAAGAAGTTAGGTCATGGCAGAAGCATATTTGAAAAAAATTAAGACCTAAATAAATGGAAAGATACCATGAAAAAACAATCTATTGGTCAAGAAAGAATATTTGCAAATCATGTGTCCAAAAGGGATTGCTATCCAAAATACATGAACACTTAAAAATTCAACAATAAAAAGATGACTCACTTTAAATATAGTAATAATTAAATACAGTTCTTCAGAGAAAACATAAACACAAAAGAATATGGTGAATTTCATTAGCTATTAAGGAAGTGCTAATCGAAACTGCAGTTGAAATACCACTTACCCACCACCAGAATGACAGTAATCAAAAAGACAGTAAGAAATGTTGACAAGAATGTAGAAAAATAATTTTCATACACTATTGGTGGGAATATAAAATGGTGTTACTGCCTTGAAAAGGTTGACAGTACCTCAAAACATTATACATAAAATGATCATATGACCCAGCAGTTCCACTCCAAGGTATGTACCCAATAGAACTGAAAATAAGTTTTACACAAAGAATTGTACACAGATACCCATGGCAGTATTATTCATAATAGCTAAAAAGTGGAAACAGTTGAAATGTCTTACCAGCTAATGAATGGTTGGATAATGTGGTGTTTAGCTATATAATAGAACGTCATTTCATCATGAAAAGGAATGAAATGTTAATACTGGGTACGGCGTGGTTGGACCTTGAAAGCATTATGTGAAGTGAAGGAAACCAGACACAAAAGCCATCTACTGTTTGATCCAATTATATGAAATGTGCAGAGTAGGAAAATAGAAATAAGCATAGTGTTTGCCAGGGATCTGGGAATTAGGGTGATGATAATGGGTACAGATAATTCTTTCTTGGGTTGATGAAAATGTTCTTGAATTATGTGCTAGTAATGGTTTTACAACTTTGATTATACTAAGAACCACTAATTTGTACATTTTGAAAGGGTGAATTTTTTGGGAAGTAAATTATCTCTAAAAAATTCTAGAGGTGTGAACCTGTATTTCTAAAATATATATAGTGCTATAAACCAATGTTACCTCAATAATCATAATTTTAAATAAAAAACCCTGGGTTGTTTAGTAGAAGGAAAAACTCACCAAAAGTTTACTTTTTAACTTGGTGGTGAAATATATAAATAGGTTCCTGCTTTTTCTTCAGAAAGACAATTTTTCCTTAAAGTATTATCTCAGTATCTTTTCCACTAACTGCTATCTAAAATTAACCTTTTTCATTTGGATATCTTCTATAATAATATAAGGCTCCCTCTGAGCTAAGGTTGTATCATCCTTTTCATTCCTCTGTCCCTAAATCAATGTCTGACACAGCTTGCTCAGATGGATAGGTTGGCATGAATGAGTGAATCTTAAAATTGCCTAACACACCTTTGTAGTGATAAGGAATATTTCACATGGAAAAACTTCTCATTAAATTTGCTTTGTTGCAGACTGCGGCACTTCGAGCTGTGGGCAACATTGTTACTGGAACTGATGAGCAAACACAAGTAGTTTTGAATTGTGATGCTCTTTCACACTTCCCAGCACTTCTGACGCATCCCAAAGAGAAAATTAATAAAGTAAGTATTTTTAAATATTATTTAATAATTAGCATATGAAAATATGTTGTTTAAATTCCTATTAATACTTTGCATTCTAAATATCAACAGGCTTTTAAATTTGTAAAATTTAGGGACTCAGAAGTGTCTGTGAATGATTAATATAAACTCTCATTTAGACATCAAAAAAAGGTGAAATATTCTATTACATGAACTGGTGAATATTTTCCATATATGAAACAAGCCAGCTATATAAAATGTGAATTTGGCTCTCTTGGAAATGATGAAATGGAGATAATTGGGTGCTGAATGTTGTATGATTGGAAATTTTTAATTTGTAAGTTAAGTTAATATTTTAAAGGTTGTGTGTGTGTGTGTGTGTGCACTTGTGAAGGCTATGGAAAGGGGGCACTGACTGGTGATGCTGATATTGGAGTGCATCTGAGGCTGTTGTAGAAACACGTGGGTTGTCAATACAACATTGCCGATGATTATACCTTAAGAACAGCTCACCTAAGTAGCCTAGCACCCTAAAATCTCTAACAGGTTCATAATGCATGGTCCTGTGATCTGATCCAAAGAGCCTATTACACACTAATATTGGTAGTTAGTGGACTAAAACTTGTTTACCAGTGTTTTTAATAAAGGAAATGTTCCCCATTAGTAAATTGATACATGTAATAAATTTCTTAGTTTAGTAAGTCATAGTAATATCCTGCATAGGATGTTAGATATTTCATCTTGCTTCATGTAAATTGTGGTTTTATTATCTACAAAGCTTGTAAAACACCCGGGACTACCATTGTCTTGGTAGAAGTAATACGATTGTGGTGTAAAGGGGTAGCACAAAAAGATCATTAAAGTAGAACAATAAAGGAATCAAGTAACTGGTTTCACTTTAGCTCTTGAGAGAAAGGATGCAGTGAATGACTAGTACAAGTAAGCATACTATAAACAACCCATTGTTTCATGTTTCATGAGACGATTGTCATAGATAATTAAGATCAATCTACTTTGGCTATGACTCTTGATGAGAATAGAGCGTTAAAGCAGAATCTGGGAGAGGCACTAAATTTACAGTAGTTTTAGACTTTGTATTTCAGTTCATTGATTATTTGTTCAGCCACGCTTCTCTGGAGTTTGTGTTTGAGAACACGGCTTTTAAGAATTCTTTGGAAAGGTTATTATTAGTTCATTGTGACTTGGATTAGGGCCAAAGAAAATATAGACAGGGAATGAAGGAGTTAAGATTTCTAAAACTTTTATTTTGGAGCTCATTCCATAATAAAGCCATTTGGACATTGTAGTAAATGTATTTTTTTAGTTCAGATGCAGATTTTATTTTTAAATGAGAAATATTGAAGGGACTTTGTTCTGCAGGAAGCAGTGTGGTTCCTCTCCAACATCACAGCAGGAAATCAGCAGCAGGTTCAGGCAGTAATTGATGCCAATCTTGTACCAATGATAATACACCTTTTGGATAAGGTAAGATCAGTATCTTGTGGATATCCAAGTAAAAGGAAAGGGATTTAAATGCAATTAATGTGTGAATATATACTTTTCTGTTTAGGTAAAGTTTATAAAGAAACATGAACACTATAATAAAGTAATGTTAATATTAAAGTTTTCTAATATTAAAATCTTATATATAAGAAACATTTCATTTTGGAAACCCCTGACCCTTCTGTGTCATTCTTTTTCCAAAATAACTATTACCATGGGATTTATTAAAAATTCATATTAACACTGCACATTCTAAATGCTATGTGTTGTTCCTAATACTTCATTTACTACTCTTAACTTTTATGAGATTAAGAATTACTCCCATCTGGCAGATGAAGAAGCTAAGGTATTAACAAATTGCCCAACACCAAACAGCAAGTTTTAAATATGCTGCCTGATCGAATGCCACGCCAACTTTAATGCTTGTACTAATGTTTGAAGGGAAAGATAATTTAAAAGGCCACATTCCAACATAAGGGTATTTCTGAACATTGATCTGTAATTAAAGAGAAGCTGTCCTGTCTTTTCCTCCCATGTTTCCTATAAACTAATAGATCAGATTTTTAGGCAAGGATACTTAATGCACTCCTGTATTTTCTAAGCATGCGCAATAGGAGACATCATCACTATGTCTAGTGATACTAAAGATTGATGAATGAGCCTTTTCCAACTGATTACTGTAAAGTTATCCATCAGTCTTTCATCTAACGGTTTTAGGGAAGTCATTGATTCATTGCCTGGGTTCCTTGTTTTTCTAGGAACTGCAAAATAGCAGCTTTCTCATTTTGTGTTTCATTCTTTATGTATTACTCTTGAGTCTCCAAATAAAGAGTTTTTTCTTAGGTTGGTTTACTGTGAAATTGTTTCCAAGAGGAAAGGCAAGGAAATGCTTAATTTTGATTTTTAGAATAAAATCGTTCCCTGACCAACTTCAAAAGGACACCAGGGTCAGTTTCTATTGTCATAGGGAAATTAAAGGTTTTTATTTATACTTTATAAACTTTAGTTCTTTATGGTGGTTAATTTTTTCTGACACTCAAATTTTCCCTTAGTGGGAACTTCTTAGAGTTGGTATCTAAATCTTTTTTACATCACTTGAGTTTCTTTGAGAGCTTCCAACCTTTTGGATATAACATGATTCCCAGGCTTGCTTTGCCATTTTTTGACTTAGAGCTGGAATTCCTTTTTCTCTAGGGAATCCTGCTTCCCTTTTGTAGTGAGTGCTATTTAAATCATGGTTCAGGTATTAAAGATGATCATTGTTATAAGGCTATCTTTGTTTCTAGGCCTGAATGAACAAAAGAGGTGAGAATGTATTTTACTTTAGAACGTGAAAATATATTGTAAGCCTGTGAACATGAGCATCCCTAAGAAACATGAAAGGAAGCTATCAGTTATTCCTGGGTACTTAGGATAACAGTATTTCTATTTTTTATTTGATATTTTCATCTTTTTTCTCTTCTGAAAATCTTTTAAGCATGGACTAAATTATTTGTCTTATAGAGATAATTTAAAATCTGTCAAAATAGTAAGACCACATTGCCACTAACTTTTTAATTTAGGGGAGTTACGTTAGTTTTTTATTTTAATTCTGGTTTTGGTTATGTTAAGCATTATGTGGTTTCCAAGTGAAAAAATACATACCTTGTTTTCAAGCTAAATACACAAGGTCTAACTTCCATTTTCATCCATTCCTCCCTGTTCTCTCTTCCTTTATGAGAAGATAGCTTTTCATTAGTTTTTGATTTATGCTTTCATTGTTTCTTCTTTAAAATCTAAGCAACTGCCTATTTCCACTCTTACACAGAAGATAGCCTGCTATATATTCTTGCACCACCTTTTAAAAAGTTTTATATAGATTTTTTTCCTAGAGTTCACTACCATATAATAATACTACATAAAAAGCATCCTTATTCCTTTTGTAGTTTCACAGTACTCCACTATTTGGATGTGCTGTAATATAACCAATCAGTTTGTTATTTTGTGATACTTGAGATATTTCCAGTATTTTACATCCAGAAATATGGAGGTTTTCCATGCCTTTATCAGCTTGCATTTGTGACTACTAGATCTAATGATAGGCATACATGTAAATTTTGCTATAAAATGCTCATCCCCTTCTATAAGAATTGTGCCATTTTGCCCTCTTACAGCTTCACTGTTCAAATATTTTCAAATAGGTACAGCTATCCTTTTATACTTTCAATTTTTATTCCTCTTATTTTGGTGTTTTGTTTTGTTTTTCTTAATATAGGCATTCTTCCAGCTGATTGTCTTAATATTTAACGGTTGCCTATTTCTTTTTAGATTTACTGTAATAAATCATTTTTACCCCTGTTAAGAATTTTGGTTGCTTTTACTTTTTGATAAGTACTGCTGTGAGAAATTATGCAGAAAGATACATATTATTACTTCATTTTCTTGGTAAATTTTCAAAGATGAAATTACTAAATCATAAGGCCTCTTTTTTATCAATTTGTATTTGAAAGGCAGTGTGTAGGGGTAATGTCTTTATAATAGTTTCACTAATGATGAACATTATCATCTTTTTGACTTTGTTGTGCCTTTAAAGGATACTTTATTTTAACTTCACATAAGTGAAAATTATGTATGTGTATAGAAGAGCTAGAAGGTAACCTGGGGGGAAAAGCAGTTAAAAATTTTCAGAACTTTTTTTCCAGTTTATGCCTGATTACAATTTTTGACTTCTGCTATACTTTCACAGGGGGATTTTGGCACTCAGAAAGAAGCTGCTTGGGCCATAAGTAACTTAACAATTAGTGGAAGGAAAGATCAAGTAAGTTCAGATCTTATTTCTGAAAACTGGTGAAATAACAGTTATAGATAATTCTGAGATTTAGATTTCAGTAAATCATAATAAAAATTATGGCAAATGAGGTGTTTTGTGACTTAACTACAGTAAAAGAAAGCAAGCAATAAGAATAAAATTTTACCAGCCTCAAACCAAACAAGGAACTGGAACTCAACCAAGAAGTTGAGACAGGCAACTAAGGTCTCCATGGTATAAAATTCAAAGAGACTCACTCCCAAAGTTACATGGGTGACAGAGTTTAACATTGTGCCACGTGCCAAAGGAAAATAAGTTTTACAGGTCCCACGTATGTTTCATAAACCAGGGGGAAAGGGTAAGTTTGGAACTGATAAACTACTAACTGTCACAAATAAACTAAGGATTGGTGGTGAGTTCAGGAATCCAGTTAAATGTGGGTATAGAGCAGAATATAAAAATAGTGCATGGAAGTAACAAACTAACAAAATATAAAAATGGGACACATAGAATAGTGAATTGAGAAGTTGCCAGGTATTATATAAATGTACTAAACATTTACAGCAAAAGCCATTAGATACTCTCACGTGGAGTAATTATAGTTTAAAAACTATATATATGCAGGCTCTTCACTGATTTCATAATTTCTTAATCTTAATGGAGAATCTTTTTATTACATTCTTGTTTATTTTTGTATAATAGTTGATTTCTTTGCTTGTACGTAGTCTCCCACCACGAGTTTGTCTTTTTTGATTTCTGAATAGCATTCCATTGTGTATATATACCACATCTTCTTGATTCGGTTATCTGTTTGGGGGCATTTAGGTTGTTCCCATTATCTTAGTTATTGTAAATAGTGCTATAGTAAACATCGGAGTGCAAGTTTCCTTTTGAATTAATGTTTTTATGTGCTTTGGAAAGATTCCCAAGAGTAGAATCTCCGGGTCATATGGTAACTCCATTTTTAGTAATTTGAGGAATCCCACACAGCTTTCCATAGTGGTTGGACCAGTTTGCATTCCCATCAGCAATGTAAGAGGGTTCCTTTTTGGAGAAAGGATCTTTGAAGGAACTACTCCTTTTGGCAAAGAATGTTTCCTGTGAAGTTGAGTAATTCCTTCATTTCACTTTTTCCCTCCAAGTTCAAAAAAAAAGTAAACTAACTACATTAAAAGGAAAAGGTTAAAACTGTCGTCTTTTTTCAGTAAAGATTTTTTATTTACTTATGCATACAAGAACTGGGACATAGGCCAGAAGTACAAGGGTGAGAGGATTCACCAGGGACAGTGGAAAGCAGAACAGGCAAATCTACTGAAATACACTGCTGAGGGGAACAGCAGGTGAGACAGGAGATGTCTGGTGTGCCATGTAGGTCAGCTCCCTGGCCTGAGATCGAACCCATGCCATAATGGCTGGTGATAGCTTGATAGCGCTGAAACTTTAGCCCCTGTGCCTCTGTGGAGGCCCTAAAGTAATAGTCTTAACTTAAACATGCGAGAAATAAAATCATGTTCCCATACTCACAATTTCAAAATCATAATTTTCCCAGTGAGAGAAATGCAAGTACATAAATAAAGTTCACTTATATTTATTTTGTCATCATGTTTTTATTCTTCAGGTGGCTTACCTAATCCAACAAAATGTTATCCCACCTTTTTGCAATTTGCTGACAGTAAAAGATGCACAAGTTGTGCAGGTAGTACTTGATGGACTAAGTAATATATTAAAAATGGCTGAAGACGAGGCAGAAACCATAGCCAATCTTATAGAAGAATGTGGAGGTAAGTTTATTACAAACTGTTATTCTAAATTTTAATGTTCTTTTTGTAACTTTTTATTTTCTGACTAATACAGCACTTCTGTATTTTTCTGTCTGAGATAATCAATTAACAAAAAAAAGTAAATTCTGTATTCTATATGTACAGTCCTGCTCAGCTACTTGTGTATTCTTAGGTAACTAAATTGCTGCCATATATTGAACAGGCACTGTACTAAGGTACTGGAAAGACCATGGTAAACACGACACAGTCCTTGCTCTCAAGGCATGTAGTCTAGTCATAGAGATAAATATGAACTGATTTAATGTGCTAATTACCCTAATAGAAATGTACAACAAAATGAAATACCTAATCCATCCTGGAAGAAGCAGGAAGTGACACCCATGCTGGATTTTGAGAGATGAATAAGGATTAATAAAGTTAAAAGGGATGAAAGGTGTTCCAGGCAGAGATAACACCATGAGCAAAGTCTGAGGTGAGAAATAGCATTCAGCAAATTATAAGTAGTTCAGTGTTGCTGAATCACAAAGTATGGGGTAGAATCTGCCCAAAGCAAGGCTGGAGACATAGCCAATAACCAGGCCCTGCAGTCTTACAAACTTTTTTGGAATAGCAGCTATTTTATACCTTGGGGCAATGGTTATGAAATCTGGTCGTATACCAAAGCCCAGAGACACCTGAAATGTCTCTACATCTTAGTTTTCAGCTCACAATTAACATGTGGCAGAACATGGAATTCTCAAATTGGGGTATCAACCTGGATAAGCTTAACATTTAAAGTAAAGGTATTTCTGATAGAAGTTGAGAATTAAATGAAAGAAGGGAAATAACTATAGGAATAGGAGAACCTATATTTTCAGTATAGTGGAGGAGTTCAGAAGCTTGAAAATTACTAAAAGATAGTATTTTTTAAAGTTACTGAAGTGACATAACAATGAAAACAATACATAACTATTATGTTACTAATAAGAGATGGGATAGTGTTGGGGAACTAACTAAAACATGAGGTACCAGGAAGAAAAAAATTTTTTAAGATTTTATTTATATACGCATACAAGACCTGGGGTCCAAGCCAGAGTCCAGGGTGGTGAGAGGACTCACCAGAGACAGAGTGGGGAGCAGAACAGGCAGATAAACTGAAATACACTGCTGAGGGGAGCAGCGGGCGAGGCAGGAGAGGTCTGCTGTGCCATGTGGGTTCCCTACCTGGCCAGGGATTGAACTCACACTGCAGTGGCTGCGGAAGCCCCACAATGTGGCACTTAACCCCTTGTGCCACCAGGGAGGCCCTACCAGAAAAATTAAAAACAGGCATAGTTTAAAATTTTTCACTAGCTTTTTTATTTTATCATGTAAACATTTTTTTATTAAAAATGTATTTTTACATATTAAAGTAAAATACAGATGTTGCCCATTACTCACCTCAGTTAAGGTGAGGCTCTAGAATCTGTATGTTTCCCAATAGATTCTGGCATAGGGTATGACAAGTCATTGGAAGATTTTTGCCTAAGAGATTTTGATGTTTTGATGGAATATGGATATCAGTGGGACTAGGTTGTGCAAACAGAAGACAGGAAATCATTAGGAAAGTATAAAAGTCCAGCCATGGTAAATGAAGTCGGGGAAGATGATAAGATTCAAGAAATGGATGAACTTTGAGGTTTTGAGATTTGACTGTAGAGTTTTGAGAGAGAGAGACGCCTTTCTTATTTCAAGTTGAATATCACTAAGCATACAATAGAATGTGAAGTTTAATGAGGGAAAAGCAGCAGATTGTTTTAGACATTTTGAGTTTTAGGTGCCTGTGAAATGGCCTGGTGGAATTACTGTGCAGGCATTTATGGAACTATGGATTTGCAAATCCTTAGCCCTGTGAGTAATAGCTAACTTTTCAAATGAAAAGACCCAGAAAGAAGGTGTATAGACTAAGAAACAAACCAACTACTTTCTCCACTTTAGGAAGAGATAAATGAAAAACATCCTTGAGTGGGAAATTTCACTTTACTTCAGAAGCTTAAAATGAACTATTCCCATAAAGCAAAACAAGACTCAGTTTGTATATCAACAAGTTTTTGTGTTTCTACTTTAATAAAGTCGTTAATGTTCACAGGGTAAATTCTGTTTATAACCTGAAATTCTTGGTTAACCTTGATCTTTTTCCATTCATTGTAATTAATAGGTACCTTAATGTTCTTATGTATAAACACCAAAAGTAAATTTTAATTTTTTTATATATGCTCACTGGGAAATCTTTACAGACACTGGAAATAGAAAAAATTAACTTTTAACAAACAAAAGCAATTTTACATGTTACTATTCCTTAGAAACATTAGTTTTATCGTATTCTACTTAATAGATAATCTCATTGCTTACCTAAAAAATTATATGCAATTAAACAGGTGGTTAGGAAGTATAGCTTTGTGCATAAAATCTTTTTTTATGATTCACCTTTAGAATAAATTCTCAAAACTATAGATTTGCAATCTAAAACTTGTGTTATGTGATACCATTGTAACTTTTTTGTCACTACTTCTAAATATTATCATTGTTTTGCTTCATAAAATTTCTTGCAGGTCTGGAGAAAATTGAACAACTTCAAAATCATGAAAATGAAGACATCTACAAATTGGCCTATGAGATCATTGATCAGTTCTTCTCTTCAGATGATGTATTTAGTAATTTTATAGTTTCCTTAGTTTTATGTGTAAACATAAGTCTGCATGAAATGATATCTAGTAAGCTAGGAAGACATTTGTGTGTGTGTTTTAATAAAATTAAAATAGATATATGACAATAATTTACTGTTTCAGAAACACAAATACTTTAATATTTGAAAGTCCTGTAGCGTATTAAAAAGTAATTTGATGATAACAAAAAAAGTAGGATTTTTTTAAAAAAATTTTTTAACATGACAAGTCAGGCTTTATTTTCATTTGATGACTAACTCATATTTTTATAACAGCATAATATGTGCATAGACAGAATAATCATACCTTGTATATCCTTAGTAAGACCTTTATGGTAATAATTACTTAATCCATGCTTGACTGTATTGTCACTATTATTTTTAATTGGTGACCAAAAGCAAACATGAAGATAGATAAAATAAAAACAAGTAATCAAGAAAGATAAATTATTATACAGTGTATAGTATATAAAAGCATATGTATATGAAAGTATAGTTTGTTAACATATGGTAGTTTAAATGAAACTATTTACTTTTAGTATTGCTTCTTTGGAAAATAAATCAAAAATTCAAGTAATCATTCCTTAGAAAATTAGTGATTAGGTATAATCACAAGTGGATTTCTTGAGTGATTTTCTAAGCTTAAAAGAATTAGTCTTAACACCACAGACTTTTCAACACTATCAAAGAAGAATGGAATGTTATTAAACATTTTGTTAACCAAATATGTAACCTGATAAAGATAGAATTAAAAAGAAGAAAATTACGAATGTTTTATTTACAGATGATCATACTAAAGTTCTATACTTAATATAATGCCAATTTTAAATAAATCAAAAATAAAACCCAGAAAAAGTATACTCTTCCAAAGTTAGCTTTAAGCACTTGAGATTTTGGGACATCCTAACTTGCAGTAGGTACACATATAAGAATTAGGATTTCTAATACCAGTACCCCAACATGCAGTTCTTTTTTTACTATCTTAACATTGCACAGATTCTCATTCAGGTGATGTTTTGTATTCCTCAGAACCACACTGTAGATTTGCAATTCTTTGGTGTTTCCAAAGATACTTTTGAATATAATATGTATATAACAGAGCTGTCATTTTTATTATGTTGCTAATTTAAGCCCAAAAGTGATTTCTAATTGCTATTTTTAAAAATAACCAAAATTACACTTAGTCTGCAGAAGTACTGGCAAAATTTTTTAAATGGCATAACTTATGTATTTGCCAAGGTACAAGGCAAATTACAATGAGTACTCAACTCAGTTGAAATGTAGGGCCATCTCCAGTTTGTTAGTTATGTTTCATTCTTTTAGAAGAGATCCATTTTGCATGTTCTTTTATGTTTCCTCTCATTTAGGTGCCCCTTAAGAAAAATCATTGCAACTCCTTAAAGTGATATTAGGATAATGTTGGTATTTATCATTTATTACATAATGTCATTTGTTACATATCTTTTTCAAGAGAAATGGGAATATTACTATTATGCTGTTTATGCACTTTATTCATCCCTTGTTTTGTTTTTTTTTCCCCTTAGATTGATGAAGATCCTAGCCTTGTTCCAGAGGCAATACAAGGTGGAACATTTGGTTTCAATTCATCTGCCAATGTACCAACAGAAGGGTTCCAGTTTTAGAAAGATGTTGTGGAAGTTAGGTACAATGCAGCACTGAGATATATATATATATATATATATACATATATATAAAGAGGTTTGATCCATCAAGCTTGGCTCATGGGATCTGCTGCTGCATTAAATCGGGAAAGAAAATGTGAAGATTTCATTTGGAATCCAGAAAATGCCCAAATGAGGTCAAGATGGCGAGTGGGTGCGAGTGAGAATGAGTGGCAATATGTAACGAAAACTTTACATGAATGCTTATTTAGGTTGTCCAAAGGAAAAAGGGCTACAGGTCACAGATCTTCAGTGCCTGAGAAGGAACATTGACTTACTCTATCTCAATTGAGGGGAAAATGCAGTACTGTCATCTTCAAGCCTTGTAAGCATAAAAGAGAATAGGATGCCCATATATAAGTCAAAGGAAAGTGAGCCCAGGCCTTGCTACGAAGCAGTGTGTGAATGGACGATGCTGAGTGACTGTCTGGCTCAGTGATACAGAGCCAGGTTCATCTTCCAAATCTAGGGCTCTTCACCCATGAAGTAGACTCCTAGCCCTGGAGTGACTGTGTACGAGAGTGTGGTTGTGGTGCTGTATGTGAACGCATGCAAGCTTGATTTGCCTTCAGGGGGCTGATAACAAACCTAGTAAATCATCAAAATGAGATCATAAGTGTTAATGTGCACTGGACATGAAAACAAAGACCGGTTTAGCAGCAGACATTGGTTTACTCTGCAGCCTGTGTTTTCTATTCCCCTTCTTCCCTTTCGCCACCCCCTTCCTTTTTTTTTTTTTTCTTTTTCTTTTTCTTTTTTAGTTTTTATTTACTTTACCTAGTATGGCTTTTTAGTTGCTTCTCAAGTGAGAAAACTTTTCAGGAAGGTTTCCCTGTGCATTTGCACCAGATGAATGTTTGATGCTATGAAAAGCTTTCCATATCATCAAAACTAATTTGTGTAGATTTTTGCATGAAAAGAAAATCATAAATTTCCCTCAAAATAGACTGTGTTGCAGTAACACAAGTTGCCATAATAGTATAAAACAGTAAAATGTGCTTTAAAAAGCCATCCTTTTCATTTTCAGAGATAACATAAAGACCTTTGCATGAGGTAAATCTACAGCATAGTTCATTTTTAGATTTTGTTGAGTCCTGTAAAGAAGAAGAAGAAAAAAGTTTCAGTTGTGGTAGAATACCGTGCTGTGTTTAAATGTTACTTGTTTTCAAACTTTGTTTTCTATGAAAATGATATGGAAACTTCTAAAATGGAATTTGGTGCATATGTACTGCTGAATAAAGACCGATGAAGAGGTTTGAGTAGATGTACAAATCAAGTAATGGTTTGAACACCTTTAATAATATGCCTAATCTGTTCAATTGTTTTAGAATCTTTTTATCTTAGATGTAGGCAGCCATGAACAATCTATTTTGAGCCACTTTAGGGAGAAAACTTTGTATTTTTAAAACTTGCATAAAGGTTATGCAAGTGGTTTTTATAAATTGGAATAATACCTCAGTTTTGAGGTTATGCACACTAAATTAAATGTGACATAAATTAATTTGTACAAAAAAGAACTCTTTATAAGGTGGCTCATTGTAGGAAATCCTGTGCCTTCCCCTTTGAGCACAAGTGTTGCATGAACAACAGTTTGCTATAAGAAACATACCAGATTAGCCACCATTAGCATCTATATCTACTTTGTGTTTTAAAATCAACTGGTAATTCTGAAACACTGTAGAATGGATAAAAATTATTTTGTGATCATAACTCTTTGTTGAACTAGAGTATTTTTGCAGCATTCCTTGTCATCAGAAACATGGTTAAAGTTTAAAACTAGAAGCAGCAGAAAACTAGCTTGTAAAATTTATCCAAGTAGAGTGCAGGCTAGGCTGTCTTGGGGAAATAAACATTAAAACTTAAAGCAATGTTTTACATGGGATGTGTGTGTGTGCCGTGTGGATTTTTTACATATATATATATATACTCATGTGAAATTAGTATAATTCAGTGGCTTGTATTAGCTTGTCTTCAGCTTTTGACCTTAGCACCAACATAATAAGGTAAGTCTTAAGTTCTGTAGTTTCATTATAGTTATATTAATAGTCTAAGCCACTGGCTTTTTCAGGTGACACCCTACTTGTGCTGCTGCTTTTCTCCCTGTCCAAACCAAAGTGATCTTCCTTCACTTTTCCAACAAAATTAACTAAGACAACTTGAATTTAAACTAAGTATTACTCTGACCAGCATGGTTCCCAGTGAAAGACTGCATTCAAAGCATAGTTTTTACAGAAAACTTAGTTGCCTGAAGGAATATAACAATACTTGCATAATTCATGTTCCTTAGTAAACCAAACTCTGGTTCAAAGCCAGTGAGCTTATGGTATATCAAATGATTTTATACTGTGGATGATGTTAACATGAATACAGTGGCTAGCTGATAGTCTGAATATTTTCTACCTATGGTTTCATAAAGGACAGTGATTTTCTAATAGAATTATAGGAAGGACTTTTTGGTTTCTGAATTTTGTTTCAGCACAGTTAACAATTCATCACCATTAACTAAACAACTTGACTAAAGCTGTGTAAGTAGCCCTAGTCAAGTACCTTCAAAGACATTTTTTCTTTCTAATTATCAAAGACTTCAGTAATTTTGGATCATGATGGAATTAATACTTCCCACATTTTTCTGAACCAAACCCAGAGCATTCCTATAATTAAAACTATTAACTAATCATTTTAAATACATAGAGAAGATTTTTTAGTATTTAGACTGGCTTCCATGAATATGCTTAATAGATTTTTTTATTTCTTTAAAGTTTATTGTAACTGATTTATAGGACATCCTTTTTTTAAATTCTCCTTTGCTTCATTTCCCTCAGGAAAAAAGAAATGACGCTTAAGACTTAGCAAAGTGATATATTTTCTGTAACTGTATGACAAATTAGCACAAATTTATGACAACGTAGACTTGATTCATTGTTTCTATATCGGGAGTTCAGATTCAGCATAGCTAGATCTTGTCTGGGACACTCAGGATTTTATAAGCCTCTCAGGCAGAGTCAGAGCCTCATCTTTAAAGCTTTGGATCCTCTTAACATACTCAAATGACAGAATCCACTTCCTTGCAGTTGTACACCTCATGGCTGCTTGCTTATTCAAGGCCTGCAAGAGAATCCTAGAAAGCCCTGAACCACCTTTTAAAGGACTCACCTGATTGTCAGCCAATCCAGAATTAATCCTTTTGATTATCTCAAAGTAAACTGATCCATAATACTTCAAAATCCCTTCTTTACACTATATAACTTAGTCACAAGGTGGTACACATATTCACAGATCCCACACTTGCGGGAAGGGGGTTATATCAGCCATAAAATTGAGCAGGGGCTCTGCGGAGCCATCTACAGAGTTCCACCTGCCCGAGGGGGATGTCAGTATTTACGTCTGAGCAGTTTGGAAGTGCTCGTGTGATAGTGCGGATTTATTGACTCAAGCTTGTTGTGAGACTAATGAAAACTTGGAGCAACTTCTGCCCCCAAAACACAGGTTCGTTCTTTGGGGGGACGGGCAGATTTATAAGTGCATGAATCTCAATGCATACACTAAAGAGTTGCCAAAAGATGACTTACTCATGTTCACAACAGCTATGAAGTGTCAGGCCACAGATTTCAACCCCTGTCCCAATAAAGCTGAACTTCTAGTTACAATTTTTAAAATACATTTATTTGAGGCAATTCAGAAAAATTGTTAATGCAGATTTTCCTACCTGTGTTTACAAAAATGATCATTAGAGAAGCATGAAAGAGTTTTATTTCTGTTTTGTATTTCTGAGTACTACACATTGTAGATACTAGGAAGGTAGACTTTTAACAGGTCAGTTTAGATGTATCAAAGCAGCTACCTACCAGTTAATGCCAGTGATTTGGTTGATTATCTCTAAATGTGTAAGTTAGGGTCCATTGACTATTTTAGAGGACAGAATATTTGAGGATTTTTTAAGACCTTTTTACTTCTTTATTATTGGCAAAATTCATTAAATGTCAGCCAATAGTACAAGGGAAATTTCAGATATTTGTTCACTGGTATCCCCAAACATACTAGCAAAGCCAAAACTAAAGATATTTTGGACATTTTAAGGATAAAATAAGCTTTTTTTAAAAAAAGATGCTTTTTAAAATAAGTACAATAATGAAAATTGTGTGTAGATGTCTTCAAGGTCCAGGTGCACATTGATAGTTTTTTGGGTGTTTTTTTTTTTTAAGATTTATGCATACAAGAAATTGGGTACAGGTCAGAGGTGTGGGGGGTAAAAGGATTAACCAGAGATGGAGTGGGGAAAGGAACAGGCAGATTGAAGTACACTGCTGAGGGGAAGCAGTGGGCAAGGCAGGAGGGGTATGCTGTGCCATGTGACTATGTATGATTCTTAGTGCAGTGCTTAACCCCTTGGGCCACCGGGAGGCCCCAATATCAAAATCTTGTAGTCCAAATTCCTAAATTAAAGGAACATGTAAAGCAATGATTTGTAAAGTTTGTTTTAGTGTGGTTAGAAGCAGCTGTGGACTGGCACACTGCATATTAACACATCAACAATTGACAGGGAGGTAGAATTACAATCTTTTCCTTAAGACAATCTAGTAATAACATTAATGTTGAATATTCTAAATTTAGGCACATTGGATAACCAGTTTGAGTCAGGATATCCATGTCAAGTTGTGGAATTTATATGATAGCTGCTACTTTATAAGAGCAATTGAGTATGAAGAAAAGTAAATCTTGCCCTACAAAATCTTAAAATCTACCTCTCACCAGAGGACTGCACAACTCCCTCATCTTTGCTTATATTTTTGCCCCAGTTTCTGCCTTTACAAGTTTTGTGTCTTGGAGCTCTAAATTTGCTGCTTACTCCAGGTTACTTAGCTTTTCCAAATTCAGTTTGTCCAGCTTTATTCTTCATAAACTATATTTCCACTTCTTTTTCCTTTGCTGTTCAAATATTCCTACCTCCATTATCTTAACCTCTGATATGTATAGCTGCTGGATTCCTTGTTGCTCTCTGCCCAAGATTTCCTCATCTGGACACATTTTTATTTTGAAACAGCTGTTAAGAATGTTAATTTGCTAGATCTCCATGCTTTTTATGGTCCTTTAAGTCTTGTTACCTGCAGTATAGGTTTTTCATGCAGTGTCCCGCTTTGTGAACCATCTTTACCCCATCCTTTGTACATAGTTACCTTTTTACTCTTTGTAGGTATTTATGACTTGTCTGAATAGATTTTCTTAAAAAAACAAAAACTGGCTCATTGTGTGGTTGGAAAGTAATCAACAGTCTTATTCTGGCTTGCTGTATAACCACTCTTGTTTTTTTAGGGTTGTTCATTAATGTGAAACCTATTACCCATTTGGCTACTTTCTTCATCCAGCCATTTCCCTTTGTATTTGACAGTGTGCTCCCTCCGTAAACAGTTTTTTGTCTCAAATCAAGTAATTCCCAGTGCAGTCTTCAGGTGCACCATCAATGCTACTGTATTAAGTGGTACTGAGGAACTAGTTTTTACTCTTTTCCCCCTCGTTTAGGGTGGTACATAAAGTACCTTTGTTCCAGCCTGTCAACTAGTGGTCAGAGGTGCTAAAAGTACTGAAAATTTTCTTTTTCCTATCTTCTCTGTCCTCAGTTCTCATCTTGCATTTCTCCTACAAAGATAAAGAAAGTGTCTTTTTTGCGTCCTGGTTTTCTCAGCTTCACTCTTTGTACCTTGAATATCCCAGATACCTCTCCTTCAGTAGACAAATAAATCCAGCACTACTAGTTGATGCTATCCCATCAGCTCATATTCTGCAGTGTGTTTTATATTTACAGTCACTTTCAGTCTGTAGTGCCTGTTCAGTCATTGCTCTATCACATCTACATTTCTCCATCTTTCTTTACACTAGATTGTAAGCTCCTTAAGAGCAAGGTCAGCATATAAGTGAAGCTGTGTAAACTCCACGAAGGTGCCATGAGTTCTGTGGGCACTCAATAAACATTTGTCATGATGATGATGCTGCAGTTTCTCCGATGAATTGATTGTGATGACTTCTAAAAGTCTCTCATTGACTTGGGATTTTTAAATTTGCTAAAGTTTAGAATGCTTCCTGTAAGAAGAAAAGCTACTTCTTTCCTTGTCAGGTAAATGTTCATTTCCTTTTCTTCACTTTTCATATTTTACCCAGTGTCAGATCTGGATACCTGGCATGCATAGGATTTTGAAATGGACCCTCCAAGGTCCATTTGGACCCTCAAGTACCACTTGTACATATTACAAATAACAGTGCTGCTGATAAAATTTTTTAAATATATCATTTGCTGAAATAATGATTCATCATAATTGTAGGTGTTTTTACAAAGAAAGTATCCAAACCATAGAAGTAATTGCTATTTTAGCTGAGCAATCTATAGTATAAATTATTAAAATACATTTTGGCTATTAGTGTTCATTGATTTAAATTTCATAAAGACATAAGCCTTCTCCCTGAATAGCTATTATGCAAATTTTTAGGTGCTAGAAATAATTAGGAACAAGCACAACATTTTCATATAGCCTAATATAAACAGTTCAGCCATCACTATGGTGCTTAACCATTCTTTTGCTGTTGCAGAGGCCTCAGATGCAAATTTATATGGTGGCCCATTTGATAGATTACCTGGTTTCAAATCGTAGTTCTGACACAACTGTGAGGCCCTGTAAAATTATTTGATCTGTACGCCTTTTTCTGAAAAAAGGAAAATGATACCAACCTGGGAGGAAAACATTTTTATTTATTTGTGCATAGAAGAGCTAGGGTACAGGCGGGGGCTGGGAGGGAGTGGGGGTGGTGGTTTGAGGGTGAAGGGCGTGGTGGGGGATGGGGGAGGATGAGAGGATTCACCAGAGAGAGTGGAGAGCAGAACAGGCAGATCAACCGAAGTACACTGCTGAGTGGAGAAGCAGGGCTAGGCAGGAGAGGTCTGCTGCGGCATGTGTGTACCCTTCCTGGCCTAGGATTGAGCTCATGCTGCAGTGACTGCGGAAGCTCCACAGTGCGGTACTGAACCCCTTGCACCACCAGGGAAGCCCGGAAAGACTTTTTTTTCATAAAGGTTTATTTATGCATACAGGGGCTGGGGTACAGGCCAGAGTTCAGGGAGGTAAGAGGATTCATCAGAGACAGAGCCCGGAGCAGAACAGGCAGGCTGACTGAAACATACTGCTGAGGGGAACAGCGAGCACAGCAAGAGAGGTCTGCTACACCATGTGGGTCCCCTCCCTGGCGGAAGGCAGGGATCGAACTCGTGCTGCAGTGGCTGTAGTTTGCTTCATAGTGCGTTGCTTAACCCACTGCGCCACCAGGGAGGATGACTAACTCTTTTGCTGCAAATAAAGGCAGAGGCTTTATTCGTTTTTACACTTAACAAATATCAGAGAATCCACATTGACTATAGGAGCTAGGGAGACAAAGTCAGTTAAAATATTTTAACACTTGCTCTCAATTTAACTTATTGGGAGAGACAGTCATAAATAGATAAATGACAAGTGGTCAGTATAAAGATATTCAAGGATACCTTAGGTAGACCCAATGTTTGGGAACTGCATCAGAGCATTTGGTGGGTGCCACAAAAAGTTTAGTATTTACTATCTGCTTATTTAAATGGGAATTCGAGTGAATGATGTGCAGCAAAAATAAGAACCATAAAAACAAATAATGGGCATTTAATAAGTAGACAATAATGAAATGTTTCAAAAATAGTGAACATTAACATTCTGAGGTTAAAAAAAACGGGGGTGAGAGTACTGGACACAGCGTGCGCGCACAGAGAGAAAACATGAAAAATGAAGGCAGCGATCTGAGCGCTGTTTCTCCAAGCTAAGGTGTGTCAGCAATTGCCTGCAGTCACCAGAAGCTAGGAGAGAGGTGGGACAGACCCCCCTCACAGGCCTGACTCTGCTCTCAGGCGTCTAGCCTCCAAAACTGTGAGACAATAAACTATTGCTAAAGGCATCACCGTGTAAATACTTTGTTATAGCAGTCCTAGCCAACACAGGCGCTTAAACATGTCAAAATATACTTAACATTACCCCCAAAATAACGAAAGTAAGACTGCAAGAAGCCACTTGTGTTCAGTTGGATTGTTACAAGATCACAGACAGATTTGGATTAAAAGATGTCATTGGTGTGAAATAAAACAGTATGTTCACACCCTGCTGTTTAAAGTACAAACTAGTACAAGCTCAGTGCAGGGGAACACACAAAATCAAATTATAAATACATGTACATGTGAGAAGTGGCATACACACAAATTTATCCATTGCAGCAACATTATTTTAAAAATACTAAAAAATTTAAGGAAGACCTGGCATATATAGAAAATTTTCGAAATAATAAAAGACCGAAAAAGCAAAATATACATAATGGTGCATAGTATTCAATTGCGTGTTAAATATACATGAAAGTATACCTTTGCATAAACTTAAAATATCCCTGAAAGAATATTCTCAAGGAATTAACATTGCATCTCTAGAAAGGACCTAGGTTGTTTTTGTTGTTTGTTTTTAAAAATGTATTTATTTATTTATTTGTGCACACAAGAACTGAGGTGTAGGCCAGGGGTGGGCTGGTAGGTGTAAGGATTCACCAGACACAGTGTGGAGAGCAGAACAGAAGATTTACGGAAATACACTGCTGAGGGGAGCAGCGGGCAAGGCAGAAGAGGTCTGCTCCGCCATGTGGGTCAACTCCCTGGCCGGGTAACAAACTCATGCTGCAGTGCCTGGCCACAGCTTGATAGCCTGGAAACTTTAAGCCCTGCACCACCAGGGAGGCCAGACCTGGGGTTGTTTTTTTTTTTTTTTTTGGTTTTTTTTTTATTAATATATATAAAATATTTTTTTAATTTTACATATACTTGCCATCAATTGTAATCCCCATGTATTCCCCATCACCATATCACCAGTGCACCATCACCTCAGTCCCTCGTGCTCCCATCTTCCCTC
>JAGFMF010011796.1:8145639-8179745 GCA_019455555.1 Galemys pyrenaicus
TCATTTCTGATTGCTGAGTAGTATTCCATCGTGTATATGTACCACAGCTTCCCGATCCACTCATCTGTTTTTGGGCATTTAGGTTGTTTCCAGTAGACCTGGGTTTTGTAAGGACTAGGTTAAAGAGAGACTCTAATCATGTTTTAAAGTACATTTTTTGAAATGTAAATAATATAAAATTGCTACATAAAACTTCACTTTTTTTCCTGCCACAAGGTGGCAGTGTTAACGACTTTTAGCCGAATGCAATACTTTTTTTTTCTTACATCGTTCATTTTTCTACAATATTTGATTTCTCCCCTTAAGTGTAATCATCATAATTTTTTTACTTGACCTTTTTTTTTACTTGACAGCCTTTCTATTCATTTTTTTTTTGTATTTTACAGTATTTTTTTTCTTTTTCTGGAGCTTCATTAGTATTTTTGAGTGATCCTCCTACATTGCATTCTATTCCTGTTTTAACGGTTCATCTAAATATTAATTAGGTTATTTCCTTCTCTCCTCCCCATATTTTGCTTCTCCCAGTCCTCATCTTTCTTGCCACTGGTCTTCATATATTAGTGTGAACCTTGTCATCATTGTGAGCAAAGAGCCAGAATTACTAGTCCAGGTAGCTTGAGAGTCTCTCCTGCTATTGTAGATCATTCTCAAGAGGTCTCTTCTCAAAACTGACAGGAGTGAGAATTCTGTACACTTTGACACGTCCTGTTGTGGCATAATTTGCTTGAAAGTGTGTGAACAGGATGTTGATCATAAGACTGAGATCTTTACAATTTCAGAATAAAGAAGGAGGAATCTTTATTTTCTCCCAAGCTCATAGAGCGTCTTCAGCTTAGCACCACCGGGATCTGCTTCTGCCTCCACACCAGTCTCTTCGCACTTGTCTATGGACTTCCCTTACCCATCAGCCTGCTCCTATCTGCTGGATACCTCTCTTCTGGTGATTCAGCCCTTCACCTATTCTCCCTTCTATGAGGATTTATTCCTCTTGGTTCTTCTACGTGGTTATTTTCATTTCAGCAGGTTCACATGTAGCATAGAGAAGCACCTATGTTCTAACACCACACTGAGCCACAATTCTTTGGTGATAACGCTTAGTTCTGCCTTTTTGTTGTTGCCCCAGATTGTGTGTGTGTGTGTGTGTGTGTGTGTGTTTATAAAATAGTTTAGAATTATAACACAGATTCATTGGATAAGATTTTAAAACATGAACAAATTAAAAATATCTCTATTCCTCCAAACCAATAATAACTGTTAGCTTTAAGGTGTTTTTATTTTCAGTCTTTTTAATATGCATATGGTATATTTTAAAAACAATTTTGATATTATACCATGTACAAATTTATGTCCTGCTCTTTTCACCTATTATGAACAATTTATCAAGTGACAAAATTATCTTCTACAACATATTTAATGATTGCATTGTGTGCATTATATAGTTAGACTACAAGTGACTTACTAATCTTCCTCTTTTGAACACTTTGCTTGGACCCAATTTCTTTGTTGGTTAGTTTCTTCATTTGTTGCTATGGACCATACCTATCATCCCTGGCACTTCTTTGTTCTTGTTATACCAGTCCTTCAGAAACATACTCTTTGATTTAAGCTATAAGGAATTTATTTAAAACAGCCCACAAAATCACTATAAATCACATAAAACTTAAGATTTATTAATATGTGTGTCCACAAGTTCAGGTGAGGGCTTCTTTCTAATTTTTATCTATTGAAAAGAAGTCACCTACTCTCACCTTCCCAAAAACTGTGAGACCCACTTGTACCACTGGCAGGGAGCTCTCTTCACAACCAGCCTCCTGGATGCTGCATTCTTATTCCACACCAGTCTGTCCCCTCCCCCGACCCTTGTGGTCAGGCTAGCCTCTCCATTTGTCAGATCTGGTGCCAAAATTAAATATGAATCAATATGACTAAACATTGAAATATTACAAATTAACCTAAAACTGTTTTCAAGAAGATGTGTTCCATCTTCCTCTCATGCCCTTCACATGAACCTGGAAGACTGAAGTCTCACTTGGAAGTCTTGTTCTGGGCCATAATGATGACCCCTGGGCCCCTGTGGCTCCTTTTCCACTTTCTGCTCAATTCCTCACTTTCCAGTAGCTGCAGAGGACGCTGTCCGGAGGCCCTGGAAGTGGGCATTAGGGTGCTTACCCCAAATGTGCAAAAAGGCAGGTAGAAAAGAGCGAGGTGCAAATTGGAGTTGGGCATTTCCTCCCTGAACCCTTACTCCTGTGGTGGCGTGTGACCAATGAAGGACCAGAATGGGGCCCTCCTGGCAGGGGTCCAGGGTACAGCTGTTTCTGATCCAGCTCAGAGTCACTTCTCTGGAAGCCTCCTTTGTCTCATGGTCAACCTTGACCTCGCTTTTGTCTTTCATGCTCTGGATCAGCACTGCTATCATTCATGTGAGCATTTAGTCACATTCACAGTAATAATAGCAGGATTATAACTTTTGATGGTGGAAGTGCACACACACGCACCTGTGCCCACACACCTGTAAAAGCATCTTTTAATGGGTGAAAGCTAATGCTGGGATAAAGGTGGTTACATTTGTAAAGTAGCACTCCAGAATGTAACGTGGCTGGACAGAAGGCAGCCTTACTATTACATGAAATTTTTCAGTAAGTCAATCCACTACAGAATCATTCCTTCAATTATAGGACATTTTGAGAAAACAGTTCCAACATAGCCTATCAGTTAGTCAGGCCACAGCACTTCCTGGCACCTCTGTTTACTGAGCGCTGTGGCAGGCCTGAGTCCTGGGGATATACAGTAGTAAGATAAGATGGAGTCCTGCTCTCATGGAGCTCCTGTCCCTTCCATGGAGCTGACCGTACAGAGACCTGTTTCTATATGTAATCTATCAGATGTAGTGCTCATTAGCCATTGCAGCTGCAGCACCAAATCAAAATCCAAGGCAGTGAGTGCAGGGGTCAGAGGAAGAACTTGACCGGGTCAGTGGAAAGTGGTCATTTTTTTTAAGGTTTATTTATGCATATAAGAGCTGGGATACAGGTTAGAGGTATGGGTGGTGAGAGGATTCACCAGAGATAAAGTGGGGAGCAGAACAGGCAGATTGACTGAAACACACTGCTGAGGGGAGCAGTGGGCGAGACAGGAGAGGTCTGCTGCGCCATGTGGGTCACCTCCCTGGCTGGGGATCAAATTGGTGCTGCAGTGGCTACAGATGCTTCATAGTGCTATGCCTTAAACCCTTGTGCCACCAGGGAGGCCCCAAAGCAATCATTTCCTCAGCAGCCTCAGACCTTCTTGCTGTTCTGAATAGACTAAAAACACCAAGGGAGTAACATAAAGGGAAGTGTCCTCTCAGGGACTCCTGTCTTCTGTTCACTTCTCCTCTTGTTCTATTCCTCCTCTATTCTTTCCCTAGAACTGCAGCTCTAATGTTTTCTGTGATGGCTAAGATTAATCAAATCCTGTGTTGTCTTGGGCTTGATTCTGAAAATAGTAATTAAGGTTCCTTGACATTTTTTCCCAGCACCCTGCTCAAGGAGAACAAATTGTGCTGGCTACCCTGAACTCTATGATTCCTGCTCTTCCCTAAGCCCTTCAAGTAAATAGGAATGGGGGTGAGAAGGACACCCTTTGTCCAAGCTTCTGGGAAGCACTATCTCTCAGCTTCCCACACCAACCAGGGAGTATCCATAGCAGGGCACTGACTTAACGTGACTGGACAGAAGGCAGTTGCGGTTAGCTGCCCAATCCACTCATGCTCCCATGCAGGGCAGACACTGAATTGGTAGCAGCCTCTCTGCCTGTGGCCCAGTGGGGCAGAATAAGATACTCACCCACAGAATGGAGTGGAAAATAGGCTGAGACTGGAGGGAGAAGTCAGCTAAGACCTGGGGTTTGCAGGCACTACGTACAAGCTGGGAAAGCCAGGCTTCAGGGGCTCACTGTTGTGCACCCTGAGAGAGCCCTGTCTGTGCTTACCAGCCTCAGGCTTCAGCCACCAATTCCACCTGCACATTAAGGATCTGAGCGGAAGTAGCACAACCTCAGGCTTCCCTCGCTGCCCCCTCCCTCACCCAGTTGCACGCAGCCACAGAGGAACAGCGCTTTCCCGAGATCAGCCCCACTGAGGAGAGAAGGACTCTCAATAAAAATTCCCACCGAAAATGAACATTACCTCAAGAGACTTTTTTTTTAATTTTAAGATAGAATTGTTTCAGATTGGCGTTTCATTAGAAAGCCTTAAAAAAATAAAACTACCAGTGGAAACTCATTGGGAAAATTGCCAGATCAGCTGGAGACTCAGAGAAAAAGGGCACAATTTCTATGCACATTCAAGCTCTCTGGTGGTGCAGGGCTCCACCAGAGAGAGAGAGGCATGAGAGAGGGAGAGGAGGGGAGGGGGCATAGCAGGGAAGAGGGAGTAGAGTGAAGGCAAGAGGGTGAGGGAGGGAGATTAAAAGGGATGGACACACTGTCATTCCTGACAAGCCCATGAGCTGCCATCTTCCAGCTGATGGCCAGGAAAGCCAGACTGTGATCCAGTCCACGTCCAGAGAGTAGAGCCCCAGGAACAAGGGTGTAAGTGCCAGTGTGAGGGCAGGAGAAGACCAAGACCGGTGAAGTAGGGACTGTCCACTAAACCCTGTGTACCTGCAGCATTTGATTTCTTTTTATTTTTTTAAAGGATTTATTTATTTCTGCATACATGAGAGCTGGAATACAGGCCGGAGTCATGGGAGGTGAGATTTCCAGAAAGAGATTGGGGAGCAGAACAGGCAGATGGACTGAATACAGTGCTGAGGGGAGCAGGAGAGGTCTGTTGCGCCATGTGGGTCCCCTCTCTGGCCCGGGATTGGACTCGTGGTGCTGCTGTGCTGTGGATGCTTCACAGTGCCGCGCTCAATCCACTGTGCCACCAGGGAGGCCCGCAGCATTTGATCTCATTAAGTCACTGCATTTACCTAAAGTGTGCTTCTGCAATCAAAAAAGATAAACTAGAGCCATCCGCAGAAACATGGATGGAGCTTGAAGGGATTATGCTCAATGAAATAACTCAGAGGGAAAAAGAAACATACCAAATGGTCTCCCTTCTAGGAGGAATACAGAGGGTCAAGGGGAAAAAATAATAACATCAGCAACAACAAAGAAACCACAACAAAACAAACCAAAAATAAACAGACAACTACAAATCAGAGCCATTCTGCAGGGAAGAGGGGGTTTGGGGTTCAAGGCAGGGAGTAGAAGAGCACAGGGACTGTGGTGATGGTGCATGGGTAGTGGAAATTCTATGCGGACTACACCTAGAAAAGAAAGCCAACATTGTAAGAAAAAATACATAAAAATTAAAATAATAATAAAAAATGAAGTGTGCCATTGTGTGATGGAAAATGAATGAACTGTTACTTTATAAATAAGTCTGTAGGCTGCCATTAAGTAACCGGAGTGCCGCCTAGCAAGACTGTTGGTTTCTCTAAACATTATTTTTATCTTTTTATTAATCCTTAGCCATCCAGAGCTGACCTGGAATGGTGAGACATCTGTGAATTAAGAGTCATTTAAGGTAGATAGATCAATCTACTCCTTCCACTGTGTACTTGGCCTTAAAGGTTAGTTTTTAATCATGAATAATGAATGATAGCTTGAGACACTAAACAACAAAGACCTCTGTCTTTGAAAAAAATGTTCATTTTTAGAAAAAGCATTAAATAAACAGAGGTGGTTTCATCAAACAATCCTCCAGTCATTGACCTCTCATCTAACTGCAAGGTTTAGATTTCAAAAAAAGTTTTCCAAGGGTGCTTTGAGACCATATAGATTAGAAGCACAAATTACTCCTCCAGGTAGAATCAAAGTACAGTGATAGAAACAACTCTCCAGGCTCAGTTGCAGAGTGAGACTCTGTCGTCCCCTGGAGGGGAAGGTTAGGCTTGGCCAAAGACAAACCAGGCCGCTTGGAAAAAGACTAGGTTGGAATTCTAATGCTGTCTAGATAAAGCAGTCAGCCTCTTGTAAACACGTAAGCATTTTTGTTTCCCCCATTTGTTTTTTTTTAATTTATTTATGCATACAAGCACTGGGGTACAAGGCCAGAAGTGTGGGGGTGGGGGGGGTGAGAGGATTCACCACAGAGAGCTGGGAGCAGAACAGGCAGATCAACGGAAGTACACTGCTGAGTGGAGAAGCGGGGCCAGGCAGGAGAGGTCTGCCGTGCCATGTGGGTTCCCTCCCGAGCCGGCCTTCAGCCGGGATCGAACTTGTGCTGCAGTGGCTGTGGTTTGCTTCACAGTGCGTTGCTTACCCCACTGCGCCACCAGGGAGGCCTGTTTCCCCCATTTGTAAATAAATCCCATGGTTGTAGCTCCTGCAGCCTGAGGTATCTTGCAATTGTGCGCTCGGTAAAAACCCATAGACAGTAACTTGTATCAAGCATTGTCCTCAGTCAGGCTACATACAGCCCCTATTGCTATATAATTCTGGTCCGTAGCCTTCCGGCCTTTGGGGGCTTTGGGGTGGCTCTCTGGCTTCAGAGTCCCTCTCTGCCCCTGTTTCAGTTTGACTACACAGGAGACTATGCCTGCAGTGGCCACCAGAGGACACAACTCTGAGATGCAAGACTTGTAGAAGCAGATGGCTGTACTCAGGCTCTGGGGATGCTGGCTGTGCCCCCAGGCAAGGCTGCCCAGACATTCTCAGGCAGTTCTGCTCAGACTCCTGACTCCTCCCTCAGGTTCTCGCCCCACTCTTCAGTACTTCCCTCCTCTCCTCAAACTCCTAGCAAGAGGCTGTAAATCCCAACTGTTCCCATATCTAGAGACTCTCCCCACACCTTGGTGGTGGGAGAACATCAATGAAGTTCTTCCTCAGCTTTCCTCTAGTTGTTGCCACAACTGTGGGAAAACACATTTGACTTCCAAACAATGTTAAAGCAAATACCTAAAATATACCAGTCTGGAAGATGAGACTTTCTCTTTGGGCTCAAGAGGCTTTTTGTTACTTTACTCACCATTTCATACATGCATTTAGTAGATAGTCAACACTTGAAAAAATAAAAAAGAATCCACCTGTCTCCTAGTACAGATACATGCCTTATTCTTCTCTTGCCATGATGTTACAGGGCAACCCTAATATAAAATGGGTTTGCCTGACTGGGTTTTTACCCGCGCGCTTGAACTGCACTTATAATGCCCCAACTGCAGGCACACACAACAAAGGTTAATAAAGGGTTTTATTTACAAGGGAAGGAGAAATAGCGTAGTGAATAACACAGGGGGAAGAGAGGGATACAGATTTGTAAATATTTTACTAGTTCCTTGGAGCTGGAACTCAACGATGCGCTGAGAGCTGACTCCCAAGAGAGAGAGAGCCCCCAAGGCCCACGTGTCTGCTTTTATATTCAGCCTGGCTGCTCAACTCCACCCCCTTAGGTCTCAGTGATTCCTTTTTAGTAATGACCTTATGGGATTTGTAGTCCTTGGATTTTGTAGGTCTGGAATGGGGGTTGAAGTCCATAACCTATTTGTATAATCCATTCAGGAGGGTTTTTCCCCCTAACAATGAGACTATAGATCCATGAGGATAGTCACCTCATAGCTATATAATATCAAGTCCCCAGTGAGAGTTTTTATTTATTTATTTAATTTAGGTATCACACTAACATTAGTAAAACAGCTCTTCATTCTCCAACAAAATAGCAACTGGTCCATATCAGTTACAGATCCCATGTGGGAGGAGAAGACACACAGCAATACAGAACAATGTTTCACTGGTTTCAATGTTTCTGTCTTTGTAGTGAGTGGTTTCCTTGACACTTAACCAAGGACACATGGTAGAGATTTCACCAGCCGAAGGAAGGGAAGGGAGAGGGAAAGGTCTCTTAATGACCGCAGTTAGTCACAGGATTCTCTTCTGAGTTCTCATCCTTTCTTTTCTTTTCTTTTAAACAGAAAATGGTATTTACTTGCAATAAAATGCAAGAAGCTACTCCAGACTGCCTGCTTCCTCTCCTCCAGCCTTCCACCAAGGCTTTTCATAGTGTTGTTATTGTTCTAACAGGTTGTTTACCATTTGGTGGGCGAGAAGAGCTGGAGGCTCAAAAAGAGCTCTCTAAATACCTGAAGAAAAGCTTCCACACAAACCAGACAATTTTTTTTTAAAGATTTATTTATTTATGCACACAAGAGCTGGGGTACAGGCCAGAATCACAGGAGGTGAGAGGATCCACCAGAGACAGAGTGGGGAGCAGAACAAGCGGACTGAAACACACTGCTGAGGGGAGCAGCAGGCGAGGCAGGAGAGGTCTGCCACACCATGTGGGTCAGCCGGCAGCAGGGATGGAGCTCATGCTGCAGTGGCTGTGGTTTGCCTCATAGTGAGTTGCTTAACCCACTGTGCCACTAGGGAGGCCCCCAACCAAACAATTTTTACAGCACAAAAGTATTCCCCCACCGTCTAAAAACCTCAGGATCAACCCTGATTAAAAGGGTGTGTTCAGTGGCCTCAGTCCAGGAAAGCTCTTGCGTCTCCTCAGCTCATGGATGATTCTGTGTGTCCTGGGCCTTCTGTATTCACTTTTGAGGCTGCCCTCTATGATCACAGGTGGGTGCTGTTGTCCCCTAAGTAGGCATTGCAGACCCAGGTAGAGCCCAAGGCTGAAGGGAAGCAGGACATCCATCCTGAAGCACAAGATTTAACCAGGGAAGGCCACACTGGGGACACTCGTAGCCTCCAGCCCTAAGGGCCTTATCTGTGAGTCCCAGGCAGGACATTCCCCACCTTGAAAATTCCGTGTCATGCCTGGTCCCAGCATTTACCCCTGCTGGGCCTACCACTGTACCTTCTCAGATTTGTCAGTTTCCCTTTCTAGCCCTGGAAACCCAGGAGACTGATGAGGCCACTTCAGGGAAAATAGAACCTTCTGGCCCCATTCTCCTGCAGGAGCCTCTTTCAGGAGACTAGCTTATCAAAACAACCTTGGCATCTCTCACTAAAGCAGGAAGAAAATTCATTTTATCTGTAGGGGCACAGACTGCAAAATGATAAGCTGCTGAAGCAAAAACTCACTGTAATCACTCCTCCCTCTTAAAGCTCCTTGTTTTCCCCACCCCCAGTAGTTGACATATTTCTAAAGTTTTTATGCCCATCAAATCTCAATGCCCATCTACTATCCTATTGGGAATATTGGAAAATTCTAAAAGAAACAAATGTGAATTGACAGTGAAATAAGGGATATATACCTATAAAAATAAAAGAACAATAGAAATGAAAAGAATATTAGTATGCAGATCTGGATGTTATTTTCAGTTCCCAAAGCCCATGTTCCCGGGGCTATATGGTTCCCAGGGGTTCAGCAAAACTGCAATTCTTCAATTCTTCACCTTTGCAAATAAATGAAGGTTTAAATGTGTAGCAGTTGTTACAAAGTTCTGCATTAGGGAAAATAGGAAAGTAGTTAATGTAAACAGTACCTTTTAAAATAATACAAATTTGAAGAATGCCACAGTCACACCAGCATGTGGTGTTGGCCTGTGGTGGGAGGTGGATTATAATGACAGTTTCCAAAAAATGAACAAGAGTACAGAGCATGGACTTCAATTTGCTCACAATGGATACAATAGCTCAATGGGTTTGCATTTGATGGCCAGTTTTATTATGATCAGCAGTTATTAACAAGACCTTTGAGCTGTAAAATTTCTACCTGGCTGTCACTTTGGTTTGAGTCCTAAATGCACCAACAGAATTTCAAGATGAAAGGTTCTTAGCAGCAATTGACTTTCTTAGATTCTCTTCCATGGGAAGATTGACATATTTTTCTTTCTTCTTGAGTTGGGTCATTTATTAGCATCATTTTCATTTAGAGTCACTACCCAATATAAAGTGTAGCATTAGTGTAACCCATTTTCCTCGTGATGACTAAAGCTTTTTGTTTGGTGACTACGGTCTGGGAAAATCAGTATAATCTTGAAAGGACACTGAAAAGCCTCCTCAGACCTTTTGAGAACTACCTCTCCATATCTTCGTGGACAATATTCCATAGTCCATGAAAAAGTGTATCTGCTTTTTCTTGGAACCAATGATTGGTTGAAGAAGGGAGGGGGGAATGAAAGCAGAAAGAAAGGAGGCATAGGGACTCTGAAACCTTCTGTCCTCCTCAGTCAGGCATCTAACCTCCCACCACAGGCCAACACCACATTCTAGGTGTGACGATTGTGGCCTTGCTCAAATTTGTATTATTTTAAAAGGTACTGTTTACATTAACTACTTTCCTATTTTCCCTAATGCAGAACTTTGTAACAACTGCTACACATTTAAACCTTCATTTATTTGCAAAGGTGAAGAATTGAAGAATTGCAGTTTTGCTGAACCCCTGGGAACCATATAGCCCCAGGGACCATGGGCCTTGGGAACTCAGAAATCAATTTCCTCACTTTTTGGGGGAGAAAACTGAGGCTAAGACCAGGTACATAGTGTGTACCAGTTTAGTGGTCTATCACAGAAGCTGACTCATTCATCCCCTCATTCTCTAAGAGAATGTGCCAGGTACAGTGTGGGTCTAGTCCCAGCTGTGTGGAGATGTAAGTAACTCCCAATCCCTGGTGTCTATTTGTAGTCTCAACATGCATGAAGCATGCCAGGTGTTATTTTTTGCCTGAAAGAGGAAAAAACCCAAATTTGTATTAATTGGGGTACCTACTGTGATACTCATTTCACAATGTATACATTATCCAAATTACACGTTGTACACCTTAAACTTATGAAGCCATGTGTCAGTTGTACCTCAATAAATCTGGAGTCAGGGTGTGTATGCAGAGGACAAACAAAAAATAAAGAGAAAAAAGACATTGTGCCCAGGTGTGTGGAACAGATATAGGAAGAGAAAGGCAATGGAAACTCCAAAATGTTCAGGCTAGATGACAAGGGGCTTGGTGAGACTTTGGAGTCTAAGGAGTATCAGGCTGAGCACAGGACCTCACCTCTATCTAGCGCCAAGGTCTGCTGAGTAGCTGGGCTCACAGAGTGGCTGGGGGCAGCACCATGGTCAGCCTCTAGGGACTTGAAGAGAGCACCAGCTTTAAGAAGAATTTGGAAAAAGGGCCTCCCTGGTGGTGCAAGGGGTTGAGCAGCATGTGGGGTTGAGCTGCCCTGTGGGGCTTCTGCAGGCATTGCAGCTTGAGTTTGCTTCCAGGCCAGGGAGGGGAGCCACATGGCACAGCAGACTCTCCTGCCTCGCCCGCTGCTCCCCTCAGCAGTGTGTTTCAGATCTGCCTGTCCTGCTCCCCACTCTGTCTCTGGTGAATCCTCTCACTCCCTGAACTTCTGGCCTGTGCCCCAGCTCTTGTATGCATAAATAAATAAAAATCTTCAAAAAAAAAAAAAGAATTAGAAGAGTAAGAGTCCATGTGAGTCACCGTCTAGGTCACAGCACTTTCTGGAGAAAGCAAAAGAGCAAGCACAAAATATGTTTTCATGTGTGATCAGGTTACTCAGGTACCTGGGTGTGGGAGGAAGAATAGTGTTCTTGTAGAGAGCGCGGGAGAGATGGCTGTTCAGGAGAAAGCCAGCTTTCAGATGTGGAGTGAAGTTTTAGTGGAAGGGCAGGATGTGCATAGTTGTGTGTTGGGAAAGGGTTTCCTGGGAACAAAGGAAGTCACAGTGGAGAGAGGAGTTTAGGAGGAAGTAGAATTTAGTAGAGTTTAGGAGGAAGTCAGAGAAAAAAAACAAAAACAAAGAAATAAGGAGTTGAATGTGCATAACAATAGAGTGGACCAGAGCTGACAGTGGCCGAGGGAAACCAGAATGGAAGGAAGAGAAGTCTGGGAGTGGGAAAGCACAGTCAGATCAAATAAAGGGTCAGCTGTGCTTCTAGGAGGGCTTCAGCAGTGGAGACCTGGGTCTTGCTCCCTTCTTTGGAAAGAGCACCTGTCTGGGGAAGGGAAATCACCTACTCTTGAGAGAATTTATTCAAGCCTTGATCTGGCAGCTTCCACATCAGGGCTGTGCTGTTTCTCCCCTCCCCGTATCTCCTCTACTCCTCAAGTTTATGCAAAGACTTTCAGTTAATTACCTGTTGGTGTCCTGGGAGTACCCTAATTTATGTTACCCTTTCAGCCTCTCATCTCAGGTGTTGTATTAGCTGGTTGAGTCCATGCATACCTTATGCTCCCCTGCTCTTGTGCATATGGATCTGAGTCGCATCTCGAACCCCGTGCCTATCAGACACCCACAGGCTGGACACACCCAGTTTACTCTGGAGTAACTTGGCAACTCAGTGAATCAGACTATGGTCAAGGGGATGGCCAGGCCCCAGACTCTACCTCTGTTTCCATAACATAAAAGGAAAGGTGTCTAATCAGAGGAGTAGAGCAAGAAAAGCAAGAAGCTGATATATTATAATGGCTATGGAACACAGTAAGATAGGGACTTATTCTCTCAGTAGGTGGTGTGAGGATGACACTTTTGGGGGGGACCCCTTTGTTTGCAAAATTACTTCAAAGGTTGCTATAGAGTTAAAGCCTTGGACGCGAGTACAAAAGTTCTTAAACTTAGCAAGCACAAAAATGCAGGGAGGACTTGTTAAGACACAGATTGCCAGCCCCTGGCCCGAGTTATGTTTCTGTGGACCTGGGGAAGGCTTGAGAGTTGGCACTACTAACATGCCCCTGGGGGTGCTGATGCTGCTATGTTGGAAAACAAAATGTGGGAACTATTAGCTTACAAGAAAGAGGAGGCTACATGATTAGCTGATGGGGAAGAATTTGGAGTTCTGAGGGGTGGAGGTTCAGGAGAAAGGAAAGAAGAGGGAGGGAAAAGAGACAATGGAATGCTGGGCATTGTGTGGTACAGACTTTGGTAAGGATGTTTCCCTTCAAATATACTATGCGTAGGGGAGATTTCTTGTGGAAACTGAAAAGGAACTGAGCTCTGTATTCATGGACGACATGGAGGTGAGACAGAGACATCACCCATGGCTCTCAAACCAAATTCGTGGGAGTTTTTCAGAAATCTTAGAGAAACCCTTGAGAATTTTCTCAGCTGTTGGAAGTTGAGGTGGGAGATGGCTTGAAGGCATTGCCTTCTAAAATCAAGGCATGGATACATAAATTAATAAACAAACAAAACTCCTGGAAAGGGGGTGGGCCTTTCATAGTCTAGCTGATCTGTACCGAAGAATGAAGTTTCCAGATAGATGTGAGGAAGCCTGGGTTCACCTAATCTAATAGACATTAGTGAACACATAGAAAAGCTGTAGAATACAGAAGAGAAGCCATTTAACTTCTGAACAGGAAGGGCTCAAGAAGACTTTCAATAAGACCATGTATTCATTTAGGCCAAGGAGATGTTACCACACAAGTAGCCATTCACCTCATCCTGTGGTTCCTGGGAGAGAGAGCAAGGTTTGTACTCAAGGTTTGTACTCTAATGTAACTTTCCCCATATTTGTCAAAGTTCACACTGAGGCAGCGTCTACTCTAAAGGGTAGCATTATTATGTCTTCCATGTAATCATTTTTTTAAATAGTTGTTACTTTTGTATTCAGCAAATATTTCTATAGCAGGTTTTGTTTCATATTTAATCTTCAACTGTTTCATGAACCTAGAGATTATTTTCTCACTGGGAAAGGATAACACTGTTTTATTGTAAACACAACATTGAAATAAAGTTACATTTTATTGTGATTATACTCAACAGATATAATCACCCTGTAAGAGCGTATTTGAAATTGCACCGAACAAACCTGTCCTGTAACAAGTTTATTTTAACAAGCCTCTGACAGAAACTTGTGATGAACACAGCGCGCCCGCGTGTGTGTGTGCCCGCGTGTGTGTGTGCGCGCGCTTGCGTGCACAGGCTGCCCTTCTCTGTGGTGGCTTCACTCCAGCACCCGATGCAGTCTTCAGCTAGCTGGCACAAAGGTCAGGGGTAACTGCTAACAAGTGTGCGACATTTTAGTAAAAACATTCCAAATGATCAGCTTTAATGAGAAGTTACATCAGCTAAAACCACAAGCCCAGTTCAAGCAGGGACTCGTGCTAAATTGCTTTTTGTGTTCCCAGCTCCTTCAAATCCAAGATCCCAAAGTTATCATTTAAGTAACAAAATGGGTTTCATTGTCAGAGTAATAGGCTTCTCTTTAAGAGTCACAGTCATTTCCTTTGCATTTGAGAGATACATTTTATGTATATGTATTTTTTCAAATCAACTTTAACAGGACTGTCAGGGCCCTTGATAGAATTCTGATAAGAAGACGTGCCTAGACAAATGCTGCAGTTTTCTTTTTATAAAAGATTTATTTATTTATGCATAGAAGAACTGGGGTACAGGCCAGAGGTGTAGGAGGTGAAGAGATTCACCAGAGACAGAGTGGGGAGCAGAACAGGCCAATCAACTGAAATACACTGCTGAGGGGAGCAGCAGGTGGTGCAGGAGAGGTCTGCTGCGCCATGTGGGTCCCCTCCCTGGCCGGCAGCAGGGATCAAACTCATGCTTCTGTGGCTGCAGTTTGCTTCATAGTGTGTTGTTTAACCCATTGTGCCACCAGGGAGGTCCTGCTGCAGTTATCGTAAACAGCTCTTCTTTCCTGACCAAAGGAAAAATCATGGCTGGCACTTTCCCTTCTTTCTTCCTTCGTTCTCCAAAGATCAGGCAGAGGTTGTGTTGGAGCAGGGGCATCTTCCTGCCAACTGGGGGAAGGGCGACGGGACCAGCAGAGGTGCTGGTGCTCACATCACCCACGACGCCACTGAACTCCCAGGACCGCTGACCTCTAGGTATCTTTGCTACGTGAGAACATCATGAAGCCCTCACTTAACTCTTGTTAATCCTTGCTCATGAGCTGGTTTTCTATACTTGCACCAAAATAATTCTTAATTTACTTAGAGTCATGGCCAATATGCAAATAAAGTGAGACTAGAAACAGGCCACAAGTGCAGATCCAGCAGGCAAGGAGCAGGTATCAAGAAGCACAGTAGCAAGGTTCAGCAGAGGATGAAAACCCAAGTAACCAGCAGGCAGGAAGCACAGTTTCTCTGCAAGGCTAGAACATGATGTGCTAAGGGTCTCAGCAGGGGTGAGAAAATAAGACACTTGGGCCTAATCCTAGGGAGACAAGGGGCTAGAGTGAGAATAAAGGGAAAACTGACTTCTCAATAAGATCCTGAAATCTAGTCCTTCTTAATCTCTCTAGGCCTCGAAGGAGAGTTGGTAATACATCTTCAACTCTGCGTGATTGGAATATAGGATCCCTTCTATTTGTTAGTATCGGGTTCAGAGCACAGTTATCTCAGTGCTCAACAAATATTTGTTGAATATTTAATTACATTGTAATAATCATGGCATAATCCTTTTCTTTATGTAGTTCTCATTTCTGATATTGTGTTATGGACACAGGTGGTGTTTAAGGATAGTGAAGACTGTTGATTATAGCCAGACCATCACAAGAGCAAAACACCGATACTCTACGGTGTACTGCATTGCCAGCATTTTAAAGATATTGTGTTTTCACAGCCCATCAAGTCTGCAAAATGCTGTCTGTGCCACCTGCTTCTGGTGAGAAGAAGGTGCCAACAATTGCTCAAGGTAACTGTCCAACTGTAGGCAAATGCACCCGTTCTGAGCACACTTATGGGAGTCTAGGCTAGGTTATGATGTGCAATAGGTTAGGCATGTCGAATGCATTTATTTACTTTAGCGTGTGATGGGTTTATCAGGATGGTACTCCATCATAAATCTATAGGAATCTGTACAGCTAGCTATCATGCAGACCGTCCCTCATTTTGAGTTTGTCTGATATTTTTATTTGGGGCAAGAATATCACAGAGTGAGGCTATGCCTTTTTATATATCATATGAAATATGATATTGTTGTTATACCATATGTCGTTAGTGGTGATATCAACTTGATCACATGGGTGATGGTGTCTGATAGGTGTTTCCTCTGTAAATTTACTTGTGAGGAGAATCATTGAAACTGAACAAAACTCCTATTTCTTTTTTTTTTTTAAGGTTTATTTATTTCTGCGTACAAGAGCGCTGGGGTACAGGCCAGAGTCGGGGGAGGTGAGAGGGTTCACCAGAGACAGAGTGGGGAGCAGAACAGGTAGATGGACTGAAATACACTGCTGAGGGGAGCAGTGGGTGAGGCAGGACAGGTCTACTGCGCCCTGTGGGTCCCCTCCCTGGCCTGGGATCGAACTCCCGTTGCTGTGCTGCTGGTGCTTCCCAGTGCAGCGCTCAACCCGCTGCGCCACCAGGGAGGCCCCTTGAGTGAACTTTATGAACTGAAATTTCGAAGTTGCGAGTAAATAAGAAACCTTACAGCTCCCCATTACACGAAGAACCAGAAACATTGAACTATAGTTAGTCTAAATCAGAGGTGTGAATAGGTATAATTTTTACTGTAAAGGAAATGTCACCCTTATAAATGTAGAGTGGGTTATCTTTATCAAGGCTTTACTCATTTGAGGATGCTATCAAGGGGCTGTGGGATGATAAACATAAGATCTCTTCTGTTACCACCAACATTGCTATTAGAAAAGGAACATTTGATTAATAATTTATTTTAGGGGCTCTCCCTGGTGGCGCAGTGGGTTAAGCAACACTCTATGAAGCAAACTGCAGCACCAGTTAGATCCCTGCATCTGGTGGGGAAGGTGACCCACATGGTGCAGCAGACCTCTCCTGCCTCGCCTGCTGCTCCCCTCAGCAGTGTGTTTCAGTCAATCTGCCTGTTCTGTTCCCCCCTCTGTCTCTGGTGGATCCTCTTGCCCTCCCCCCCCCCACCTCTGGCCTGTACCCAGTTCTTCTATGCATAAATAAATACATCTTTAAAAAAATAAACATTTATTTTAGGAAAACTAACTTGACTCTGTGAGGATGGAAGTCAGAGGCCTATTTAATAAGAAATGGCCAAGCTGCTTTAGAGGGAGAGTGAAAAGACTCTGTCTTGGTCCTGACCGAGAGAGAGGCTCAGTCAGTGAGGGAGGCCATGCAGCCTGTGTGAACTGGGCGTTGGCCCCTGCATCACACGCTGGGTGTCTCTGCCAACATTGTTCACGCTCACAAACACTGTTTTGTTTAAGTGACATTGTTCAGGCTCACAAACATTGTTTTGTTTAAGTGACAGAACTCCAATTGTTCATTGACAGGTGGTAGAGAGTGTGACTTTGTTTTCAACACAATGCAGTTGGTGATTTGAATGAGAACATATCAACTACATAGCAACTTTATTTTGTTCTTCGATGGTCCCTTTAAAATACACTCTGATAAGGCAAATTCTTTCGGCATGGAAACACCAGCAGGCCTAAGTTTTCTGGTAATTCTCTGGTGGCATAAATTCCTTTAGACTTTATAAACCTGTACACTCAGTTTACCCTATATTTATTAAAAAATATGTTCTTTTTTAATATAAGTTAAACTTATCTTTCTGTAACTTTAAGCTTAATAGCACAGACACATATCAGCAATTCATCCCAATTTCTAAGTTTCATCCCAATACATCCAATTCATCCCAAGCTTCTAATTTTATTTTCAAGAATATAAAATACTCCTGTTCCCTCACATAAAGGCTGTTCCAGAAGATTGCTCGCTCTTGGAGAAGGTGTAGGGTTGGCTTCTTTCTAAATTTCCCCCTATACCCTCTTCCACCCAACTACCTGTTTGTTTCTCAAGTCTCCTCTGCTGGGCAGTGGGTGCTGTAAACTGGGAGTTCTCAGTTGACTGGTGCTGTGGATACCAGGTTCTTGCGCTGTGGGTCTGGGTAGACTTAAAGCGGACTCTTCTCAACTTCAGTGGTCATCAGGGAAATGCTGATCATCAGGGAAATGCAAATCAAAACCACAATATGATCCACCTCACTCAGGTTAGATGAGTATCATCAAGAAGACAAGAGATAACAGTGTGGGGAGGATATGGAGCGAAGGGAACTCTAGCATACTGTGATGAGGATGTAAGCTGCTGTAGCCACGCTGGAAGACATATGGAGGTTCCTCAAAAAATTAAACATAGAACTACCTTATGATCCAGCAGTTCCACTTCTGGGTATTTATCACAGAAAATGAAGACACGTACCCTCAGGTTCATCACAGTGTTGCACTCACTTAGTGATGGGGATACTTTCTGAGAAATGCACTATGAGGGGGTTTTGTCATTGTGTGAACATCTTAAGATGGAGGTACTTACAAACACCTACTAAACACGGGGCTGTGTGGCCTCATCTATTGCTCTTGGGCCACAAACCTACCTGCATATTACTGTAATTAATTCTGTAGCCAGTTATGGCACAATGGTATTTGTGTGCCTAAGCATATTTTGACATAGAAAAGGTACAGTAAGAATACAGTGGAATGGATTAGAAATGTTAGAGCTGTACAGGGCACTTTCCATGAGTGGGGCTGCAGGAGGGGAGGTCTCTCTGGTGAGTGAATGTGACTGCTGCACACTACTGCGGACTTTGTAAACACTGCACACTCAGGCTACCCTAAATCTGTACAAAATACTTTTCTTTCATCAATTATAAGTTAAATTTAACTATTTTTTCCACTTTATAAACTTCTAAATTTGTAATTTTTTTGACTTTTGTAATAACATTTAAAGCAAATTATACTGCTGTGCAAAAAAATTCTTTTATATTCTTAGTCTATACTTTCTTTCTTTTAAATTTTTTAAAGCTTTTGTTACAGAGTCTATATGGGTGGGGTTCCTCGATTTTGCTATTTCTACTGCCACATCTTGTCCACCTGGGGTGTTTTCAAGACTGACTCGTGTGGAGCTGTCTTCTTCGATGACAACAATGTCTTCTTCTCGAACAGGCCCTGAAGGACCTGCCTTAAGACTTTTTGAGCAGTTGTTGCTCTTTTCAAAAATATGTACATAGTGGTTTCCTTGGTTTGTTTCCTTTTCTCATTAGGGGTTTGCTGGTAAACAGATAATGCACCTTGAGTATTCCTTTCTATTAATGAAAATATTTTAATATTGGGGTCCATGTTTTTAAACCTCCTTTTAAAGGAAGTTGTTGAGTGATACCAAAATATTGCTAACCACTTCACTGTGATTTTCTTTGGAATTCTTCTTTTTCTTCTCTTGAAGTTTCCTTTTCTCTTTCCTCTTCTTTATGCATTCCTGTTCTAGTTCCAACTCCTCATTGGTCAACCCTCAGGAACTACCTCCAAGAGCTCTTCAATGTCATCCTCATCCACATTCCAGGGTAAAGTTGCTCGATATTTCAACCACAGCCTCCTTGACTTTTTCTACCTCCTCATTCTTGGCAAGTTCTTTGAAGTCATAGATGAACCTCTTGAGTGTCTTCTCCCAGATGCCACTCACCACACTCCTTGGTGACATCACCCCAAGCTCAAGCAAGTTTGCTGCTGCAGTCATAGATGTTGTAATCCTACCAGAATTGCATCAGTGTCTTCTCAGTGTCCTCATCAGTTGTAACAACAACCTAGGCAAAGGTGCTCCTCAGGTAAAAGCTGCTGTAACTCCTTGATTCACTAGTCAGATCAAAGAGGTGGTATTTGGAGGAAGAAACACCACTTTGATATTGGGATTAGGATCACTAATAAAAAGAAGATGTCTGGAAACATTATCAACAATAAACAAAATCTTGAAAGGCATGCTATTCTCCAAACAGAACTTCTCCATTTTACTGGCACAGCAATTCAGGAGGGCATCTTAGAAGAGATTGGTCATCCATTACTCTAGTTGCTCCTATAGGTCACCGACTGTGGATGCTTATTGATATGCTTGAAGGCCTAGGGTTACCCACTGTGCCAGAGCACAAAGGGTTTTAATTTGGAGCCTGAGACATTGCCCCCCAGTGAAGAATGTCATCCTGTCCTTAAAAGCTTTGATATCTGGCATTGACTTGACCTCCTCATGGATGAAAGTCTTTTCAGGCATCTGTTTCCAGATTAGGGAGGTTTCATTCATATTGAAAATTTGCTCTGGCAAGTAATTTTCTCTCACCGCTGCTAATTTACAGTTTCCAAAAAGTTCTCAGCTGCTTTTAAATCAGCTAGCAAATTCACCTTAGCAGCTTCACATGCCCTTAGATTGTATAAATTCCCCAGAGCAAGACACTTCACAGTTCACTTTGACACTTGAAATCTTATATCTTGAAGCTACCATTGAAATTTCTAATACAAAAATCATCTGAAGAGAGGTAATTTATTTGGCCTTGAGAGGAAACACTTGGTCAGAGTCTAAGACTCAGACCTAGTACTTTAGCAGCCAACCACACAGCGATTAATTATGTAGCTATCAGAGTTTAAGAAGTTTAGCCTGTGAAAAAAACTTTGTCTTGGGCCTGAGATCTGAGAGCAATTTGTTACATAGATAAAATGATAATTGTTTATCACTGTCTTGGACAGATTGAAAAAAATCAATGTGAGATGAATAACATTTCTTAACACAGTGTTATGTATTAATCACCCTCTGATCATGTCAAGTGGTCATTAGATAAAGCGTCAGGAAATTTAAATGTTGTCTTGATGGCTGTGAACTTGCTGTGTTATCTTGAGTAAGGAATCTCTCCTTTGGGCCTAATTTATTCTAAGATGTCTAAGACGTCAGCAACATTGTATACATAACAACTCTAATTCTCCAGCCTCTTATTAGGAAGGTATAGTGGGTTAAAGGGTAGCAAAAAGAAGATTTCCAAAGATTTCTCCCAGAACCTGTGAGAATTCTATTTGGAAAGAGGATCTTTGTCTATGTAATTAAGGATCTTGAGAGAAGATTATCCAGACTGGTGACTAATCAAAAACATCAAAAAGCCCTTGAAAGAAACCAGTCACAAAAACATTATGTTGTATGGTTCTATTTGTATGAAATGTCCAGAATAGACCAATTTATTGACATAAAAAATAGACTAGGAGCTGTCAGTGGTTGGGGCAGGAGTAAGGATACGGGACTTGGGAGGAGGTGCTGTTAATGATACATGGTTTCTTGGGGGGGCAGGATGAAAATATTCTAAAATTAGATTGAGACCATGGTTGTCTTGAAACTGTACAAGCAAGCCTGCCAGTACACACACACACGCAAAAAAAAAAAGGATATTAAATGAATAAATCTTAAGGTAGAGGATCCTGGAACTGAAAGAAGACATTAATGTAAAAATTGGTGAAAATCATAATGTCTGGAATTTATTTCTTAGTTTATTTACCGATGTGGCTTTTTTAGTTTTGAAAAAATAACATGTAATGTAAGATACAAATATTGGATAAAACTGAGTGAGGCATATTTAAGCATTCATTGTCCTAGCATTATAAGTTTTCTGTGACTCTAAAATTATTCTAAAGTTAGAAGTTTTCTAAAATTACCAAAACATGAAGATGTCACACATACACATACCAGCAACACTACATTCATTACCACCACCAATGCACAATGGAATACTATGCAGTCATAAAAAGGAAAACCCCACCATTTGTGACAACATGGCTGGATCTTCAGATCCTTATGCTAAATGAAAAGAGTCAGAGAAATACAAATACCACACGATCTCACTTAGATGTAGAATCTAAAAAACAAACAAGTAGATCAGAGAACAGATTGGTGATTGCCAGGGGAGGGAGGTAAGAGCTGGATGAAATGGGTAAAGATATTCAAAAGATACAAACTTTCAGTTATAAAATAAGTAAGTCCAGGTGATGTACATCATGATGACTGTAGTTAATAATACAGTAGTGCATATTTGAAAGGAACTAAGAGAGTAGATCTTATAAAGTTCTCATCATACACAATAAATTTATAACTATGTATTATTTAAATTTATTGTGCTACCATTTTGTGATATATGCAAATATGGAATTATGTTGTACAACTAAAAGTAATACAATGTTATAGGTCAATTATATCACAGTTGTGTTTTTTAAAGATTTTATTTATTTATTTTTGCATAGAAAAACTAGGGTGTAGACCAGAGGTGCAGGGGTTGAGAGGATTCACCAGAGACAGAGTGGGGAGCAGAACAGGCAGATGGATTGAAATACACTGCTGAGGGGAGCAGTCGGCAAGGCAGGAGAGGTCTGCTGTGCCATATGTGGGTTAGCTCCCTGGTGGAGGATTGAACTCAGGTCACAGTGGTGATAGCTCTGAGACTTAACCCCTAGGCCACCAGGGAGGCCCCTAAATCACAGTTTAAAAAAACAAAACTAAACTAATGATATAGCTGAAGAGGATTGTGTGAAAATACTATGATAGGTTCTAGAGCTTATAGTTTTGTAATTTGTATACTTCACGGACTATTTTCAAATCTGGGCACAAGCTCATTTTAAGACAAAAGTTTTCTTCTTTGAAAATGAAGTTCTCTAGATTGTCTTGAAATCTCTTCAGTTCTCAGTTCTAGAGCTCTGAGTTTGTGAACTCTACTGCATAATACAACTGTGTGCTTTTATTCTATATGAAATGACCTATGAAATGTTAGGTTGATTCTCTAAGTTCTTGCCCTGGATTCACTCCCACTGAGAGCTAGTTGTGATTGTTTACTTTGAAGTTCTAGAAATGAATGACAAGAATTACTCAAAATTTGGAAAGTCACATGTTTACTATATTATAATTCTGGCAAGGCCAATGTGATGGGAGACCACACAGGGCTATTTAAACTCTGTAGTGTTTAAATCTTAGTACCAGATACTGAAGAATTTTCACATGGTAATTATTAGAACCCCACATGAATATTAATGTGTATGCTAAGGTGAAACAGCTCTCAAATAACAATGCTTCTCATTAAATTCCAACTCACCAGATAGCTACAAAATAGGTTGAATTCATTTAATGTTTTTCCATGAGTAAAATTTCCATGAGAAATTTTTTTGGGTGTCTCAGGAGCTCAACTGAGGTTCCATAAAATTTCCTCTGATCAATCAAACAAAAGAATACTTTTTAAAAAAATTTAGATTTCTGGGAAGTTCTGTCATAAGTATTAAAGAAAATATCATTAATTTATTAACAATATCAATTTATCAAAACTATGAGTAGACTTCACCAGCACAGTGCTAACAGAATTACACCTTTCCCATCCTCTTACATTACCTCATTACAAAATGAACCATTTTTCTTTCACCAAACCTTATCATTTTGTGGAACACTTTAAAAAAATTATTTATTTATACAAGAACTGGGGTACAGGCCAGTGGTATGGGTAGTGTTTGTGACAGATTGCAGAGCAGAACAGGTGGATCTACTGAAAACACTGCTAAGAGGAGCAGCAGGGGAGACAGGAGAGTTCTGCTGTGTCATGTGGGTCACCTCCCTGTCTGGGGATAGAACTCATGCTGCAGTGGCTGTGGATTGCTTCATAGCACTGTGCCTTAACCCCATGTGAACTCAATTAGAACACTGTTTTTTAAAAAGATTTTGTTTTATTTTATGCCCACAAAAATGTGGGGAGTAAAAGGATTCCCCAGAGGCAGAGTGGAGAACAGAACAGGCAGATTGACTGAAACACACTGCTGAGGGGAGCAGCAGGCGAGGCAGGAGAGGTCTGCTGTGCTCTGTGGGTCTCCTCCCTGGCCAGGGCATTGAACTAGTGCTGCAGTGGCTGCGGATGCTTCATAGTGCAGTGCTTCAACCCTTGCACCACCAGGAAGGCCCACAATTGGAACTCTTAAACTTCAAAAATCTTTAATTCCTAACTCCCATTTTATTTAATGTTTTAAGACGTAGGCGGTTCATCTCAGGCTGCCTCTTCTGTGAAGCATGTATCCAACACAAAATGACACAGGTAAAAAGAAAAAAAAAATTACACTCAATAGCACAACTTCAAAGATATACATGTTTCAAACCAAGCTATTAAATTCCAAATTAGTTCCATTAACCAAAGTAAATTCTTAATTAGTTTTTATTAACCACAGATTATCCCAGACCATGCTTCCTGGGAGCACCAGAACCAGTTCCTATTATATTTCTGAGCTCAAAATTTCTACAGATGCTGTCTCTACTTTTTTTTAATCCTTTTGGGGCCAGAACAATTAGACTAAAAGAGGAAGGCAAACAACATATGGACACAGCTCCCTTAGTTTTTTTTCACTCAACCCATGTAGAATATCTTATGTAACTGCAGTTTTACTCATACTTGCAAGGAAACAGAGCTTTCTCTTTGCTTTGTTACAAGAATAAACCTTATCTCTCTGAAACTATAGTCTTTTCATCACTGATTGCTGGAAAAGCAGTTTTATTTATACTGAAGCAGTGAGAGTGTTTGTTCACCTGAGCCACATGTGAGGCTGTAAAAAAACAGCCTGTAAAGAGACAAAAGGGAAAAATCAAACATAGGCTCACATCTGAAAACATCTTCACAAATTTTTAAAAAATATAAAAAATTAAAGCCAAAATTAAAACCAATTTTCTTCTATGGAGTCAAAAATCAAATTCCCAAAACTGGGGCGTGATGCCAGCAGAGGTCATGTGATTTCAGATATGAGCCTACATACCCTAAACTTTGGAAAGAGAAAAAAAGTTAAGTTAGACCAAATGACAAGGACGACCCATAGCCTTATTCATCACCTTAGATGTTCTTATGCTCACGAGGAAGCTAATTCTGGGGTATCTTACAATAGAAACTGAAAGAGAAAAAAAATATTTAAGTATCTGTCTTTTTTTTTTAAACAAGTAACTCAGGTCTTCCCCAAGACCTGAGCTATTTCACAAGACCAATGAGTTTTGGTCTCTGGGTCATCATCTTCTAGGGCTTTCTTCACTTGGAGTAATGCACCTGGGGTTTATGCCTTCAAGTTTCAAAGAGTGAGTGGTTAGCAAAGCATTATAAGAACCAGGCCATATCTCCAACAGTTGGGCTTGGCGTCTCCACTCTGCCAGGTCTTGAGTAATTCACGATCACTATGTGTGAAAGGATGCAACAGTTCATTGGGAGGCATAGAAATCCTAGAGAAAGGAAAGTTTTGAGTTACAGCTAAAATTTCCTGTGTGTTTTATGTACTGTTTGATCATACATTCTTGTTTTATGTCTCATGCAGTGGTCAAAATTGAACCTTGGTTACTATTTCACTTTTGTTATTGCTTAAATTTATTTCAGGAAATCAAAATGTAGTATATTTGGGGGAAAGTAAAGGATGCGTGCAAGAAGACAGGGATAGCCTAAGATCTATGCTAACCATTACCATGTTTATGTTGGGAGAAAATACCTCCTAAGATAAGCACAAATATAATGTAAATGTTAAAACTGCACCTCCTTTAAGTCCTTTCAGTTCAATCACAAATCCTGAAGATTTATCATGTTCTCTTTGGCTGCAGTTTGGATGAGATTAGTTCTTTTGTACAATACTGAAGAGCATATAGTTTCACACCACTCATACTATCAGCTCAGAGTAAAAGGCAAAAGTAAAATTTGGAAACTGAAAAGTGAGCTTCTTTGGTATAGTCAACATCAGAGCTTGGACAAGTGCCAGCTGGGGTGACAAGGAAATTCTTCTGGTAGCAAAATGTGGAGACTGCAGTTTGGGCATATCCCCTGTTCCATCCATCAAGGTTTAATGCACTGACAGTGGAATTTATGAGCAAAAAGCAACACTGACAGGTTTTCTGAAGAAAGATTTTCATGACAGATTACACAGCCTCCTATTCCTTGCAGTCAGCATACTGATTCTTCCTTCTACATTGCTTCTACTTCCTCTCCCTCTCCCTCCAAAACCATTCTGTCTTCTCTCTATTCAAAAATATTTGCAGGTCTAGTCCTTTCTTCTCTTGCAGCATACACTCTAAAGGCTATATTGGCCAATTGGAAAGGATATCTATGGCAACTTCTACCTTAATTTCTTTCCTGTATCAGGAATACTCTCACCAATGACTATTGTACTAAACATCCGAGCATTTTCTAGAGCATCTAGATTCACGTCTGTGTAAGTACAGTAAGTTTGAATAATTTTTTCAAGAACTTCAGACTGATCCTTACTGGCCTTCTGTTGAAGCTCTAGAATCTTACCAAAATTCTCTTAGACATTCCCTTCCTTCATCCTGCTAATAAGCACCTCTTACAGTGTCCTAGTCTTTCCATTCTCCCTTAATTGGGATCCCAGTTAGGATCTACTATTAGGACAGCTCCTTCTGGCTCTGGGGTATCGGGATTCTTCTGGCAGAGATGAAAGCCTCTTAACAAGCCTTCTCCAGAATCATTCTCTGCTCAACCAATGTTAATGCTCATATGACATAACCACTCAGAAAGGCCAATCGAAGGAAAAAATGGAAGCAAATTAGTCATCCTTTGAGGTTCCTGTTGATATGGTGGGGTGGGGGGGGACGGACAGAATTTCTCCAATTCAAAAGGTCGCTAGTGGAAAAAACGGGTTAAATGACCAATAGTATCCTTCGGGTTGCCCCTGTTCATTTAAATCCCATTGGGAACTGGTGAAACGCAACTGTTCTATCACGGGGTAGGCTCCTTTGACTAAATTGGGTGCCCTAACTGGAATCTTCCTGGAGGTAATGTGTTGAAGCAGTGGGAGCAGGACGGAGGTGGGAGGCGGTGTAGCAGCGTCCCAGGGCCCACCCGCTCTCAGAGCTGGATCTCAGTAAAACAACTGGAGATTGCTCCAGGAACACAGTCCAGTGCTTGGTAGGGCTCTGAGGGCATAGGGCGCCAGGATGACCTCCAAACAAACCTGAGGTAATGAGTTGCTGGGCCTCAAACTCTGCAAACCAAATTTTGATGGCTCGACCCGTAAGAAAATTGCCCCGGGAAGGTTGCTTTTAGCACTCTCCGGCCACCTTCAGATCCGCCTAGTGCGCCGGCGCACAGAGCTACGGCGGCCATCCCACCCCACCCTCGCGACCACGCCCCCGCACCTGGCCACGCCCCTATGGTCACGCCCAGCCCTCGCCTCAGTCGGCGGTTGACTTTCGAACCGCGCCGCGCACGCTCTCCCATTGGAGGACGCTGCGCAGTTGAAAGTTGCCAGAGACGGCGCCTGCGCGGAGAAGCCCGTGAGGCCCCGCCCAGTCTGGGCGCCCGCAGTCCCTCGGGCGGAGGGGGCGGCACCCAGTGGCTCAGCCTGCGTCGGGTGCCGGAGTGAGTGGCCTGCTCTCCTCGCGGTGAGTCTGAGCCGCCGCTCTTCGGGTCGGTGGAGGCGGCTGCGGGCTCTCGTCCTGTGGCACACGCCGGCGTCCTGGGGTGTTTGGACGCTCGATGGAGAGCGTGGACTTGGGTCCTGAGTCTCTTCTCTCTGGTCCGGCGTGGGAACCGCCCTTGTGCGGTGGTGAGGGTGAGGGTGAGGGAGCGGGAGCGGGGCTTCCAAAGCTGGTGCCCGGGGGGTCGGGGCGTGAGCGTGGGAGAGGCGCGACCCGCGAGGCTCGGGGGTGGGGGTGGGGGTGTTGTCCATGGACCCTGCGGAAGGGGAAGGGCGAGGGAAAAGGACAGCTCGTCTGAGCTGCTGCTTTGTGGGAATTTCTCACGGGTGTGATTATGTGCCCATTATACAGACGTGAAACCTCCGTTTCCAGAGGCGTTAGCGTCCCGCGGCATTGAAAGGAAGGGCAGAACGGACAGATAAGACGAGAATAACCTAAATCAGTATTTAGTGGAAGCTGTTAAATCTCGTTCCCATGGATGTTTCTTGCCTCCCAGTAAACCTCAGGCAATCCAAAATGACCATGAGTGTTTGGTTAGTATTTCTTGGTCGACATCTTCGAGAGCTTAGGAGCTACTTGAAGCTATACACAGAGACCTTTGTTCAGAGAATTGTTAGGATTTTCGAGGTACAAGTGAATACCTGTCCTCCTTAACTTGATCTGTCTTACTATTTTTCTAAAAACACGAGGCATAGGTAAGATAAACATAAAAGACAGTGAAATAATCATTCCTAATATAGTTATGTGATGAAAATCTAAAATATTTAGAAAATTATTTTCATTGTAGAATAAGAATAAAAGAATCCAGAAGTTGGAGAAGATAAAATATTATATTCACTCCACAAATCAGAAGATCAACAAAGTAGGTAAGTTCTGGAAAATTAAATGCGAAAAATATGTTTTCGGAGTGTGTGATTTAAACTGTAAGGTGAAGATTTTCAGTCTTTTGAAAAGATAACTTGTGTTGGTGATGTATAAATTCCAAATCATAGAGAAGGAGAATAAAATGAAAAGTAACTCCCTCATCTGACCTATACTTTTAACTTAGTTACCGCTTTTGTAACTCTTTCAGAAGTTTGTAGAGATGTGCTTGTCTTAGCACACAGTGCTATCACTTTATACATACAGTTCTGCAAATTACATTTATAACTTGTTACCTTTTTACTGTTAGCAATGATCTGCATTTTATAACTAGATAATTGCCTTTTGAAATAAGGTACCCTAATCTAGTGTGGCAAGGTGAAGTTTTAATTTTAGGAATGTTTTAACATTGCCTGTCAGTAAACATATTGCTGGATGTTTTTTACCAAATATATTTTCATTTTGAAAACTGTAACCTCTCTATTTAGTTCCTGGTTAAATTGCTTTAAGAGTTTCTTAGCTTGGGGTAACAGATGTCAAAATGCAGGCAAACAGTAGAATCAGATCTGACCATAGGATTTTTTTTTTTTTAATTTTAAAGTTAAATGGTCCTTCCTTCCTTTTGTATAAGTACAAAAGTATTTTTTTAAATCTTGCCTTATATATACAGATGGCAAAATTGTAATATTTCTAAAGTAAGCCTTGAATTGCATAAAATGTGTTAATTTTGTCAGTTTGGGCTACAAAAATGTAGGCCCAATCTGGGTGGTGGCACCTCTTGAATTTTCCCAGATTTACAGCTGACTCACACAGTCAGTGTAGAGTAAGTCATCTAACTCTATAATGTGGTAAATATAATTTCTCTTCGCAGGTTGTAAAATGTAATGGATGTTTTATAACCATTCATGTTTAGAGATGAAAGGAAATAATGCACGAGTGAATTACAATTTAAAAATAGTTTACACAGGAGAATGGGTAATATTTTTCATACTGCTTATTCCCTGTCATCATTCCGTAACATGCTGGTTAGACATTGTGGAGGCACCACAGGAAGTTAGTTCAAAGGAGAAAGACTACCTGACTGCCTAAAATGTTCAGAAATTCAGAAGTGTGTTTCTTTTTGGCACAAGAAACTTGTGAAATAATTCCTAAGTAGGTGAGTTAGCCTCATTTCTTTCTGAAAAGATTGTTTTATAGTCACATTTCTTGATGACTTTTAAAAGGGAAGTAGGAAATCTTTGAATTAATTTACCAGTTTTTACTTGGAATTAGTACTCACTGATGAAAAACAATATAGTTACTTTTATTTTACTTTTTTAAAGATTTATTTATGCATAAAGCACTGGGGTACAGGCCAGAGATGTAGGGGGTTGAGAGGATTCACCAGAGACAGAGTGGGGAATAGAACACGCAGATTAATTGAAGTACACTGCTGAGGGGAGCAGTGGGCAAGGCAGGAGAGGTCTGCTGGGACATGTGGGTCCCCTCCCTGGCCAGCAGCAGGGATCGAACTTGAGCTGCAGTGGCTGCGATTTGCTTCATAGTCGTTGCTTAACCCACTGCGCCACCAGGGAGGCCCTTATTTTATGTTTTAACAATACTAATAATACTATTTGATTCTAAACAATTTCAGGCAGTGGAGAGAGGACAAGACTTAAAAATTTTAAGGTTTTTTTATTCTATTAAAGTATAACAAAATTTACCATCTTAACCACTTTTAAATGTTTGTATTTAAGTGTATATTAAGTGTAAATATACTTAGTAGCATTGGGTATATTCACATGTTGTGCATTCATTCATCTCCAGAACTTTTTTCATTTTCCCAAACTGAAACTATGTACCTTCTGATCAGTAACTATAATTACCATCCCCTCTCTAGGCCCCTGGCAACCAGTCATTTTACTTTCTGTCTTGTGGACTGTGTATTGGTTTTTGTATTATGTGCATTTTCACATCTAATGTGATTACAATTTTTCTCCACTGGGCTTTTTTGAATAATTGAATAATTTTCTGTAACTAATTAACTTCACATTTCTGGAAGGAACTTTATTTAATCATTGAATGTACTGTAGCCTTTTTTTGCTAATCCTGTGTTTAGGATTTTATTTATTATTTATTATTAATTAATTTATTTTTTAAAGACTTATTTATTCATACATATAAGCACTGGGGTACAGGCCAGAGGTGGGGGGGAGGGGTGAGATGATTCACCACAGACAGAGCAGGGAGCAGAACAAGCAGATCAACGGAAGTACACTGCTGAGGGGAGCAGCGGGCACAGCAGGAGAGGTCTGCTGCGCCATGTGGGTCCCCTCCCTGGCCGGCAGGCATCAGGGATCGCAGGGATCGAACTTGTGCTGTAATGGCTGAGGTTTGCTTCATAGTGTGTTGCTTAACCCACTGCGCCACCAGGGAGGCCCTGTTTAGGATTTTATAACTGTCAATTTTTCATATTAGTTTATTTTTTAGGTTTGTTATTATCTTTGTTAGGTTTCAGAATCTTCAGAACAATTTGCAAACTTTCAATCTTTGTATCCTGGAACAGTTGAAAAAGAAAGTTTCATTACCATTGCAAAGAACTCACCAGAGAAGCTTGTCCCCTTCCAGTGTTTTAGAGTAGCACTTCTCAGTTTGTAAATTTCTCTTGTGGTTTACTTTATCTTCTTGGTTCAGTTTTGGTATTAAAATTGATATAGAGAATAATTCATTTCTTAAAGGTTTTCAAATATAGTAGCATAGAGTTGTACAGGATAGTCTAATTTTGGCTTTTTCTGTATTTTGTTTATTTCCTTCTTTCAACGCTAACTTTGTACACTTGTCATTTTTCCCCTTTCCCTTCTGGATTAGGATAGTGTATTAATTAATGTATTTCTGCCTAGTAATTTAGCAGCTTAAAAAACAAATATTAAAACACTCTGTGGGCCTCCCTGTTGGCGTAGGGGTTAAAGACATAGAACTAGTAAGCTGTCACCAGCCATTGCAACATGCGTTCGATTCCTGGCCAGAGAGCTAACCCGCATACGGCACAGCAGACCTCTCCTGCCTCTCCTGCTACTCCCCTCAGTTCTGCCTGTTCTGCTCTCCACTCTGTCTCTGGTGAATCTTCTTACCCTACCCTGCACCTCTGGCTTATGCCCCAGTTCTTATATGCATAAATAAGTAAATATTAAAAAACAAAACAAAATATAGTCTGTGGGTCAGGAATTCAGGAATGCCTCTAGCCTAACTAAGCTTTTTTAGAGTTGCAGTTAAACTGTTGCCGAGTCTATGGTCACTGCAAGATTTCACTGGACCTGAAGTATCTGCTACCAAGTTCAATTATGTCGTCGTTTGCAGGCTTCAGTTTCTTGGGAGCCCTTAGACTATATGCCCTTGCCATGCCAAGTAGACCTAGGTCTGCTCACACCTTGAAATCTTGTGTCCCTAAGAGTGACCTATGAGAGAATTAGAGCATGCCAGAGAGAAGCCAGGTTCTTTTATTAGAAAATTTCAGAAGTGATAGCCTGTCCTTTGGTATTCTGTGTATTAGTAAGGGAGTCAATAGGTTCAGTCTTTTTTTTTTTTTTAAGATTTATTTTTATTTATACATACAAGAGCTGGGGGACAGGCCAGAGTCCAGGGTGGTGAGAGGATTCACCAGAGACAGAGTGGGGAGCAGAATAGGCAGATGGACTGAAATACACTGCTGAGGGCAGCAGTGGGCAAGGCAGGAGAGGTCTGCCTCGCCATGTTGGGCCCCTCCCTGGTCAGCAGCAGGGATCGAACTCGTGCTGCAGTGGCTGCGGTTTGCTTCATAGTGCGTTGCTTAACCCACTGCGCCACCAGGGAGGCCCATAAATAGTATACGTTAAATGTGATTTCTTTTTCACTTTCAGGTGTATATTGACTTCTTATAAAGGAAGGTTAAACTTCAATTCTTAAACCGGACTTCCCTTATTTCTTTCTTACAGTATAATTTTGTCATTTTCTTAGTTTGGGCTGTTAGAAGCAGAAATGCTTTAGTCTATGTAACTTAAACAACAAATATTCTTATGGTTTGGACACTGGGAATTTCAAGATCAGGATGCTGGCATAACGGTGAGAGTGCGCTCCTGTTTTTCAGATGGCTGTCTTCTTCCTGTGTCCTCACAGGGTGAGCAAGATGCAGCAAGTCCTTGTATTTTCTTTTTATAAGGATACTAATTCCATTCCTGAGGCTTCCACACTCATGATTTAATTACCTTCCACAGGTGCCACCTTCTGAATACCATCACCTTACAGTTAAGATTTCCACATGAGTTTTGGGGGACACAGTTGTTCATTCCATAACAGTCATGCTTTTTCTTTTAAAAAAATGCATACTTCTATAATATGATTAATACAACAACTGAGCCATATAATGTACTGTAATGTTTTCTCTTTTTAGATTCTTTATTCTGTCATTTTCCCCTAAGTTTTACTTCCTCAGTACTCTCAAGATGTCCAAACACATGAAATATTCTATCTGTCCCATTTATTTGCTTAAAGACATTCCTTCTGGATCTGCTTTTGTCCTTCAGACTACTTGTTCTCTAGGCTTGCTTCCCAGTTGTCAGGACTGGGCAACTTTATCTTGGTGAGAATTCTTGTCCTTTTTTTGGTCCCTGCAGTAACTGCTTTAGAAAGTGTTCATTTTTGTGACTTTGTCATGTCCAACTATCTTTGGTTTACCCTCAAAAGTTACCTTTCTTGGGTGTAAAATTTTAGGTTGAGAGCCACTTTTTCCTGAGAATACTGAAGGCATTGCTTCATTGTTTGCAGTCTTGTTTAATACATACAGAAGAATATAAGAGATTCTTCCTAGAAAATGTACATAGGTAAATTTTTTTGCTTCTTTTCTCCTAACCTAGCTATAGAAAATTTCTGGAAGAACTAGTGCCTAAGCATGATGTATATTCTGTATGTTAGGTAGCAAACACAGCCATGAAGTTCCTGGCCTTAGAAAGTCATTTTCACTCGGGCTTGCTTCTAATAAACCAGTTCTTCTCACGAATTTGTTACCTAAGATACACTTTAAAAAATAAATGTTTATTACATCATCCTTCATATTTGTACAATGTATGATTTCCCCATGAAATTCCCACCACTAATTCACCCTTGTACCACCACCATCATCCCCTGTGCTCTTTCCAGCCCTGTCCTGATCCTTCTCTCTCCTCCTCCCCTATAGAATGGCTCTGGTTTATATTTGCCTGATGATTTTGATTTTTGCTTTATTATAGTTACTGGCCCCCCATCCCTTATTTGGTTCTTCTACATTTTTCCTATAAATGAAACCATTCGATATTTTCCCTTTTCTTTCTGGCTTATTTCGCTGAGCATAATCTCTTCCAGCTCCATCCATGTTGCTGCAAATGGCAAGAGTTTATCCTTTTTGATTGCTGCGTAATACTCCATTGTGTAAATATACCACATCTTGATCTAGTCATCTATTTTGGAGCATTTGGGTTGTTTCCATAACTTACCTATTATAAGTTGTGCTGTAATCAACATAGGGGTGCAGGTGTCCTTTTGAATTAATGTTTTTGTGTCCTTTGGGTCGATACCTAAGAGTAGACTTGCTGGGTCATATGGAAGCTCCATTTTTAGTAGTTTGAGGAACTGCCACACAGCTTTCCATAGTGGTTAGGCCAGCTTGCATTCCCACTGAAATACACTTTTCATAAATCAGCAAAAGGTAGTCCAAGACTAGGATTTGGTTTCTTCAAGTTACCCACAATTAAACAAATAGTAAGTTATGGAAGCAACTTTTGAGACTGTGATTTTTGTTTCAATTTCATATGAACCCGGGAGGTGAATTTTAGAATTTTACTGTGGCTATCCTATCCTCAATTCTAAAGAGGGTGGGACTTACATGGTTCCTAAATGGGTTCTTAGGGAAAATGGTGTTTTGTAGCTTTTTGCCAAATAGGATTTGTAGGGAAAGGTTAGATTCCACCTAATGACCAATTTTACTACTTAAACATTAAATAGTTCTAACAGCAAATATTTTTTTTAAAGATTTATTTATTTATGCATCCAAACAGTGGGGTACAGGCCAGAGGTGTGGGGGTAGTGGTGGTGAGAGGATTCACCACAGAGAGCGGGGAGCAGAACAGGCAGATCAACAGAAGTACACTGCTGAGGGGAGCAGCGGGCACAGCAGGAGAGGTC
>JAGFMF010011796.1:8179795-8339867 GCA_019455555.1 Galemys pyrenaicus
GCACAGCAGGAGAGGTCTGCTGCGCCATGTGGGTCCCCTCCCTGGCCGGCAGCAGGGATCAAACTCGTGCTGCAGTGGCTGCAGTTTGCTTCATAGTGCATTGCTTAACCCACTGCGCCACCTGGGAGGCCCCTCTAACAGCAAATCTAAATTGAGTATGTCCACTGCTTATTTTATTTCTTGCAAAGTGCTATTATTTATTCCTTCATATGAATTCCCACATCACTGGAATACTCTGAGAAACATGTTTGTTGTTCTTGGGTGTTTTTGTATTTCAGAGCTCTCTGTAGGTGTAGAGTCATGAAGTATTCTCAACATGCATTCACTTGTATTTATCTACAATAAGTGTCATCTTTACTGCTGTCCAATTACTTTTGTTTCCTGGAATGCTTCACAGTTCAAACTCATTCTCTATGTGACACATTTTAGCTCATTAGGGTTTTGAATATTGTCAGTCTGGGTGGAATATTTTCTGTTTATACTCTCATGTTACACAGCTTTTCCTAAATATTTATTTCTGTGTCTAAAAAAAACTCAGAACTATTATCTGACACTTTATTAACTTGGTCTTTTAAGGTAGTATGTAGTCAACCAATTTTGAATAAACAGTATGTGTAAAGTTCTGTATTTAAGCACAGTTTTTGCTCTTATTGCAGTTTTACATTGTGTTTTATGGAAAAATGTTACAAGGTTCTTTTAAGTATAATTCAGTTAAATGAAATTATCAGGAGACCTAATCTGGGTAAGGAGGTAAGGCTCAGACTGAGATTCGAGTCAGTTTGGTTTAACAAGTGGTAAAGATACGGATCATAGAGCTAATAAGTCTTAAGTTATTTTCATTCAAGTATCAAAAGTTATTTTTAGATGTTGATTTCTCAAACTTTTAATCTTAAAATCTTAATTTTATTGAGGATTTGGTGACCTTTGTATTTTACATGACTAGTACTTGGATTTTAAAGTTCTTTAAACAATAGTGTAACTTGATTTCTCTATTAGGGCTAAGCAAGTGTTCCTGAGAATTGAAGACTAAGAAGTGACAGGATACAAAACTGTTTTCTGTTGCTCAAAATGTCAGTAATAGCTCGTCAGAGGATATCTGAACTATTCCTAGGTTTCTTCCATGAAGGAAAGATGACTAATGGCTTTCTTCCACTAATGCTATATTAGTCACCACAATGAACATTTTATTTTTCAAACTGATTTTTATTAGAAGAACTAATTCAAAAAAATTTTTCCCTTCCAAATCTTAAACTTATTACTTAAAATATTACACTATGCTGATCCTGGTTTTAGGCATAGTTCCAATTCAAGAAGCTATTACAGTAACAGTTACTAGATAAATTTAATAACTTCCTTTAGAAACAATGGTTGAGCCAACTTGGAGCTTTAATTCTTCTTTTGAATTAAAGAATATAATTTTGCTAAGACTAACTTGTTACTAATGGTCTTAGCTATTCATTACATGTGCTTTTAGTTTTTAGCCTTTTAGAATGCAGACTTGCTCAGAATAATAATAATCATTAAATAGACTTCAACAGATCACTGGATTTTAGTCTTCTTTACATTGAAACAAATTTTAATTTGAAGTATTTTATTACAAATTAGCTAGAATTGATTTGTTCAGCACTTTTGTTCCCCAAACAATAAGCTTTTAAAGATTATCAACTATTTAATATTATGTATTAGGGATTGCATTACTAGGAAAACTACCTAGTAACAATGTCAGTAAAAAAACAATGTCAGTAAAAAACACTGTCTTTTAAATGATAAGTACAGTATATCAAGTTTGGAGGTTAACAGCTAAAACTTTATATAATATGTGCATAGCTTTTTATGTTTAAATTACAATACTCTTTCTCTTGACAGGAAATGCACAATTTTGAGGATGAGTTAACGTGTCCAATTTGTTACAGTATTTTTGAAGATCCTCGTGTACTACCATGCTCTCATACATTTTGTAGAAATTGCTTGGAAAACGTTCTTCAGGCATCTGGTAACTTTTATATATGGAGACCTTTACGAATACCACTCAAGTGCCCTAATTGCAGAAGTATTATTGAAATTGCTCCAACTGGTATTGAATCTTTACCTGTTAATTTTGCATTAAGGGCTATTATTGAAAAGTACCAGCAAGAAGAGCATCCAGATATTGTCACCTGCCCTGAACATTATAGGCAACCATTAAATGTTTATTGTCTGCTAGATAAAAAATTAGTCTGTGGTCATTGCCTTACAATAGGTCAACATCATGGTCATCCTATAGATGATCTTCAAAGTGCCTATCTGAAAGAAAAAGACACACCTCAAAAACTGCTTGAACAGTTAACTGACACACATTGGACTGATCTTACTCATCTTATTGAAAAGCTAGAACAACAAAAATCTCTTTCGGAGGAAATGGTCCAAGGTGATAAGGAAGTTGTTCTGCAGTATTTTAGGGAGCTTAATGATGTATTAGAACAGAAAAAAAAATTTTTCCTAACTGCTCTCTGTGATGTTGGCAATTTGATCAGTCAAGAATATACTCCACAAATTGAAAGAATGAAGGAGATGAGAGAACAGCAGCTTGAACTAATGACACTGACATCATCTTTACAAGAAGAGTCTCCTCTTAAATTTCTTGAGAAAGTTGATGATGTCCGCCAGCGTGTGCAGGTCTTGAAACAAAGACCACTTCCTGAGGTCCAACCTGTTGAAATATATCCTCGTGTAAGCCAGGTATTAAAAGAAGATTGGAGCAGGACAGAAATTGGACAAATTAAGAAACTTCTCATTCCTGAAATGAGAATTTCTTCAAAAAGGATGTCATGTTCCTGGCCTGATAAAGATGAAAAAGAAGTTCAATTTTTTAAGATTCTGAACATTGTTATAGTTACACTAATTTCAGTGATACTGATGTTGATCCTCTTTTTCAACCAACACATAATAACCTTTGTAAATGAAATCACGTCAGTGTGTTTTTCTGAAGTCTCTTTATCTGTTTACCAAAGTTTATCTAACAATATGCATGATCTGAAGAATATACTATGCCACACTATGTATCTACTGAAGGAATTTACTTGGAAAGTAGTCTCTTATTGAAAATTCAAATCTGAATTGTTTGTATAGGCTTATTCTGTACAGCAGAGACTAGACATTATTAAGTGGGGAAATAGGCGTAGCATAGGTAAGGAATGAACTAGTGATTATTAGAGTTGCAACAAATAAGCCTTTCATGCTTCTGTTGGGTAGAATTGTGTCAAATTAAAAACATCTTTTGTTCTTAGTCTGAAAATTAGAATAAAATTTAATTACTTGATTTGAATATTCCATTTTTATTGACTTGAGATTGCTCTAATACGACATTTAAACAATCTTAACACCAATATTATCTTTTACCTTTATTATATACTGCAGTGGTCAGCTTTGTGGGTCTTTTTGTACACTTAGCTTTACATTAAAACATGGCAAAATCCTAAAATTGTACATGCCTTTAATGTGGCTTGAACTTTTAGAATGGGCAAATAAGGATAATGAGATTTTACAATCAGGTAGCAAAATCTGAATGTGATAAAGGGTTGTTCACATTAAAGATGTTTTTGGTCAAATATACCTGACATTCCAGAGACTGGAATTGTGGTTTGTGGTAGGACTTTGGCTGTGTGCATGCAATCCTAAGTATAAACTCATCCCTCTTCCCAGAAATCTCAAATGAACTGTTCTTGGAACTCGCTTGCAGGAGCCTTTCTTTGTTTAGACTTTTCAGGTGACATTAGGAAATGCTCTTGGTCCTGGAGACTGCAAATAAATTATAATAGGGCTATTCGGGGCCATAGTTCATAATTATCAGAGTACTACTTTTTAAGATACTCATTTGCTGAGAACAAGTCTTAACACTGAGCTGACTATATTTAAGGTCAAATCATGACCAAGTTACCACTAGATTTAGCCCTTTTAACTACCACATAGGCAAAAAACATTTGACAGGCATAAGAGGCAGGGATGATGTATTTAGCTAATGAGAAATTTTTTAGACTCAAGTGGCATTTAAAAATATTAGTTACATCTCAAAAGCTATTTCTAAATACTTGTAAATATTAGTAAGTACTGACAAAATGTTACCGTCAAGCATGTAATACACATTTGTGAAATTGATACTGGTACCTCCCCACATTTTTGTAGAACTTGATTTGTGTAGTATGCATGGCCAAATATACACGCAGTTCTTATACATGCTATTTTGCATTTTTACCAGATTGTAAAATTTAAAGTATATTTCTAAGTTTTATGTATAACAGTATATATTTTAATAAAATCATTGACATTTTATTTGCATTGTGACTTTATTAAGGTGTCTAAAACTATGGAGTGATAGCTTTAGAATTCTGGTATGGGGTGTATTACCTATTTTGAAGTTTATTAGTATCTACTATTCCACTAAAATGTCATTAAAATGTTTTAAAAATACTAAATTCTACCCACTTGTACTTTCACCAATGAAAAAACACTCCATTATATTACTTACAGCTTTTGCCAGTTTTCTCTCATGTAACTTTGATTTAAAACACGTGACCATAATTGAGTTTCAGATCTTGCTTTATTTTTTCCATGCTGATGTATTTACAGTTTTTAATGGCTTTATGATACAACTGTTAGCTCTAGCTCACTGTTAATTTCACAGGATCAATTATCTAGAAACTAAGCAGTTAAGGAAAAGACTTGATTCATTACCAAATATTACTCCTGAAAATTAAAAGGTTATGAACCTATCTTCAATAGCAATATGAAGCATGCCTCAGTCAATACTATTAAAAATCCCAAAACCTTGCCATTATAGGGAAATAGCGCTCCATCTAATTTCCATTTACACTACAAAATTACAACTTTTATCCTTTTTATGAAGCAAGTGTAGTGGCACTTGAGTTTCTCAACTTCTAAATTTACCTGAGTCACGGTCATAAACTGTGTTTGCTAGCCTTCATGCAAGTGTTTTTTCAAACACATTAAGTTTTAGAAAATCATATTTGTTTTCATCCTTAAAGAATGACTGGCTTAAAAAAGTTCCCAATATTTGTGTAATATAATTTTCTAAATAAATTAAATGGAATATCTTAATATATATCAGAGTAGTTGAGCGATTTTCGAAGTGTGGGCTGATGATCCATGCGAGTAGGCGGAGTCTTGATAACACAATCTAGTTTAGCATGTCACTAACAACTAACACTTTTTAAACTACTGGTAGTAATCTGGGACTAAGGGCAAGTCACCTTAATTCCTCCCAATGTCTGCTATTTACAAAACTCTGTTAAAATATAGAGACAAGTATAGAGTATTTTATTAGAATAGTAACCTGTCAATTACATAAAATAGAAACCAGTTACATGATCCAATCTAACAATACATATCTTATATAATTTATAATCCTTGACAAAAAACCAGCAATATAATACTCTCAATCCATGCTAATTCAATTCAAGGAATCTTCTCAGTATAAACAAGTTCAACAAAGTCCTTTAGATGCAATTTCTTTTGGGTTTACTGCAACACTTTTTGTTATATTGTATGTCTTGTAAATTCCAATAAGTCTATCTGAAATTTCAAACATATTATTCCGAAGAGAAATGATGATGAACTGGGCGTTTTTTGTTTGTTCCTAAAGAGAAAAAGTTAGAAACATTAAATATTACAAGTAAATCATATAATAAACATCTAAACTTTACTATTTCCCTTATATTTGCGGGTCAGTAAATTAAAGCTTACACTGATAATGAACATAAACAAGAATGATGGCACGGACAGGACTGAAATGAGAAGTCATGAAAGGATGGCATGAAAAGGGTTTGGGTTTAAAAGGAATTTGGGTATCTCAGGCTAGCGTAAGTCTCTCAGTGGGAAAAACATCAGGCAGGAAACTTGAGATTCTAGTTATTTTCCTACTACCAATTTACATGACCAATTTGTACTTAATTTTCCCAAATTTTCTTCAAATAAAGGACATGGTCACCTTTAATACCATAGGACGTGGAATTAGAGGATAGGAAAATGCTAAATAAGAAGTCAAAGCATTTAATTTGTAATATTTGGGAACGAATACAAATAGAATAAAAACCTCTAAATGACTACTTACATAAATATAAAATGCAACAATTGACACATTTTTAAAATCAAGGGCTGCATCAATCTCATCCATGAAGTACAGGGGTGTGGGCTTGTAGTGGTGAAGAGCAAATACTAAAGCCAATGAGCTAAGTGTTTTCTCTCCTCCTGAAAGGTTAAAGATCTTCTTCCAACTTTTCTTAGGTGGTCGAACACTGAAAGAGTTATTCAAATCTTAAAATTTACACATCAAATTACTTGTGAAATTAAATTTAAGATTTAGTGATTTGTTTTTCAGAATGAATTTCTACTGCTTTCCTCAGTAATCTCTAATCTGATAAAAACTGATGAACATACAGAACACAAAATATGAATATTAAGATTTAGGTAGCAGGTACTTCTTGCCACTATTCCTATTTTTCAATATAATTTTTGCTTTATGATTTAAAAATACTTTTGAAATGGCTCAAGAAGACAAAAACTAGACAAATAACAAACTACCAATGTGTAAACAAGCTGGTCTTTGCCAAAGCTAGAACTACAACTTACTTTATTTGACAATAAGTTCTCATTTAAAAATTAAGATTTTAGGCATTGGAAGTAGAATCTAACACTTCATAGTTACAAACCTGAACATGATTCCTTCAGAGAATGGATCCAAGCTGTCTACAAGTTCCAGTTCTGCATCACCTCCCAAAGTAAGCATTTGGTAATTTTCCTTTAATTTATTTGTTATTATATAAAAACCTGCCATGAATTCATTAAGCCTTTGTTTCCGAAGTTCTTCATATGCCTGTCTAAAATTATCTCTTTCACAAGTAATTTTGTCCAGTTCTGCTACCCGTTGTAAATACAATTCTTCCTATTAAAAAAAAAAAAAAAGCATTATCATGAGAAAAACATTCAGTTAAAGGTTAATTTAAGAACTAAAAAGAGTTAATCCATACCTTCTTTTTATACTCTGCAATGGCACCAAGGTTTGGTTTCATTTCATGACACTGGGCTTCCAAAAGTGCAATTTGATTTGTTATAGAATCTGGATTCTTAATTGCTTCAAGATCCTCTGGGCTTAGAACTAAAATCTCTTTGACAGGATTATCTTCTATGGGATGCAATGATATTTTTGAAATCTAAACATTCGATTAAGGTAACAATTAGGGAAAGCAAAGTACTAAAATTCATTGATAAAAACATAAAAGGCAAATTACCTATCTACTAAAAGAACATACAAAAGAGTTGTGACTAGAGGGAATGGGTTGAGGGCAGAAAGAGCACAAGGGACTGAGGTGATGGCACACTGGTGAAATAGTGGTGGGAAATCCATGGGGACCACAACTGATGTCAAATATATATAAATAAAGAGAAAAAAAACCCAGTTGTGACTAATTTGTGTATCATTTATTCCTCAAACTCCTTCAAGAAAAACATCAATATTGTTAGCAAAGTATCCACGCAGACTTTTGTTAAGTGAGCCCTGAATATACTAATTCTAAACTTAGTCCAAATTTTTTTTTTTATGTAACTGCTGCATAGTATTCATTATATCCCCTGTAAACTTGAGAACGGATTATATCATGGAACTAAGATTCACACCATACCCCCATACCTCAAAATACACACACACACACACACACACACCCCTGGTATATTTCATAAAGGATATTTTAAAGTTACACTTAACTAAATGGTAGCATTCTTACCTCTTTTTGCCAATATTTTATTTTAGAATTATGTTCAGCAATATGACCATCTATTTGCTCAAGTTTCAACTTAATACTTAATGCATCTTTTTGAAGAGCATGTTCATTTTCTTGGATTACTTTTAGTTCTTGTAGTAGATTACGATGTTCTTTCTGGATCTCTGGTAAAGATTCCTAAAAACCAAGAGGAACTGCTTCAGATATGACTTTTTCAGTTCCAAAGAACAGGTACATAAAGATGAAGTTAGCAATCTTCCCCATATCCCTTGCATTTTAAATTAAAATTTACAATACAGTAAATACAATAACTAATTATAAATTTTAATGCACTAGTGCATACACACACACACATGCAAGGTACTGAAGTGGTATTTCTTACTCTTGATATACCATGCTTCCCCTTCAAGTCTCACCTCTGCATTATTTGTGTTCTTTATGACTTCTGTTGCTTTCTCCTCAAGACCTTTTAGTTCTGCTGTTAAGTCATCTACTTCTTTCTTAGTATCTTTTATTTCTTTCTCAGTGCACAAGACAGAGTCTTGTGCTTTTTTAAGATTTCTGAAACAAGCAAAATGATCTATTAAAAAGGTGGCTAATATGATGTTATTCTACTACTGAAAACCTATCAACTTCCATGACAGTTTTCTAACAGATGTAAATATTTATGATTAAAACCATCCTTGAGCTAGTTTTTGTTTATACATACACCTGTGGGATGTACTATTTTAAACTCTCAATACAAATTAATGAAACTTACTATAAAGCAAACACCTAAAAAAACCCACCAAATCTCACTTCATTAGCATCTTTGACAAAAGGAAATAATCAGATAGTATAATTCTGATAAATGTTTAAATTCAACATTTTACATGCATGAGATTTAAAAAGAATTCAATAGATTACTCTAAAATTAACTTCAAAGATAGATCTATGAGTACAAATTTTGTGAAAATTAGGAAAATGAAATAATCAAAAATGTTTTGCTAAGAGATCTTATTTTACCTCATTCTCCCAAAACCAAGAGCTATTTAAATTAACCACCATCTACATCTGAATCAGAAAGTCAAAAAGCTTGATTTTCATTTTCTTACAGCAACTAGTAAATTATAACTACACACTGCCAAGGTACCTGTTTTTACCAATTAAAAACAACTGGCCACACAGTATCATTTCCCCTTTAATTAGTCAAGTTTAGTAAGTGTAATATAAATAAATATTTGATAGCCATCACATTCAAATATAAACCCTTTTTCTAGTGTGGAGAGAGCAAAAAGGAAGAGGCTAGACATGTGCATACTCTACCTGTCTGCAGTCTTGATTGCAACCTGGGCTTTAGTAACAGCGGAAGCACATTCATCCAATTGTTTGTTTATTTTATCAAGTTTGTCTTGCTGGGCTTTGAGCTTATGATTATTGATTTCTACAATGATATTGTGTAACCTTTTAACCTCAGCTTCTACCTTACCAGCTCTCTCTGCCACACTGTCATATTCTGAAAGCCAAAGGGAAAAAAAAATCAATTTTCTAAGGCTAATAAATAACCACAATTAGGTATAAATTTCTTCAGTCAGTAAGACTTAACTTGATGTTTGCTGTCTTAAAAAAAGACACAAAACAACAAACTAAAACAAAACCTACCAACAAAGCTAAACAGCACATACTGTATCAAAAGAAAGTGTTATAACACCCTTGCTCATCCATGAACACAATCCATTTATTTCTCAATGGTTTCATACCCTCAAGTTCTTTTCAAAGATATTTTAATTTTTTCTTAAGGTACTTCCTTGACTTATTGCTTTCTAAATGGTTCTTTTGACTGTGTGCCTAGCTATTAACTCATTCTCTGATGGTTTCCTATTTCACGTGGAGATATGGCCTGTAAGTCCCCACAGTAGTTGGATTCTTAATTCCTTTACTGTAGTGGAATGCTAACACACTTCTGTCTCAGAGCCTTGAGCTTATCCTCTATACTTTTGGAGTGCTCTTCTTCCAAATACCCACATGATTAACATTCATATTCTTCTGGATCTCAGCTCAAATCTATCAGAAGTCTGTCTAAACACTATGTCTATCTGATCACTATTACTTTCCATTTTATCCTGGTTTATTGCTCACCTAAAACACTATGTAACATCTTTGCTTAGCTTCCCCATGTTAAGTGTGAACTCCTAAAAAAAAAAAGAAAAAGAAAAAGACTATTTTGTTCAATGTTCAATTATCTAATGCTCTTTATAAAACAAAGCTGGACAGAAGCAGGTGTTATACAGCTAATATTAAAAGGCAGATAACCACACACACAATAACACCCTGGGTACAGATGAATATTCAATGTGTACAGCAGACACCTACTTCCTATCTTTTTATTTTTGGAGAATTCCCTCATTTTTGGTGCATTTGGCACATTTTCCATCTTCAACTAAGTCTCTGTGACAGAACATTATTTGCTTTTGTTGGCTCGAACTAAACTGTAATAGGGGTCTTTCTTGAGTTTGTGATGAAGGTGAGTCACTATTTAACAGGGGTCACTAAGATATGGTCAGCCAAGGATTGTCATCACAGTCCACTTTTTCCTCTTCCTGCAACAAGATGCATATCTATGTTTGAGATGCAAGCCAGTATGGAAAGAGAAGCAGGTTTAGCTCAACTGCATGATCAGGGGATTTTAAATTTCTAAGTAATTCTCACTGATGAGTCTACGAATTCCCTTGCTTAAGATTCTATTTTGATAGCTCGCTGACATGTTTGTATATACACAAAGACAAAATATTTGAAAGGAAAAAATGTACTTTCTAAGTTTTCAAGTACTGCTTTTCTTCAGTATTTATACTAGTTATTTTTCTTTTTTTTTTTAAGATTTATTTATTTATGCATACAAGCACTGGGGTACAGGCCAGAGGTGTGGGGGTAGTGGTGGTGAGAGGATTCACCACAGAGAGCGGGGAGCAGAACAGGCAGATCAATGGAAGTACACTGCTGAGGGGAGCAGCGGGCAAGGCAGGAGAGGTCTGCTGCGCCATGTGGGTCCCCTCCCTGGCCGGCAGCAGGGATCGAACTCATGCTGCAGTGGCTGCGGTTTGCTTCATAGTGCGTTGCTTAACCCACTGCACCACCAGGGAGGCCCTATACTAGTTATTTCTTATGTGCTCATGTTGAAGTGATTTATTTCTCCAAACCCTCAGTTTTCTTAACATACACACTAAATACAATCTTGAAGAGTTCTTGTGAATACTGGACCAAAATATACATAGTATGAAATTAAGGCCATAGTTCTGGAATCAGAATTCCTTGGTCCTGAATTCCTATACCACAGGAACTTGATTAGATAATCTGGCAAATTATAGAAAGTTTTTTGTATCTCAGTTTTCCTAGTTGCCAAATGAAGTACTCCATTTTGTAGTACTCATTTTAACCTTAATGGCACTTACTTTTACAACCTTTTGAGAGTGAATGAAGTAACAAAAGACCATTAAAAACTCAGTTGTTACCTGCACATAATATATACATGTAGCTGATTTTTTTTTATTCTACAAACTGCTACCTTAAACATTTCAAACTTTAAAAACCCAATTTTTACAATTAAAAAGTCTATACTTAAATATACCTGTTTTGAAAGCACTAACATTTTCTTCTAGCAGTTTCTGTTTAGTTTTGTCGGGGGCTGTAGCACGTACATTAGCTTCAAGTTCTTTAACTTGGACATTCAAATATTCTTCTTGCTCTGATAAACGCTAAAGAAATGTTTCAAAATTCAAGGTCAACATTTTAAAACTCAGTACCATTTACTTTAAACATTCTGAATTTAAAAAACACTACCTTAAATCTTTAAGAAAAAGACAAAATCAGGAAAAGAGCAGAAAACATTAACAATTAACAAAAAATGAAAATGGCAAATATATGAAATATGAGCTCGTAAGACAGAAATGCCACTTTTTAGTATATCAGTGTAACTAACTTACAACACACTTAAGACTACTTACCCTTTGTTCAAAGACTTGAAAAAATAACTATTTGCACAATGCTAGTAGTGTGTAAATCTTTGAAGACAATTTTACAATATACAACACGTCCTATGCACCATATGTACACTGTATGTACAACTGTAATTTTAGGAATATAAACTCAGAAAATTGGAAGAGTGTAAAAAGTATAGCTAACAAAGGTATTTTAAATATAGTCATATATGTAGTAGAGAAAATCATTTATCAAACTATTAAAACATTTATCAAAATACAAGCAGAATGCTAATACAGTTTCAAACTAAGTAAATTTACACTGGCTTGGAAATAAAACTGTAATTAAGACAATTGTGTTAATGATTCAAAAATACATGTATTTGTATATCCACATCTACCATATACAAACATGCAAATTATGCATTTATATTAAAAAGTTGAATGTACATAAAAATGAGGGTGATCTTTTGAATACTTCCTAAAAACTTTTTGTTTTTGAAAAGAGTAGGCGTGCCTCTGTAAGTTTTTCATAAGAAAACATTCCACTTTTAAAAGAGAATGAAAATAAAGGCTCACATAGTTGTTTAGGAAAAACGTATTTCTATGTAGTACAAGTGGGAAATGTACTAGCTGTGGCTGGAGCAATACTGTGACAGCATTTATCTATGAATATTTTTGGAAACAAAATATTAAGAAATAGGCCCTCTACCCAAGTCGTACTGTACTTCTTTTCCCGATAATTTAAAAATTGTTAGCAAGCAAAATAGTCCAGCTAAAACACTGCTGAATTCCCAGTTTCAGCTACAATTGTTAAGAGTACCTGGATGCTCGCAGTAAACTTTTCTAGTGTATTCCTCATTTCTCGTACACTGTGTCGTAACTTAATCGCTGCCTCTTCCAGTTGAACTTTCTGTTCCTGGATTTGTACTGCTTTTTCAGAGTCTCTCTGCAACTGCAATTCCATTTTATTTACCTATAGAGAGTACGAGTGAAATAAGCAAGTCAATTTAAGCATGGATTTCCTTTGAAGTTAAGAAGTTTTAGTATCAAAATGATAGTTATGTAAAAAGACTGAAAACTAGAATAAAGTCAAACAACCCAGTTTCCAATGTCAAGCCTAAGCTTAGAAGCAGTGAACTAATTTAATTTCTATATCAAGAAATCAAGACAATTTTATAATTGTATAACTACCTATCATTTCAATTAATTTACATTATTTAAGTGAACAAATATAAATTGTTTCAAAATATGGGGGGGATATCAAAGCACAATTGGTTTGGAAAATGTTAGGTTACCTAAAACATCCAAATATGTCTTATTAAAGATGAAAATGTTTATATTCTGATAGTGACAATGGAACATGACAGTTTCCCTGCACATTTTAACATTCTCATATGCTTGCAGGCACCTAAAGTACTTTGAAATAAAATTTGGACACATGTCATAAGTCTACTTACAACTTAAAAATTATTTTGAAATAAAAACCTGTAATAAAGCATTAATTATGTGGGGAAAAAAACCACAAAAGTCCAGCTTACACAGTAATATTTATAGAAAATTCAATCTTTTAAAATTTGCATATAGGACACTTAAAATGGCTAAACTTTATATAGCATGTACATCATACATCAATATAGCTGTTTTTAAAAAATTATGACTATTATGCTAACCTGCTCTTCAGAGATTTCAGCAACAACTGATGAACCCATCCTTCCCTTCATTACTCTGCTTCCTCCACCAGTCATTGTACCTGGAGAACAGGAGAGACAGCAGCCTTAGAAACCTTTTCCAGTGAGATTAACAAATTCAAAGAGCAGGAAAAGAACCACTTTTACCTGACTGTTCTATGATTTGCCCCTGCAAAGTCACCACTCTCCATCTTCTATCCTTTTGATATGCTACTCTTGTGGCTTGATCTAAGTTGTCAGCTACTAAGGTGTCCCGTAAAGCGAAGTAAAATGCTTGCTGAATTTTCTCATCTTTTACTTTTACCAAATCAAATAACCGAGGAGTATTTTCAGGAGTTTGAATTTTGGTCATTTTCTTTGCCCATACTGCCATCTAAAAGGGTGGGGTGGTGGGTGGAAAAAACAAATCCCAAAACAACATGTAATAAATAACATAATTTGTTGGTATCATCTACACAGGTTATATACATACATACATATATAAAACATATAAAATGAACATAGAATAGGCAAAAAGATCCTGAGTACCTGAAAAATTATCATTATTAAAAAAAAATTATTGTAAAAACATCCCAGATGTCAAGATCTTATACAAACAAAATCCCAAGGAATGAATGCAGACACATACAAACACCCATCTATTAAATATGAATTTAGTTTAAGCTGCAGAATATAAGATAGACAAAATAAAAAGGGGGGGCCTCCTTGGTGGTGCAAGAGGTTAAGTGCAGCACTGTGGGCCAGGGAGAGGATCCACATGGTGCAGAAGACCTCTTCTGCCTCGCCCGGTGCTCCCCTCAGCAGTGTATTTCAAGTGATCTGCATGTTCTGCTCCTCACTGTCTCTGGTGAATCCTCTCAACCCCATGTCTCTGGCTTGTACCCCAGCTCTTGTATGTATAAGTAAATAAAATCTTTAAAAAAAAAGGAAAAAGAATTTTTGATTTCAAAATTTAATACAAAGCTGCAGTAATTGACACACATAGTAGTAGCTTAAGGATAAACACACAAATAAATGGAGAGTTCAAAATAAAACCTTATATTATGGTTCGGCTGATATCTGACAAGGGTACTAAGAAAAAATTCAGTGGGGAACGAACAGTCTTTTCAACTAATGGTGCTGAATAACTTGATATCTACCTACATATGTAAGAGAGAAGTTGAACCTCTACACCACATAAAAAGTTAAATCAACATGGATTAAAACTAATTGTAAAAGCTAAAGGCATAAAACTCATAACACCCCAAACACATAACCAATAAAAAATTTAAACAACTGTAAATCAATAAAAATTAAATTGATTTCTTTAATATTAAAAAAAAAAACACCTGTTTCATACTTTCATACTACATTAGAGTAAAATGGTAACCTAAGGATAGGAAATCTATAAAAATATTTGCAAATCTTATCAGGAAACTTGTCTAGAATATATATGGTTGTAACTGAACAATAAACATAAATATACCCATTAACAAATAGGTGAAGGATTTGAAGAGATCTGTCCAAAGTTAAACATAAGGCCAATAAGCACATGTGAGATGTGCAATAGGCATCAGAACTATCAGTAACAATCACAAGAAGATATACACACTTTACACTCTCAAAGATGGCCATAATCAAAAAGATATTATATAACAAGTGTGGTGAGAATGCAAAAAAACTGGACGCCTCATACACTGCTACTGGGCAATGGTGTATCCACTGTGGAAAAACCTGACAATTCCTCAAAAAATTAAATAGCACCAGCAATTACACTTCTAGATATTAATCTAAGAGAACTGAAAACAGCGTCTGAACAAAAGCCTGTACATGAATGTTCACAGTAGCATTAAGCCAAAACATGCAAACAACAGAGTTGTCCTTCGACTAGTAACGGATAAACAACTGTAGCACATACTTTTAATGGACTATTCTCCCCGCCACAAAAAGAATTCAAGTAATGCTATATGCTATGACATGAACAGTGAAAATTTGTTAAAAGTCATACACAAAAGGCTACACACACAGTGTTTGGTTCTATTTATATGAAATGCCCTTAACAGGTATATTTAGAGAAACAAAAAGTAGATTAGAGGTTGCTGTGGAGAGTTAGTACGGGAGTAGTGAATGCTAGAGTGCATGAGGCTTCTTTCTGGGGTGATGTAAATATTGAAAAGGTTAGATTCAAGATGAAAAACAGTGGTAATTAAAATTTTAATTACAGGTAGCTCACTATGAAACACCCACCTTATCCAAACCGATGAAGGTTGCAACTCCAATATTTTGTCTTTTAAGGAAGTTTACACATTCTTGGGCTGTATCAATAGAGTCAACAACAATGTAGTCTAATGCGTGACAACAGGATGAAATAGCAACATCATACTTTTCATCAATTGCTCCTAAGTCCCCCTAATAATTTAGAAGGGGGAAATCAATACATAAAAAGCATGAAATTAGACAGGATCATTTCATTATGATTCATATGGCATTTTTGTCATTTTGACCGAAACAATATATTTATCAACTGGTTTGTAAAAGTACTAGAAAGGTAAACAAAGAAAAATATATTAAGTGTCCTCAACCTTACATTTCTACAGAGGCAGTCACCACTGGAGTTTTAAATGTCTTTAAAAAAATTTATAGGCTATACAAGATTGACCTTTTTATGAAAGCCACAGTGAAATAACCGTTTTCACTATATAAAAATAAGAATATGAAGATTTGAAACCTAAAGGTACTGGGGCAAAATAATTTATAGAAACAAAATTCTGGGGCACCCCTGGGGGTACATGGGGTTAAGTTGCAGAGCTATGAAGCTATAGCGCAGCCACTGAAGCAGGAGTTCCATCCCTGACTAGGGTGCTAACCCACACGGCACGGCAGGCCTCTCCTGCCTCACCCCGCTGATCCCCTCAGCAGTGTACTTTAATCTGCCTGTTCTGCTCCCCACTCTGTCTCTGGTGAATCCTATCACCCCCCCACCCCTCTGACCTGTACTCCAGTTCTTGCATGTATTAAAAAAAACAAAACCAAAAACCAAAAAAACCCCACCCAACTTTGAATTATTAAAAGTCATCTATTATGCAAATTCTGATAAAAATATTCAGCTATTTAGAAGCCCACGAATAAAGTAGTTAAAGGCACATTCACTGACTAGCTTTATTTTTTTCCTCAAAGCAAATCAACAGGATCCAATTGTGTATCTTCAAGTAAGGTAGAGTTGCTTGACTGGAGGTCACTATATCAGGTCATTTTCGCTGCCCTTCTGAGTCAATCTCTTGAAAGCTGACTCAGGAAATTTATCCATGGGCTCCTTTAGTCAAGGAGAGGTACTAGCTAGATGGCAGGGTAGGAGATGAATGATTCTGAAATATACTTGCCATGTTTCCCCTAGACCACCTTTAACTATGGCCACAACGCTTTTCTTCAGGCTTCGGGAATAGCAATGGACTCTAGAATTGCTAGCCTCCCCAACGTGATTCCTTTTTGATTTCCCTAAAGCCATAACTTTTAGTATATTAGTATAAAACCCTACACAGAATTATCAAGTTTTTTTTTAAAGGACCGTTTTTATTAAACTTGCTTATCACTACTAAAGTTAGTCTCCCCCCCTCCTTTGGTATTCAGATGATTATAAACAAAAAAACCCCAAACTGCTTTTAATGAGCTTTGACATGTCACAAAGAATTTTGTCAGACCTAAGAGCAAAATGTTTAAAAATGAATGTCCTCTAAAATGAATGTTATTGTATGTACAGTGACATTATACATACAAGGTAAGTGAAGATAAGAAAATCATTTTACAAAATTATCTTGAGAAAAAAATTGTTGTTTCCAAGTAAATCTACCTTACCAATCGTCCATATATTCCTGGAATCCTGCCAGATTTCTTTTCTTGAATTATTGCATCAAGTACTTTCCCCCTACTTCGATTATTTGCTAAGGAACTCTTTGCTTCTTCAACTTTTTGGAAAAGATCACGAACCAAACTTTTAAAATGTATTTCTTCTTGTGTAAGTTTTTGAAGTTCTTTTTCTTTCTAAAAGTGAAAAGAAAATGAATCCTAGAAGCATCTGCCCAATCACAGAACAGAATTAGCTCTAATACTCAAAAAAAAGGGGCAAAATCAACAATAAACACTTGAACCAGAACTAAGCTGCCATATTGCAACTGCTGGTTTCGCTTTGAAAAATATGGATGGATATTACTTCTCAGCCTTTTGGTTAAGATCAAGTGAGAAATATGGATAAGGCAGAAATTATGCGTCAATAAAAAAAGTAGCCTAAGTACAATACAGCTTCAGGAGCAGTATACAATTAGAACAAGTAGAGCTGAGCTGTGGATATCCCTTTTAGGTACCACGTAATTCATAGGAGTGTACTAAAAAAGTCCTGTACTAGTCAAAAACAGACTGTGGTACAGAAAGCTAAGTATGGGTGACTGGGAGTTTTGAGATTTTATTTATTTATTGTACATCTAATTAAATAAAGGGAGGAAAAATAAATACATAAATAAATAGAGGGAGGGAGGGAAGCACAGCTCTGAAATGAAGGGTAACAGGAATGAATAGTTCCACCGCTATGCAAAAATGTCAGGCTATGAGAGGAACCATACATGTATATAAACAAATCAACTCATAAGTTTTTCAACCACTATGTTCTATCAGTCTTTTTTTTTTTTACGTTCTCCCTCAGTCCCTCATTTAGAACTATATCAGTTATATCAATACAAAGCAAAAACTCATTATAACGTCTCTAAAATTCAACCAAATCACCACAAAAAAGGAGGTAATTGGATCTAACTTAAGCTTACATGAAATTCTGCATGGTCATACAATTCCCTGCTCCTGGAGGAAACACTGTACTTGCTCCTACAGCTATATTGTACTTAGGCTACTTTTTTATTGACGCATACTTTCTGCCTATCCATATTTCTCACTTGATCTTTTTTTTTTTTTTTTAAAGATTTATTTATTTATGCATACAAGCACTGGGGCACAGGCCAGAGGTGTGTGGGGGTGAGAGGATTCACCACAGAGAGCGGGAAGCAGAACAGGCAGATCAGTAACAGAAGTACACTGCTGAGGGGAGCAGCGGGCACAGCAGGAGAGGTCTGCCGCACCATGTGGGTCCCCTCCCTGGCCGGCAGCAGGGATCGAATTCGTGCTGCAGTGGCTGCGATTTGCTTCGTAGTGCGTTGCTTAACCCACTGCGCCACCAGGGGAGGCCCCTCTCACTTGATCTTAACCAAAGGCCTGAGAAGTGATATCCACCCATATTTTTCTAAGTAAACACTATAGTGTATACTTCCTACAAGGACTTTTCAGTATAATTTGTCTTCAAACAGCATTGTTTATTACCATCTTGCCTAGTGAGGCTTTAGAGATTAAAGCTATTGCATTCCTTAGATATATAATTCCCCTAAAGGATAGGAGGGACACCAATGAGCTAAAAGTTAGATGTCTTGATTAAACAGTTTCAACATAGAAACTACATCTATATATTAAAAAATACACTAACTTGCCTTGCAAAATCATTCATCCATATATGTATGTACATATATCTATTAATTCATTTACCCTTGTATAAATTATCTACATACAGATTTAGGGAAATAAACTTCTGTTTAAATTATTTCCATAGGGTGCTGGCAGTGGCATTATTACTTGCTTTTTGATGCTTCCTAAAGGAATAGTTTCTCCACAGTCTCAGTTCCTATTTCATGTAGTACTAAAATACCCTATTCTTTTGGGGAGGATTACACTAAATGAAGATCCATCTACCAGCTATTTCAATGTTGAAATTAAAAAAATAAATAAAACTAGGGTTGTACATAAATAAAACTAGGGTTGATAAGCAATGTTAATATGAAATATAGAAACAAAAAGCTTACCTCCTTTAATTCTTGTTCAGTTTGAGGGAGTTTTGCCTCTATATCTCGGATCGCAGTTTTCCGTTCTTTGAGAGTCTCAGACGCTGCAGTTAGAGCTTCCTTGGCCTTACTGAATTGAGACACTGCAGTATTATGACGACTGAGATAGATATCAAGTTCTGACTGGGCAACATCCATCTTTGAACGTGCTTCATTTACTGATTTGCTGAAACCCATAAGTTCTTTCTCTCGACTCTGTAAAAATGAGACTCCATTAAATCTGAAATGTTTTTAACCCTAAAATGAAAGAACTATACATTCTGAATTTAACTTTGGAGATTTTACAAGGATAATATATAGAATACTTTTTAAGATTTTTTTTTTTAATTTATGCATACAAGAACTGGAGTGTAAGTCAGAGGTATGGAGTGAATGGATTGACCAGAGACAAGAGTGGAGAGCAGAACAGGCCAATCTACTGAAAAACACTGCTGAGGGAAGCAGTGACAAGGCAGAAGAGGTCTGCTGTGCCATGTGGGTCAACTTCCTGGTCAGGGATTGAACTCACGTTGCAGTGGCTGCCAAGAGCTTGACAGTGCTGAGACTTAGCCACTATACCACCAGGGAGCCCTATAGAAGTTAATTCTTACGAAGATAAAGGAACTTGAGATTGTGTCCAAGATCATCAAATAATAATGGTAAGAAACATGAACATGGACACACACAAACTGCTATTTTCTAGGCATTATTCAGAACATTTTTAGGCATTAATCCTTAACAATCCCACTAGGCAAAAATCATCATTATGTTTGATATGAAGGAACATGTCATAAATTCCTCACTGGGTTCACTTTTTTACTTTTGAATGGAAAAACAGAAAACAAAAGTCATGAAGGGCCTGCCTCCCTGGTGGCGCAGGGGTTAAGGTCAGCACTATCAAACTATCTCTAGTCACTGCAGCACAAGTTCGATCCCTGGCCCAGGAGCTGACCCATATAGTGCAGCAAACCTCTTCTGTCTTGTCTGCTGATCTCCTCAGCAGTGTGTTTCAGTCAATGCACCTTTTCTGCTCCCCTTTCTGTCTCTGGTGAATTCTCTCATCTAGCTCCCCCATACCTCTGGCCTACACCCCAGAGTTCTTGTATGCATAAAAGAAAAAGTCTAGGTTATTATAGGGAACGTTGAACATTAAAGGCCCCAGACCTCAAACCTTTTCTCCAAATTGTTCAGTTTTCACTATTACTACAAAAACAGTCCTCTAGTTTAAAAGTCACCAAAATAGACACCAAGTAATAAATAAACTTACTTCTTTTTCTTTCTGAAGCCCTTGTGTTTCCTGTTTAAGGCTATCCATAACTTCCTTTAGTTTTTCTTCTTCTTTCTCTTTTTCCTTCTCAAGGGCATTTCTTCTAGTTGTTGTCTCGGTTATGGTAATTTCACTTTTGGCAGGTATACTTTTAAATTCTTCAACCTAAAGTTATAAAACAAGTTGAAGTTATAAGAACATGAACCTTTATAGTATCCAATGCCAATAATATCTGACTTATTTAAATACATTTCTAGGGTGTTTTAGGTTTCTGATATTTTCCTTATGTTAGACTTGATCTAGCTGGCTTTAGCAAATACTCTTAATCATTCACTGCAATTTCTATATTTATTTTCTCAGTCTAATGGTAAAGCTAATTCCATAAATTCTTGGTTCTTGGTGAATGAAATTCTCCCCAGTTGGGCAATTAGGTCTACTTCTGTTCCAATTTTAGGCTGTAATTACCTTTCTTTACTCACACAATATGGAATTACTTAAGCCATCCTCAGTGGTATATTACAACTTTACTCTTCCAGTATCACCACTGTAGGACTATTATTTTATTGCATTAATACCTTCTGGTAGTAAGTATCCATAGTTGGCATCTAAACATTAATGGCTCTGAAACAGTTACATTTAAGTTAGTTTGTCCAATTTTGGGGTAACTCTCACATCTGTTTATTCTGATTATCCAATACCAAAGAAGTTGAACATTTTCCAAAATGGTGTTCCTCAAACACTTCACTCCCATAAAATTTGATGCCTGGTCATTCTCTTAGGAAAAAGGAACAAACACATTGATGAAAAATAATGAAGACTGTATAGGCTATCCAGACAAGGGAATTTAAGGATCTTTTTTCCTTTTTCTTATTTACATACTTTTTACATCATCATTCCTTCTCCTCCCAGATGTAATCTCAATGGATTTTTTTGTTTTTAAATTGCATAATATCGGTTTACAAAAGCATACAAGTTCACAATTTCTCTTCAGATAAGTACTCCCCCCATCGAAAACCCACCTTTTCTTTATCTTTTTGAAGCTGTTTCTCCAGTTTTTTTGCTTTACTTGTAGCATGCTTCAATTTTTCCCTAACTTGAACATCTTCCAAATCTAGCTGTGTAAATTTTTCTTTGTTCTCCTCAATAAACTTTGTAATTTTATTCAATTTCCTAGCAAAGCAAAAAGAAAAAAAAATATTTGTCAGCATTTGGGGTAGTTAAGACCTTAATGTTACACAAATTTCCTTGGTCACCTCTTCTGTAAATGTCTACAAATTTTTTAAAGGTAGGATCATAAAATTCTACCAGTTATCAAGCTAATTCTCCCTCTTACCCCTATATTTGGAGAACCCATTAAAATATGTGATTATAAGAGTTACCCTGCCCAAAGAAGCTGGGTGGGAAATGCCACATTTTTTAGCAACCATGTTATTATGTAGAAAATCTAATGTAAAAATAAGTAAATTCATTTAAGAAACCAAAAATCACAGATATTGGTGTTACTGAATATCGGCACAGAAAAAGTTCATTATAAAAAAAAAAAACTATCCAGAACAATCCCAATTCTACAACTAGATTTGTGGACTAGTATTATTTTTTCTGAAGTTTTATGTGGCAGGGAGGGTGAGAGGATTCACCAGAGACAGAGGAGGCAGCAAAACAGATGAATCTACTGAATTACACTGTTGAGAGGAGCAGCAGGTGAGACAGGAGAGGTCTGCTGTATGTTATCTCCCTGGCAAGGGATTGAACTGATACCTACGGTAGTGGCTGGTGATTGCTTGATAGCACTGAGACTTTAAACTCTGTGCCACCAGGAAGGCCCTGGAATGTTTAAGAAAACTAATCCTGTTGTCTTAACTTATTAAATGCTTATTTTTTGTTGTGATGTTTTGTTATTGTGTTCTGCCACTAGGGGGTAGCATCTGTCATTTTAAAAAATGAGTGTTGGGCAATCTGTGGTGATGAACTGGATTCATTTAATATGCAGGGCATAATTAAGACTTTTGCTTGCCAAAGGAAACCATTTGATATTCTGAGATAATTTTACATGTACTATACTCATGTAAATTTATATATTGACACACATAAATATATGCAATAAAAGTTAAATTTAAATGTTTTCAGTATTTTTCAAAAGATTACTTTTCTACATCTTTTACAGCTTTATTCTTAGCTTTCATTTCATTTGATAATATACTGCTCTTCTCATTAATTTCTTTGGTGTCTTCATGAATTTTTTTCTTTTGAGATTCCATCTCCGCAATTCGCTTCTGCAGATCATAACTAGAGGGGAGAAAAAAAGGAAGTGGTAACCCTAAAGTGCCATTTCTAAAACTATCTAGAAACTTGAATAAAATCTGCTGTTCCTCAAGTATTCTTAATTATAATCAATTTACAATTATGCCTGGCTACTGAAGGAAAAAGACGGTACTGTTACAATAAAAACAGGTTGCTTAAAAAAATCAATTTGCTAGTATACAAATTTAAAACAAAGTGGTGAAACTATTAAATATAGTAAATACTTGTAATTCTACTTCTCAATGTAAAGTAGGACACTTAAAAGTCAATTTTTAAAGCTATGATAAGCCTAGTTTAATGAATCAAACAAAACACGAAACTAAACTCCTTCCCCCATCTTTACATTTCTTGAATATAAGAAAAGAGAAGGGCTTGGCTTAATTTCAGAAATAACTGACAAAGTACTTACATGTAATACTGACAAACGTGATTCTTTTTGCGAAATATTTCATTTTCCAAGGTGAGAAATTCAATGGCTATGTTTTTCTCTCCTTCTAAGGCATCCTTTTCCTTTTCCACCATCTTAACTCTGTTTAGCTACAAAAATGAAACATAATGTTCAAATGATTCATTTATATGTACAATTAAAATATGCCAATATTAGATAAAACAAAACCCACCTTAAATGTTAGCAAGAAAAACACAAAATTCATCCTAACATTCCATTTATTCAGTATTTATGACCTATCATAATGTGAATTACTCAGTTTAACTTAAAGAACATTCTGATTTGTAACAAGTCTATAGAAAAGTCACCTTCTCTCCTCTGTGTTCATTTAATATTTCAACTCTCCGACACAAGACTTTAATAGGCTCATTTAGTCGTCCACAACCAATTATATCTTCTAGATATTCAAGCATACCCTCATCATGTTCAGTCTGGCCTTTTGGTTTCATCATAGCAATTTGTTCAACTTCACCCTTAAAAAAAAAAAAGTAATTATTTTACATCGTGTATGTTTAGCTACATCAATCTTAAGTGAAAACTAGAAACAAAAAGCTAAATAAGTAATAATCTACTAAACAATGTACATTTAACTTAAAGAGTTTTAACAAGGCACAACTATTGCGAATGTCCTCTTAACTGTTACTATAATTTCTAATTTTACATAAAGGAATATAAAATATCTACTTATATACACTTATATTAACTCATAAAATTATACAAATTAAAAGAATCTCCATCTAATATATTCTTTCAATATAAATAAGCAAAAATTAACTTTTCTATTAATCATAATTCAACAAGGCACTTGTGTAATCTATGATTTGAAAATTGTGGCAACATTTTTAATAATATAATTAGAACTCCTGTTGAATTCTCTAAAAAGACCATTCATGACTAAAATATAGTAGGAATACTGCTTCAGATGTGGCTTGTAGTATAAAACTTTATAAACTGGGTATTAGTACTGGATTTCAAAAAGATATCTCAAACTTTAAGGTTCTAATGTTCTCAAAACAAAATCACTATTTTTCATGGTAATAAAAGAAGAAATATACCCAACTGAAAAGGACCCACGTACATACTGACAATAGAAAAATCTTGTTCTCAGTCATTAACATAAGAACTTTGAATTGTAACGAAAATCTTAAATTAACATTATACATGTGTATTTAGGCACTGTGATCATAAGGAAAAAAGAAGTCCATAATCAGTAATCTTTAAGGCTAGCTGACAGTCATTTATTAGTTTGATGGTTGAGAAAATTCTGTCTGAACATGTTCAGGCAAATGCTGCTACTTCACTTCACAGAAGCAGCCTGCCTATACTCTACACTACCACAACAGAAGAAAATGGACAGGAAAATAGAAAAAAAAAAAAAAAAAAAAAAAACCAAAAAACAAAAAAACCCTTGAGTTCAGCAAAAATAGCAAAGATGACAAAGAACTGAGANGGAAAAAAAAAAAAAAAAAAAAAAAAAAAAAAAAAAAACCAAAAAACAAAAAAACCCTTGAGTTCAGCAAAAATAGCAAAGATGACAAAGAACTGAGAAAAACATCACATTAAAAAGAGCATGTTTTTTTCTCAATTTAAATATTTAAAATGCCCACTTATAAACATTAAAAAATTGGACAATGCATTCTATTTACTTGAAGTTTCAACATAATTATAAAAAGTAAAAAAGATGGGATAATACAGATTTTGTGTGTGGCTTATTTTTTTTAAAGAATTAAAGCAATTTGTTAAATCTGTTAAATTTGTTTAATCTGCTAAACTTTGGTAAAGCAGAGAAAACCTAAGAGGTAGTTTCTGCCAAACCGACGAACCCACTCCTTGTATAAACTTGACCAGCTTTATACCCAAATCCCTGAATGTAACAATTCAGAGTTACATCTGTACTAGTCCAGTAATATAATTTGTTTGAAATATTTTTATACACCATCATCACTTTCCTTTACAACACGATTATCAAATATAAAGTGAAATGTTATCCAATGAGCCTGTTATTTGTCAGATTTCCTCTGTAACCTTCAGTGTACAATGTATGAATTAGTATTTATATAAAATTATTTTACTGTGGTTTTAATTATCACATCTTTCCAAATGTTTGGAGCAACAGTTTAAATTTTAGACAAGATTTAAGCCTAGAAGAATGTCCAAGTTTTGGACTGTAATAACAGCAGTTCCAGCCACTGAAGCCAAGAATCTTAGTCCAAGTTTCTTTAAAATTTAAAGTAGGCAGAGTGTAGTAACAGTGATACTACTCACTGTACATTTCACTTTATAGTCCATAATTTGTGTACTAGGTGGGCTGTGTTGGGCACTGTTAAATAGCATCTAAAAAGTTTCTTCATTAGATGCAAATAGCAACCTCCCTGCCTTCTCCACAACTGTAACAACCCCACTTTCCAAACAATGCTTATGTCCTAGAGTAGTGGATGCAAATCTATCCCTAGATGATAAGTACTGACTTCACATCTAGTTGGGTTAGTATTTAAAATTCAAATAATATCCTACACCTGATTCTAATATACTACCTAATCAAATTTTAATATCTGAGCACTGATTTTAAGATGAATGAAAAACTATGCTAAGTGAACTTACATATCTGAATCAAATGGCCAAAGGTATTTTTTAAGAATTGGAGTTTAGTGTTTACAGTTTAAAAATATTAAAGACATCACACTTTCCCTGGCCAATTTATTGAAGTGATGGAATACAGCTATTAGGAGATTTTTCAGCTTTGGGTAAAGAAGTGATTGTCTTGGTTGTTTGCTCCCTCTCAAAACAAGGGACATTCAGCTATGGTTTCTATTCATTTTAACAAGGTTGCCTAGTTGAAAAAAAAGTTTAAGGGGAAAGATAAGGACTTTTATAAATTAAAACGTTCCATCACAAATCTCAATATATAGTTATGGCAATCACTTTTTAAAAAACTAGTCATTGTATTATCAGAACTGCTGAATCAACAGGCAGGAACATTTAGGTCTTTACTTGTCACAATTAGGACTGCAATGGCAACCTTGGACCTTTCCTGTGACTGTTCCTTGATGTCCCTTTTGCCTGTCTTACCACTTGCAATTTATTTTCTGCCTTTTTCCATTTTTGTGCCATTTCACATACAATTTTTGGATTGACAATCTAATTTTTGAGAAAATTTTCCAATTCCATGTGAAATTATAAAACATAGCTTTAATTTAGGACCATAAGTTTCATATATTTCAGAAATGAACTTAAAGCATTAATCTGAATTTAAAGTCATACGTCTATATTAAGGCTCAAAAGTCACAAATGGTGGTAGCATGATTATAAAAAAAAATTTCAAGTTAAGGCTGACATTCAAAATTGCATAGGCTTCCATAGAAATCTCTAGTTTCTACAGCTTAAAGCATACTAAAGGGTCAAAACGATTTTTTCACTATTATACATATAACAAACATTTAAAAAATTGTGTTCATACTACATCAGAAACACAAAGCAACTATGGAAAATATCTATGGTTTTAAAGTTTCATAAAAACAAACATACTTCAATAGAATATTTATACAAGGGAAGGCTTATGTATCAGATCCTCCAAACACTTTTGTATATACACTTTTCAAATGATGGCCTCAACTTATTGAAATGAGTGACAATGATTCAGTTAAACCATTCTTGACAATCTATAGGAAAATGGATTAAAATTTTAAGAGAAACAAGTATGATGATCTATAACCTTAATGAAATAGCAATTTCAGCAAGTTAGGAGTCATAAGAAATCAACTATGTAGTTATAGCAAGTTTTTTCTAATAAGGTCTGCAGGATTTTTTTTTTAAAGATTTATTTATTTATGCATGTAAGCACTGGGGTACAGGCCAGAGGTGGTGGGGGGGTGAGAGAATTCACCAGACAGAGTGGAGAACAGCACAGGCAGATCGACTGAAAGACACTGCTGAGGGGAGCAGTGGGCGAGGCAGGAGAGGTCTGCAGCGCCATGTGGATCACCTCCCGGTGGCAGCAGGGATCAAACTCATGCTGCAGTGGTTGCGGTTTGCTTCATAGTGCGTTGCTTAACCCACTGCGCCACCAGGGAGGGCCGGTCTGCAGGATTTTTAAGGTAAAAAATGGCTGTTTGCATCAAAATTTAATTGCCCAGAACTGCAGGACTTTAAATTTTTATTTTGCCTTAACAGTCTTTTAATATTCTCCACTTTCACTGTAGCATATTCATCTCCTAGTAAACTTTATTGGCCTTTTTTTGAGCTACCTAAAAGCCAAGAAACCAAAAATAACTAAGTTTATTATCTGCCTAAAGTAAGTAAATAGAAAGGATAATATGCTTTAGTGAATGGAATGCTTGACACCTATTCTGATTGCTTAAGGATAATTGCTTTCTATTTCTTGCACAGAAGCTATTGAACAAGATACTTTTGAGTAACTGTGTTGCTACTGATAACATTAAAATTTCTTTTGATATCTGACAGACTTATTTCTACAGGTTAAAAGATTAGAACCCCTAATTTGTATACCATGCCAAGTTTAGAAGTAGATTGGAAAAAGGAAGAGATGGGCAGGCAACAAGTTAGACCTAGGTTATTTCAATCTGCAAGTTGCTAAATAGTAGGAAAAAAATCTTGACTTGTTTTAAATTTTTAGTTTTTAGTGATTATAATTTGAAGACAAAAAGCACATGTAGCTGAAAACTTTGAAGAAACTAAAACTGCAGTTAATAGTTGCAGCAGCTTTTTAGGTGTTTATAAAAACATTCCTGAGACAGCAAATCTTCTAGCAAAATTTTGAACCTGTAGGAGGCAAATAAATCAAAACCTATTATATCTAATTTGTAAGCTATAGTTCCCATGAAATGTTATGCAAAACTAACAAAACCTTACATGTTGGCACCAAGAGTTGAAACAACGGGACACAACCTCTTAAAAAGTATATAAATGGAGAAATATATAAGCATGGACAGTACAATGGTCAATATATACTTCTGAAGGCAAAGAGATACTTTCTGTCTTTAAGGACAAGAAAAAGGATTTAAACATGCTTGTACCACCTATTGTACCATAGTAAGGAGCTTCATTAGATACTCATTTGAATGGTCAACTTAATGGATTAAAATGCAAAAAGTACCTATAAATGAATAATCTTCAAATCCAATACATATAACTGAAAAAACAAAAACAACCTTTGTGGACTTTTAAAATTTAGTGTTTTTTAACTTCAAAATTTTTTAACTATATTCAGATTTCTTATGTTGTTAAATGACTACCACTGGCTCATACATTTTATTCAAAGTAATCATGTCTATGGTGGTGGTATTATGTTATTTCTAAGTTCCCAGGCTCCCAAAGCACAGGTAATTTTTAAGATAAACATTATTTAGCGGGAGAGAAGGTAACAAAAACCATATTCTTACTTACCTTCTCATGCTTTATGTCTCTAGTGCAGGAGTCTAAAATTCTGATAAGCAACTAAATAAAAATCCATAGAAACAACTGCCACTTTCCCTCACACTTTTTAATTGGGCATCATTAGTTCTACCTAGTCCAATCCTGTTTCTTCTTCCTAACAGGTGAATTCCTAAGGTTCTTATCTGTAAATTTAATCAAATGGAATTGAATTTGTTAACTTGGATAGTTTACATTGGTATTAAGAACTTGCTTTAAACAATTTATCACAACATAAAAAAGTTGAGATTATAGTGAGGACAATTAGCATAAGCATTATTTCTAATATAAAACTGATAATTCAAAAATTATCTTATTTACTTCTTTGGGAAGTTACTATATTTAGCTTCCTTTGTTACTGAATTATGTACAGAGAGAGTACATCAAGGGGAAAAAAACTACCCTTGTAAGGGTTAAAATGTAGTCTATTTAGTGACTATACAGGTATAAAACCTGGACTGCTTATTCTAATATAACAGAAGAAACAAATATACAGTTGCTTACAGAATTCTACCAAACTTAGCAATAACAAGGGACATAACTTTCATAATCAAACCAAATCCCAGAATATGACTTTCCATAAAACATTTGATTGAAAAAGAAACCCCAAACCTACAAAGTCTCACTCCCACATTTAAATTCAAATCTTGTTTAGAACTTTGTCTGTAGCTGACTTCAAACATTCAATTTTAAGTTTGGGATACAGAAATATTACAATGTAGTATGCCTGGTAATAAAGATGTTAATATAAATCCAGAATACTGATTTATCCTATACATATACTATATATGTCTAAAAGCAATTTACTTAAAAAAAAACTGCATAAAAATTAAAATGTTATAGATAAAAGTGTTACTTGGTAATCCTATTTAAAATTTTGGTATACAAACCAGAATTCCCAAATTATAATCAGCAGCACAAACACTAAAGACTATTACCAGCTATTTCTACATTATGCTTTTGGTGATCTGGATAGGACACAAGATAGTCTCAAAATTAAAAGTAATTTTAATACTTCTTACAAAGTCATGTTTTACACTAAAATTTTTTTCCCTCACTAAGTAATGCTGGTAGACTAGCTTTACTCAAATCAAAAATGAAGGATTTCTAATAAAAATCAACTTAATACCAGGTACTTAATTTTACACCCCCCAAAAAACAACTAACCAAAACAAAACCCAACAAAACACTAAACATCACGGTTACTCTGATTTTCCAAAAGTAGTGGTTCAGGTAGGCTATTATAAACACTATAAAAACCAGCTTGAGTAAACTTTTATTAACCCTTTGAAGTGATAGGAAGAGATTAATAAATTAGTTGCTCAAATTTCTCAAATCCCAAGTGTATAATTATCTTCATTTTCTTTTGCTATATAATACTGAAGAATAAAAACAAAGGAAAAGAATTCTTTAAAAAAGGGATTTCATTTAAAATGTTATCTTAGAGGGAAATATAAACAAAAATAATAGTTGCTATATCCCTGCCACGCTAAAGCAGCACAATAATATTGGTGTTTAATATTTATCTCACTACGCCAATATTTACGTGCTGCTAGAGCGGAACAAGTAGGTCTGTTCATACAAAGACAAAATGAGGCTCTGATGATGAATATATAGCTTTGAATGAATATCCTTAAATTTCTAGAGCAGCAAATAATGATTCGCATCTTAACTGTACTATGTAAACCATGATGTGCTGCTACAGTACTTTAAGGCCTCAAGAATACAGGATTCATCCAACAAGGAAAACCTCACTAAACTTTAGTGAAGAAAAAAAAAGTAACAAGACTAACAGCACTTCTGAAGTCCTTAATAAATTTACCTGTAAGATTAAAAATCTGTTATGGTCCAAGTCAATTCCATGGCTTCGAAGAAGATTTCCAACATCCTTAAATGTTGTCTTCTTCCCACTTATGTGATAGACAGAAGTATTATCTCTATAGGCTGTTCTGGATACATAGAAGTTACTGTTAGGTATGACTTCATAATCATCCCCTTCCTGTTTTCAGGAAAAACAAAACCAGAAAACAACTATTGTTATGTCATCTGTCTGGTTCAAGTATCACTCATTTCATACTGAAACTGATTTTATGGATTAAAATCTTCAACAGAAGATGCACACAAATGGGCAACAGTTCTCAAATAATCTTAAAAAAGAATCGGTATTTTTGCAAATCGTATGATACCTTTCCTCACATTATAAAAACAAAAGTCAAACCAAAAACCCCACCTATAAAACAAGCCTAAAAATACTTGTTAATGGGGGGGGGGGGTTTGAGGAGGGGGAAGCCGGGAGAAAAAAAAAAACCCACCACAGGCAAAACAAATTCACCTGAATTATCAAGCTATGTTATTAAATTACTAGTCCATCAAAAGAAAAAAACCTGCAAAAGATGATTCAAGGAAGAAGGAAGTAATGAGGTGATATGGCTTATTTTCTTTTGCTGGGGTGTGTGTGTATGAGCAGAAGAATAAGCCATTAATTGAAAGTAAAAATTACAAAGAACTCAGATTTTAAAAAGTCAAAATGAACTGCAAATCTACTTTAATACTAAAATTCACTTTCCTTAAAATCTGTCATTTTGAAATTTGGGCTTTTAAAATTTACATGATTCAAATGTAATTAACAGGGAATGGAATAAAATCCGATTTACTGGAAATCTATTTTCCACCCCAAATTACAAAATAGAAAGCATCAAGAAATAAAACAGATGTCACTGTGTAGATTTAGTCTTTTATATTCAAAAAACCAAAACATAACCATAAAAAAACCCAAAAAGTTTGTTTCATTATATAATATGGCTCACTTTACTTTTGAAAACCAGTCATTTTTGAAACACAAATTTCTAAAATTAATAAAGATGAAAAAAAAACCAATACCAAAAAAACCCTCAAAGACAACCTAAAAAGATATTTTACCTATTACTGTATCCTTATTGGCTTGACCCCTCCACTGCTTTAGGAGTAATTCTAACTGAAACAAAACTTTTTATGTTAACTACATTAAATTTAATACAAATTGAAATAATGAAGACGGTGAAGCTAGTCACTACATTTAAAAATTTAGCAATATACCCAAAAGCAATAAAAACGAGCCCAAAATTCATACTAAAAGAATGTATATTTGGCACTCAGGGTACTAGAACTGCTCAGTTTTTATTTCTAAAAAGGCAAACACTATTATGAGTTACTTATATTAATTTTCCTAGAAAAAAATTTAACATCTGCCACCACTACTTATCAAAAAGAAAATATGACCATGGAGGTAGAGAAATCAACATCTGTTCTGCTTTAATCATGGATTAATTTTTAAAACCCAAATTAAATCTGAAAAAGGTGCAATGTACTGAAATTCTTCATGCTCCTTACTGGAAAGTTGCAAATAAGCTAAGTCGTCAAAACCCCTTACCTTATCAATTATCTTTTGAAAATGAACTTCTACCGTACAACTCTGAATATCCTTGTGTTCATCAGAATTGTGTATTAGTACAGAGAGTTTTTTAGATCTTATTTTTTGCGCTCGATAGCCAAATACAAAAAGCATAGAATCAATAACGTTGGACTTGCCACTGCCATTTGGCCCAATAATACAGGAAAAACGCTGCATAAAAACAGAAAGAGAAGTTAAAGTGTAGTTAAAAAGGTCACACCAAAACTACAAATTTTAAATTGCTCAATTTTTAAATTAGCAGCAAAACCCACAAGTATTTATTTTATTTTACAAAATAACAAACTAAATTTTCTTAATCACATTCTCTATCACAAGTTTCAAAATCTTAATACCATATTCTAATTCTAACTCAGACACTTAAATTTAAGTTCATTTTAATAGCTAAGAGAAAGTTCTCAAACCAAAAATTCACTAATTCTATGGAGAGGAAAGGCTACAGCTTTTATAGTTAGAAGTTCTAAAGACAACCAAATAAACAATAAGCTAAATCAATTGTTAAAAGCAAAGAACCATCCACCCGCCTATCAAACGCATGCTGAAAGGCTAAATACGACACAAAAAATGGAAACATCTTGTGGTAAAACCATTACAACAGTTATTAAAATGGTCAAATACCTTATGAAAAGGTCCCAGAATTTTTTCACCAGCATAGGATTTGAAGTTTTGGTTTACAATATGAGTTATCATAAGCCGAGGAGCTCCAGCTTCATTGGTCATTGCTGGAGGCGGGGGAGGAGGGATGCTATTCAAAATCTCTTCCAAACTTCTATTATCTATTTCCTCACTTGGAGTCTCTAAGTCAACGGAAAGGAAATGGAAAGCAAGGTGGAAAAGCCTCAATTAGTGCAATTAGTTCGGAGGACATGCTTAATCAATCTCTGGAAAGAGGTTATACATGAAACCCAGGAATAGGATTAAAAAAGAAATTCTTTAAACCACCAGTCACCAAACTCTATAGATTGTACCTGAGAGTCAAAACATTACAGCAGCAAATCTGGGAAAACATAACAACCTGATGGCCTGATCCAAGCCTAAACAGGTGGTCGAACCCTGAGACTAGATGCAAGCCTTGGAGGCATCTTTGAACACCAAGAACATTGTACTTTGCACACTCAGGAACTCCAGCGACACTGTCGTATGGCGTCGTCCAATTCCTGAACTCACAGAAACTACGGTAGCTTCGAATAAATTATGTCTTAAATGCAATTTAAGACAATAAGGGTGACGTTAGGGGCAAACAACTTTTCATCCCATTAACACACCGTCATGTTAAAAGTCAACCAGTGATTTGGCTGATCGTGCCGGTTTCCACAGAAATGCTAGGCCACAAAGATAAGTTCAAACTGAAGCCTTTTACTCGCCCCTATGTCCCCCAGCACCGTTACACGGAAACTGCACCAGAGTCCAGTATCTGAAAATCGCCGTACACTTTGAGTTGCTCCACTGGGCCAATTTCGAGACGCCTCCGGACGTCGGCTTGCGGCCTCTCCGTCCTCGCACCTCCACCCGGGCTCGGATCCATGCGGGTCTCCCATCCCGCTGTTCGCTGGCGGCGCGGACCCACCCGGTCTCCCAGGAATGCTGGCTCACCAGACCTCCCAGCGCTGCCTCCGAGAGGCCGAGCCTCACCTGCGGCGGCGGGCTCCGATCCCGCGTCGCTGCCCGCACCGTCGGGGCTCTGCGGCCGTCCATTCTCCGCGCGCCGGGCGGTGGAGGGCTGGGCGCCTCTGCGCGGCATGGTCGCTGTCCGGAAGACAGTCAGTCCCAGTCCGTCCCGCTCCAGGAAACCCGAAGGCCCTTCTTAAACCTCGCTCGACGCCAGGGGATTTTCGCGAAAGAAGGCGGGATTGGCTTTCCCCAAATCGTAGAAAACCAGACAAGCCCGGGATCAAGCTCGGACAGCCAACCGCGCCGGCTCTTCGTCTCTGTGCCCCCAGCCTGCAGTGGAAGAGTGGAAGGATACTGAGTCACTTCTAAACCTGCGACGCCGGGCTCGCCGGGGGTACGGACTCTGGGGGACTTCGTGCGGGCTCTCGATCCGAAGATCAGACTCCCGGAGTCGGAAGATCACGGCTGTGCGCGCCCACTCCTCTCCCGCCGCTGAGCTCGGCGCTGCGGACCGCAGGGGCTGAAGTCTCCTCTGCAGCCCACCAGCAAGAACGGCCCCGGCTGGCGTCTCCAGTCCACACCCCACCAACGCCGGCGGCGGGGCTGGGGTCTCCGCTCCGCGCCGTGCCCTGGGAGTGGGGTGTGCCCTCTAGGAGAGCACGTAAGGATTGACTAGGGGACCGGCCAGGAGGGGAGCAGGCGGGGCCGGGGTTCCGAGGGAGGTCTGCGAGACTCGGAGGCCACCTCCCGCCCCCCCGCCCCGAGCGCCAAGCAGCAGCGCGGGGACAGGCAGCGGCGGGGGAGGGGGGGGGGACAACCCGGCCCGGCCGCTCCGGCCCCGCTCCAGGCCTCCGTTTTCCTGGCGCCGCCGTGGCGGGAGGTGGGGGTGTGGCAGCCTCACCGGGGAAAGCACTCTACCTGCGGCGTGGTCCACTCGGACCAGAGCTGGAAGACGATCGTAAACCCCCACTCCAGCCGGTGTTTCGGCTTCGGGTCCCTCACTCGAAAATGGCGCCTAAAATACAAACTCGAACGGAAATTCGTTACAAATGCGCGCAATGCCTTCTGGGAGTCACTAATTTGAAAAAAAAGTGCGGCCATCACCGCCGCCATCTTCAAGCCTTTCATGCGCATGCGCGAGTTCGCTGGTCCACAGGCGGCAGCGGGCGTTTCTAAGTGGACAGGGACGCGTGGCAGTTTTCCTTAGGACCTACTGCAACTACGCTGCTATAAAAACATATTTTTTAAAAACTCGAAGCGTTTTCAAGAAGAGTTAAAACCAGGATCCCGCCCACAGATGGAGGTGGTCCTTCATTAGCCAATAATGTCCCTGTAGGAGAGGGCGGGCTCGCAGAGGGGCGGGCTCTCAAGGCCCCTTGCAAGGAAGACGCGCGGCAGGGAAGTATCGCGGGAAGAGGGGGGGAGGGCGTGGATATTTGCGTTTCTATGGTAACGAGAGATCGGGCGGCGTGCCGACTGAACATACTTTGAGAGCCATAGCCTCTCCTTTCCTGGGACTGGAGGTAAATCTCCACTGCTCGATGCGGAGAGGGCAGGGCTGGCAGCGGTGGCTGTCACTGGGGCCGCCTTCTTACTTTGAGGCTGTGGCGGCGCTCAGCATCCTCTCATCTCTGCCCCTCGTGGTAGCGGGGTGGGGGGGGGAGGGGGGCGGGTGGGCGACGGTCTGTGGCTCTCGCTTTAGGGATGCGAGGGAGAAGCCCTGGATTTGGAAGGGTGGAGGGACAATAGGAAAAGAGGACAGANGGGGGGGGGGGGGGGGGGGGGGGGGGGGGGGCGACGGTCTGTGGCTCTCGCTTTAGGGATGCGAGGGAGAAGCCCTGGATTTGGAAGGGTGGAGGGACAATAGGAAAAGAGGACAGAAAACTAGTTAACAATAATGTAGCCAGTCCTTTGTGAACAGGAAACAGTGATTTCGAGTTGATGTTAGGTCATTAGTGTTACTGATGAAAGGGGTCTTCGGGTTTTTAAAATCACGTGGCTAAAGGACTCCATACATAAGAAAAGTCTCGCCGATGTACTTTTTTTTCCTTTGAGGAAATGATCGACCAGCAGATCTCGCTTAAATAGCTTTTGTATACGTCACACTATGCAAGGCCTCATACAGATTTTAAAGCAAGTTTTCCTTTTCCTGGAGAACCTAGTTTTGTTAGTGGGTTTTTAACCCGGAGCTTGTGGAGCTCGTGGTGATTAAGCGTCATCGGAGATCCAATCCCCTCTGAAATTGTATACAAAGTTAATGTGTTTTGCATTTTTCGGAGTTAGTTTCCCCAAAACTTTAGTCAGATTCCCCAACGTGGTCCTGGTCGCCCACAGTGTTAACTGCTGGTTGAGTTGAGTGCCTCCAATAACTATTCAGAATTCTTACTTACTGGACATCGATAATTTGGAACCTCTTTTGTTTTTTATCTTTGACTTTTGCATACTTAAGTCCTGGCATATTAAAGCACCAATAAATCTGCTTTATGAATGAATTTGAAGTGTCACCTTCAGTGCTGTGACTCTTGCCCCAAGGAGCATAAAGTCAAGCTCAGTAATTCTCAAGAAGGGGTCTGGAAGATACCATGCAAGTTTTAGAATTTGGTGAAGTTGGAACACTGATGTGGTTTGAATAAGCACTGAATCGATATTTTTAATATACCTTTATATGTGAAAATTTAAAAAGACTTGTTTTCAAAAGAAAAATCTGTACAATAACGTTTAAAGAAGAAATTTTTGGCTGATAGTCATACCAAAAAGATGAACTGATTCTTTAAAAGTGTCTAAAAACTTTTGGATTTTTTTAAAGTATTGTAAATAACTATAAAACCTGACTTTGTGGGGCCTCCCTGGTGGAGCAGGGGATTACTTCTCAACACTATGAAGCTACACGCAGCTACTGCACAAGAGCTAGATCCCCTTCCAGGGAGATTACCCAAATGGCACAACAGACCTTTCCTGGCTTGCATGCTGCTCCCTTCAGCAGTGTATTTCAGTCCATTGGCCTGTTCTGCTTCCCACTCAGTCTCTGATGGATCCTCTCACCACCCCACCCCTCCCTCCTTACCACCGCCCCTTGCCCCCACCTCTAGCCCATACTGGAATTCTTGTATGCATAAATAAGTACATCTAAAAAAAAAAACCTGAGTTGGAGTGCTAACAACCATGCAAAAACCAAAGGGGCCTCCCTGGTGGCACAAGGGGTAAAGGCCCTTGATAGTTGAAATTGATGATAGTTGAAATTGAATGGTGTATATGAGAGGCAGAACACAATATAGTAGAGAGATGTATCAGAATTCCAAATCCCATTAGTTTTTTGTTACATTCTGGGAAAAATTATCAATCTATGAGAATATTTTTTATAAGGCCACAAATAACACCTCCTTATAGGATTGATTTATGTTTATTCATCTAAATATGTACTATAAGCACTTGATGTTTCTGTGTTTATGACATTGGTCTTATTAGGGAATTGCAAAAGATGAGCAATGGAATGTCAATTTAAGGTTAGTTTATGAAGAGTCTTCATTGCTATGTTAAGGATATGATATGGAGGAAGCATGTGTTAAGACAATTTTCAACTAATGAATACTTTAGTTAAAATGAATAGTTAGCAGTAGTTATCTGGCATGTGTAAAAGGAAAAAGAGACTTAAGATCAGACCTGGCTGATCTGGACTGTACACTCATCTGTGTGGGAGGTGAAAAGTGCCTACCCAGTAGAATTGAAAAACTCTAGAGACATTTTAGGGGAAAAAAAATGTATAGCTTTTGTAGGTTTTAATGATCAAGTGTATAAAGCCTTAGAGTCAGACAGCTACTGTTCTTTGTGAACCCCTGAATCAGTGATGATTTGATAGGAAAAATAAATCCTAATTTTACTGCCTTTGATAATTGTTGCAAATAAGATAGTTCTGATGATTGATAAGAAAAAATTTTAACTCGAGACTAATGACTTTAAACCATGCCCTATTCAAAACAAATACTTAAAGGAGGATGTATAGTGAACAAAAAGCATAATGAACAACTACAAAGTAGACTTAAAACTAGAGATTTTTTTTTTAAAAGATTTGGTTATTTATATAAGAACTGGGATACAGGCCAGAGGTGCAAGGGATAAGAGGATTCATTAGACAGTGGGGAGCAGAACAGGCAAACTGACTGAAGTGCACTGCTAAGGGGAGCAGAGGGTGAGACAGGAGAGGTCTGCTGTGCCTTGTGAATGACAGCCCTGGCTGGGAATCAAACTCTCCTTGCAGTGGCTGTGGATTGCTTCATAGTACTGCGCCTTTATCCCTTGTGCCACCAGGGAGGCCCCTTAAAACTAGAGATTTATGTGTACTATGAAAATTAAAAACAGGCTAAGTGATTTGAAAATAGACTAGTATCATCAGAAATACTTATTGGTAGCTGCCAATACTTGGGGCATTTATCATGACATTAACAGAGCCTAATTATAAAAAGAATCTGGTCCAATTGGAAGGGACTAGGTTGTAATGATTTGGGGAAGTATAACCAAACCTTATCTTTCTGGATAAAATTACCTACTTACAATCATTATATAATAATTTAGTTGGTCTGAGAGGAGAACCCTCATTTTGTCCCACAATTGCATGCCATAAGAAAATATGCTTCTTCTTAAGTTTAAAATGAAGAATTGGAACGAGAGTAAAGCCTATATTTGTAATTCTTTAAGGTCAAGGTTAAGTTTCATTGTCATTATAATATGTTTTGTCTTTTAATGTCATATTTGCACTTCTTTAAATGCAAGGGTAAGTTGTTATTATAAGAATGTTTTGCTTTTTAATATGGCAGCATTTCATAAAGTGTAAGATTTGTGGATAAAAATTTAAAGCTATTAACTAAGTATTTATAAATATTTAGATTAACTCAGTATTAACCAATAGATCAAAATGAATAAACATGGATTTATATAGGTAACGTATAACTATTGAGAGACTATTATTCAAAGTTAATAAATTGGTTGCAGGCACAGGACAGGTAGGAATAAATATGTCTTTCATAATATAAGCCCTAAAACAGTTATTTAAAAAAAAAGATTTTATTTATTTATGCATACAAGAGCTGGGGTGTAGGCCAGAGGTACAGGAGGTGTGAGGATTCACCAGAGACAGTGAGGAGCAAGCAGAATAGGCTGAGCTACTGAAAAACACTTCTGAGGGGAGCAATGGCAATACTGGAACAGTCTGCTTGCCTTGTGGGCCAGCTTCCACTTAGGGTGGGGTGGGGGAGCGGGATCCAACTGGTGCTGCAGTGGCTGTGGATATCTTCATAGTGCTGAGACTTAACCCCTTGTGCCATTGGGGAAGCCCGTAACAGTTATTTTATTGAAACTCTAGCTTAATACAGAAAGAAGAGGAAGTGAGGAAGGGGAACACTAAAAACAGATTAGGTTTTTAAGGTTTTGAGCAGAGAGAAGATAGCACAGGTTGAGAGAGACTGAGGAAAATGTCCATTCATAAAACCTGGAAAGAAGAAATAATTACATTAGAGTCTCAGGTCCCTCTATATGTAAGTGACAGGACATCCAACTCAAAGTATCTTTAGGGAAAGAATGGCTTCCGTAAGTAAAAAGTCAGGTGAATATAATATATGAGGTAGGAAAGGAAAGATTTAGTGTGCAAATGAACACCAAGATTTCTTTGCTCTGCTTTGCATTTCATTGTCTTGCCATTATTCTCAGTCTCCTCATAGTGACCTGGACCACCAGAGCTCTCTCCTTGCTGTGTAAAGTAGCTACAGTAACTCCAGCTTCGAATTTCTAAAATTAAACACTGGGGTTAAGGAGAATTTTTCTTCCCATTTTTTTATTGAATAAAACACAGGGACCACCTGTAAAGCAATTTCTGTGCAGATGGAATGGAATTCTCTAATTGACTTAAGTCTGGGTCTCATGCAGTCTCCATTCAAGCCACATGGGCTAGAGTAAGGAAGTGGATATCCTAAGAAGAAATCTTTGTAGCTAAGAAAATAGTGAAAGGATGACAAAGTAACAATTTTCACTACTTCACTGACCATTTTACACATTTTAAGTATTATAACCAACTTATGAATAGTTATTATTAGTTCCATTTTAGATATGGAAGAAAGTAGAGTACCTAGAAGATAACTTAGGTAAGAATTTCAATAAACAGAGTGCAGAAGAAGCAACCAGCAAACAGAATGAGCATGGTGAACTTATAAAAAAAAATACATTTTAGTATTTTTTAAATGCATAAAGAGGAAAACAAAATTGGGCCATAATGCTGTCACTCAAACAATCCTATATTAAACCTATACTTGATAAATAAAATACTATGAACATTATAAAAACTTCAAATAGTACAGAAATGCATAAAATTAGAATTAAAGCCTCCTTTCCTACCCCATAAAGGTCTCCATTTTCTTGCATACCTTTCCAGAAAAATGTTCAGATTTATTTTATTTATTTTTGCATATAAGAGCTGGGGTATAGGCCACAGGTGTGGAGGTGGGGCTATGAGAGGATTCACCAGAGACAGTGGGGAGCAGAACAGGCGGATTGACTGAAGTGTACTCCTAAGGAGGGCACTGGGTGAGACGGAGAGGTCTGCTGCCCCATGTGGGTCTCCTGCCTTGTCAGGGATTTAACTCTTGCTGTAGTGACTGGTAGTGCTGAGGCTTAACCCCTTGTGCTGCCAGGGAGGCCCCCAGTATTCTTTAGTTAAACATCACTTTTTATTTACGTAAAAGGGATTGACTTATATACTAATGCTGTGTGTCTTGCCTTTGTCATTTAACACAGACACCTTTATCAATACATATAGATTCATCTCATTTCTTAAAAAGTTGCAGACCATTCTAGTATATAAGTTGAGTGTGACTCATTTTTGCTAGGTGATGAATTAAAAGGGTAAATTAAAGGTACTATTTTTAAATTTGTGAATCACGTGGTTTATGGATTAAAATTTTTTAGGCCGCTTGTAAAAGGATTATAAATTTAGCTAATAATATTATTGAAGTGATGCTGGCAAGCTACAGCTATTATCATAACTTAGTAGGAAATGTAAATTCCACAGTGTACACATATTCTTTAGCAAATGCATACAGGACTCAGAGTTGGTTGGAATTTGGAGATGTTTTGTGCACGCCCATCCACAAGCCTGTTCACTTTGCTTCATTTGACTTTGAGTCTGTCCCTGGAAATGGTGAGCCATTTGGAAAAAAAGCTCACCTGGAAATGGTGAGCTTTGCTGGTCCCTGCTTTACAAGATACCTCTGCTGGTCTGCAGGTGGTTTTGTGATGGCACCGATCTGGATGAAAGGTCTGTTGTTCCTTTACACTGAGAATGTATCAGTTTAGAGGACTGTTGATAAAAATTGTACTTTTACAATTTTTGAGTAGTCATAAGCAAACCAGCAATTTCAACTATTGAAGTCAATATCCCAGGCTAGCCAAATACGCAAATGACCCAAACAGAACTTGGTATAAAGTGTTTGGGATGTAGCTCTTGAGTTTCTTATCAGTACTTCACATTCTTGTTCACTACTCTGAGCTTTTCTACCACTTCATAGCCATGGAACATCCTTGTTGACAAGTCATGCCTTCCCTCTTTCCTGCCTAAAATTTTTCTCATTTTGTTAGTGCTTCTGCCTTAGTTTTATTTTTTAATGTAATTTTTCTTCTTTTTTTAAAAGGATCTTAATCATTTTAAGTATACATTTAAATGGCATTGAGTGCATTCACTTACTACTACTGCTATCATTTGCATACATACATTGAACTCTTCTCAGTGCAGAAACAAAACTCTATGTACCCATTAAATAATAAGACCCCATTCCACCTTCCCTCCCAACCCCTGACAACCACCATTTGACTTTCTGACTCTGAATTTGACTTCATATTATGAAGTGTATCATGCAATATCTGTCTTTTTGTGACTGGCTTGCTTCAATTGGTATAATTTTAAGTCTGATTCTTAACATTGACTCAATTCTATTTTCTTGGTTCTAATTCTGTTTCTTGTATATGTATCTGCACACACACACAAATATCTACATGTCTATCTGCAATATGGGTCTGTACTCTGTGATACATTTCTAGTTTTTTTTTCCTCATTAGATTTAATTGTATTTGACAATATTTGTAGTCCCCAGGGAGTTCCCACCACCATTCCACCCATGTATTGTCACCTCAGACCCTTGTGCTTTTATGCCTCTTCCCTGTCTTCGCTCTTCCCTCCATCCCCCCTTTGGTCTATCTTTAACCTTTTGATCTTGTTGAGTTTGTTTTTGGTTGTAAATGCCCATTTCCTTGAGCTTTCTCTCTTTTTTTTTTGTTCTTTTTTCATTTTTTGTTGTAGTTGTTGTTCTTTCACATTCCTCTAAAAGTGAAGCCATCCGATATTTTTCTCTTGCCTTCTGACTTGTGAAACATTTCTATTTTTTGACAGTGTCCTTCAGAGTTCTGAAATGAACAGGAGTCGTATATTTGATATTTGTCATTTGTATATGTGATAAATATACCTTAAGCAGTTCATATTTTTTATATATGTGTGTATACATTTATATATATGTGGTAAATTCCTATGGCTAGTAGCGACTTTGCTAGTAGCAATTATTCATATAACACCTTCCACTTTGAGTTAGTAGCTTCTAATTCAAAATATGATACAGACATGTCATAGTTACATAGGTTAGGTTATTTGCTCATGCTGTAGGGAAACAGGAGAGGAAATAAATTGTTTTCTTAAAATGGAAAGGACTTGTAGGCAACTCCCCAAACATAGAAAATACAGTCAAAGGTGCTAGGGAAGTAGCAGCTTTTTTTGTATGCCGGTACTGAGTTCTGGGTGTTTTGCATTTGGCTACTTTGATGACAGGAAAATGTTTATTAACTTTTAATTTTCATTTGTTTAATTATAATTGAAGCTGGGCATTGTTTCCTGTTTTTGATTGCCCATTGGCCATCTGTATGTTTCTGTGTACTATTAGTATTAGTCTGTGTAAAAATAGAAATGCCCTTGATCTAAATGTCTTCAAAGGGGATCATATTGTCTTATTATTCTCTGTTTCTGTGGTATTGTCAGTCAATCCTTGTCTACTTAATCCTTCTTCTGAGCCTCCATAGTGAGAAATATCCTAATGAGCAATCCTAATGAGAAATATCCTAGTGAGAAATATGCTAAAATACCTTCATAACTACACTACAGTTCTGTTTCTTCCTTTAACTTCCATATTTATAAATACTTTCTGAAAAAAAGATTTATTTATGAATAGAAGAACTGGGGTGTAGGCCAGAGGTGCGGGGGTAAGAAGATTCATCAGAGACAGAATGGGAAGCAGAACACGCAGACTTACTAAAATACACTGTTAAGAGGAATAGCAGCAAGACAAGGGCGGCTGCTGACCCATATGTATGTGGGTTAGCTTCCTGGCTGGGAATCAAATTCAGGCTGGAGGTGAGAGTGCTGAGACTTAACCGTTATGCCACAAGGGAGGCCATATACACACCACACACACACACACGTATACTTATATACCTTTAATTATCTACACTTAATGAGCTAGGACCCACTGCTTTCATTTTTCTCCATTCTTAGTAAACTAATATTTACTGTCAACTATATGCAAGATGGTTCTAGTTGCAGGAAATGTGGGACTGAACTAAAAAATAGATAAAAATTCCTGTCTTTGGACCTCCCTGGTGGTACAAGGGGTTAAGCAACACTATGAAGCTATCTCCAGCACTGCAGCATGAATTAAATCCCTGGCTAGGGAGATGACCCACATGGTACAGCAGACCTCTTCTGTCTCACCTGCTGCTCCTCTCAGCAGTGTATTTCAGTAGATCCATCTGTTCTGCTCCCCATTCTGTCTCTAGTGAGTCCTTTCACCCCTCAGCACCCTGGCCTACACCCCAGCTCTTGTATGCACAAATAAAATAAATAAAAAAAATTCCTGTCCTCAGGGCTGTACATTTTAGAAAGGGGCAACAGAAAGTGAAAATGTGTAGTATGATCAATAGCTTTAATAGGGTAAAGAGAGAATGCTTTGTGGAGGTTACTTTTGGGCAAATATATGAAGGTGGGAAAAAGAGTAAGCCATGTGGCTCTCTGGAGGTAGGAATTCCAGGCAGAGAGTTCAAGTACAAAGTTCCTGAAGCAGGAGCATATTTAGTATGTTGGGAGAAAAACATAGAGCTAGTGTGTCTGGAGCAATTCAAGTAAAAGGAAAGAAATGTAGGAGATAAAGCGGAGAAATAAGCTGAAGACATAGGCAAATTTTTATGGTGCAGTCTAAAGGCAGATTGTTTCTTTAAAACCTTTTAAACCTTTAAAACCTTTTAAATTATGAAGGAGATAACTTTGGACTATGAAGGAGATGCTGAAAAGTCACCAGATTTGGAGGATGGTTGGACTGTCAGAGTTCACTGGGCACATTTTTCCTTTTTAAACGCCACGAATGTCTTTCCACACTAAATCAAAGACCTTTGAAAATGCTCATTAATAGCAAAGGCACAGTTATTTCCCCTACTTTTTTTTTTTAATAGGATGCTTTTTTTTTTTTTTTTAAGATTTATTTATTTCTGCATACAAGAGCTGGGGTACAGGCCAGAGTCATGGGAGGTGAAAGGATTCACCAGAGACAGTGGGGTGCTGAACAGGCAGATAGACTGAAACACACTGCTGAGGGGAGCAGCGGGTGAGGCAGGAAAGGTCTGCTGCGCCATGTGGGTCCCCTCCCTCGTAGGGGATCGAACTCCGGTTGCTCTACCACGGATGCTTCACAGTGCGGTGCTCAACCCTCTGCGCCACAAGTTTATCTATACTCTAGACTTTTTCTATTATCTCTTTCCCTACTTGTGCCTTCCAAATACCACTGCCTTTGAGCAGATTACCCCCTACTCCCATCAGCCTAACAAATTTTTAAGAATAAGTGAAAAGGTGCTTTACTACCTTGCTAATCTAAATTCTTTCTGGATTCCAGGAATGAGAAATTTATCTAAAGGAATCCTACCAAATCTGTATTCAAACATCTCCTTTGATATAGTTAGCAAAATTTTCTAACATACTTTCTAGCAAAATTTCTAGCATACTTTCACTTAATCTTTTTCTTGTTAGGTTAACAATAATACTCAGAGTCCTCTTATAACTATAAATGGGATTCAGACAATTAAGCATTTTCTTATTTTGTATCTTTTGATGACAGTTATTTAGGAGTGATTCTTTTTCAAATTTCTACTTGTTCTTTATGTAGTGATTATTAAAAATTTATGTATTTTTATATTATTCATTTATTTTTTTAATATTTATTTATGCATACAAGAGCTGGGATACAGACCAGAGATGTGGGAGGTGAGAGGATTCACCAGAGACAGAGTGGGGAGCAGAACAGGCAGGTTGACTGAAATACACTGCTGAGGGGAGCTACTACTGGGCAAGGCAGGAGAGGTCTATTGCGCCATGTGGGTCCCCTCCCTGGCTGGCCGCAGGGATTGAACTCATGCAGTGCTGTGGTTTGCTTCATAGTGTGTTGCTTAACCCACTGCGCCACCAGGGAGGCCCTATATTATTCATTTTTATACAGTTTGCTTTGTACATCATGAATTTTAAAATATAACTTGCATAAGGTATTTATTACCTCTTTCTTAAATAATTCATTTACTTTTTCACATTGCCACTGTGGCAAACATATTTGTTGCTCAGTGTTATTTACCTGCAATAGAATATAACACCAGATCGGACCTCTAAATTTACGTCATCAAATCCCCTTTTAGGTTTCTTAGTTAAAGGCCATTAAAAATTTATCTGAACCCTTAATCAGAACTTGGGTATTTATTATGTTTATTCTATCCAAGGGTGTTTTCAGGTCCAATTATAAGATTCTTTAAACTGGGAACCCCTCAATGGCAGGCCATTGTCGTTCCTACTGAATAGAAAAACACCCTTGGAAATTATTTACCTAACCAGATTTAATGGTGTTCTGCATTTGTATGACTATTTAAGGCAAGTTATAGAGGACTTTTGAAGTTCAAGGCAAAGCCTCATCCACCCCTTGCACAGAATAGCATACTGACTAGTTTTCTTCCTTTTTCCATTTGACATCAGTGGGATTGAAGGTGTTTAGTGTTCTTTGATTCTATTTTTTGTGTACATGTGTTTGCTTTTACTGCATATTTCATATTTTCCCCTTTTATTTACAGTGAATGTAAACACGCAACATTTAAAAAGCTTGGTGAAAAGTGGAGACATGAGACTGAAGATATCTCTTTTAAAAGAACCGAAGCATATCCTTTTAATAAATGTCTTATTGTGATCATCTTACTGTATAGTCTTGTTAAAAGTTTTCTTTCATTTTGTATGCTAGCTGGAGAATTGGTTTTTTTCATGCCTTTAATGTAGTTTAACTAGATTGTTTTTGAGATATTTAATATGTTGCAGTAATTCTCCAAAGCATACTGTTTGCTCAAATTTTATTTCAGTTATTGATATTTTTATTGTTCTACGTAAGTATAGTCTAGTAGGCTCTTAAAGAGAAACTTTTTTTTAACCAAATTTCTTTGCTAGTGTGACCTGGTATGTTTTCATTGCATTCTAACCCATTTCTTTATACTCAGGATAAAGTGGAGGACAAACTGGGGAAATTTGTACAGTTAGACCTTTATTTTTTTACATGGGCAAATGGCAATTATAAATATTTTCTCAAACACAAGACCCAATATTTTGTTTGAAAGAATTCTCATTTATGTGTCTGGTAGTTATTACTGGGTCTTCTATCTTCATTCTCAGTTACTTAGACCAACAACTCTTTAAAGTATTATCTACAGACTTTATTGGAGGTGTGGGATCAGATTATGAGTTTTGAAAATTCCAATGTCACTTTATTATCTATTTGTGCAACCTCTTAAGATAATCCTATAATTTTTAAAAGTTGTTTGCACAGTGTATCATGTTTTGAAGTGCTTTTACATAAATGGTAGTTTTTAAAAGATTTACGTTTTATTATACATACAGGAACTGGAGTATAGGCCAGAGGTGAGAAGATTTATTAGAGTGGGGAGCAGAACAGACAGATCTACTGAAATACACTGCTGAGGGGAGCAGTAGGGAGACAGGAGAGATCTGCTGTGCCCTGTGGCTTAACTCCCTAGCAGGGGATTGAACTCATGCTGCAGGGGTTGTCAGTAGCTTGATAGTGCTGACTTTAACCCTTGCCCCACCTGGGAGACCCTGTTTTGAAGTGTTAAAAAATCTTATTAACATCTCAGAATAATTATGGCACATTGTCTTATTTTCCTTGGAAAGAGCTTATTGATTACTCATATAAGCAAAAAAAGCTTTGGTGAGAAAAGGAGAAAGTAACAACAAAAGAGAACAAACAACTCAAGAGTGATCTGGTAATAGAGAAATCTAGTCTGAAAAAGAGAAAACATTTATTATAAATGACAATTGTGATGGAGGTCGTAGGGGCTACTATAGAAGAGCTATTAGCTCTTCTTTCTCTTTATAGAAATCCTCTGATAAATCAGAGGCCAAAAATTTGAGTTAAAGAATTTTCAGTTCATGTCATATCCAGCATTCTGTGCCTTGTAGGTCCACTAAGTTGTAATTGAATTATTTCCTGAATTTACTGTCAAAATGGTAAGAGTTTTGTTTCAAACAGTAGATTTTTTCCTAATTTTTAAAAATTTATCTTTTGTGTCATTGATCATTTTTTAACAATGTTCGCTTTCTGGTCTTAGATGTAATCCCCATAGAATTTCCACCACCAATTCACCTGTGCACCATCACCACAGTCCCATGTGATCTTCCCTCTCCCTCTCCTGCAGAATGTCTCTGGTTTATGGTTGTCTGTTTATTTTTGTTTTGCTTTATTGTGTTTTTTATTGTTATTATTTTTTTCCTTGATCCCTTATTTGGGTCTCCTGTATTCCTCCTAGAAGTGAAACCATCTGATATTTTTCTTTTTCCTTCTGACTTATTTCACTGAGCATAATTTCTTCTAGCTTCTAGCACAAATGGCATTAGTTTATCTATTTTAATTGCTAAACAGTATTCCATTCGGTATATATACCACATCTTCTTGATCCAGTCATCTCTTTTTGGGCATTTGGGTTGTTTCCATGTTTTACCTATTATAAATAGTGCTGTAATAAACATAGAAGTACAGGTATTTTTTTTTTAATCAATATTTTTGTGTCTTTTGCCTAGATTGATAGGAATGGAATTGCTGGGTCATATGGTAGCTCCGTTTTCAGTAGTCTGAGGAACCTCCACACAGCTTTCCATAGTGGTTGGACCAGCTTGCATTCCCACCAGCAGTGTAGGAGAGTTCCTTTTTCTCCACATCCTCGCCAACATTTGTTGTTGCTAGTTTTTTTGATTTGTGCCACTCTTGTTGGTGTAAGGTGATATCTTATTGTGGTTTTAATTTGCATTTTCCTGATTATGAGGGATGTGAAACATTTTTTCATATGCCTGTTGGCCATTTACATTTCCTCTTTAGAGAAGTGTCTTTTAAGTTCTTGTGCCCATTTCTTGAGTGGATTATTTACTTTGTTTTTGTTGAGTCTTATGAGTTCTTTGTATGTCTTTGTGATTAGTCCCTTATCAGTTGTATGGAGTACAAAATTTTTTTTCCCATTCAGTGGAGTGTCTCTTTGTTTTGATTAATGTCTCAACTAACACCTAATTTTTTAACTTATCAAAATATATATATTCTAACTTAAATGATACAGATACATGTAATATAAAGAACATAGTTTCCTTTTTTCTCCACTATTCAGTATAGATCCTTTTACACCTTTTAAATTTTTAGGTGCCTTTTTTTTTAATCTTTTGACCTTGTTTATAGAATATTTGTAACATACAGTTTAAAAATTTTTCATTGTGAAATCTTTTTTTCTCTCTTTTGGTATCTCAGTCTTTTATCTCGCTTTGTATTCTTTTTGTTATTGATTTAGGTTTTGAGTTTTTTTTTTAAAGATTTATTTATTCATATAAGAACCTGGGGTACAGGCCAGAAGTGCAGGGATTGAGAGGATCCACCAGAGACAGAGTGGGGAGCAGAACAGGCAGATGGACTGAAATACACTGCTGAAGGGAGCAGCGGGCACAACAGGAGAGGTCTGCCGCACCATGTGGGTCATCTTTCTGGCTGGCAGCAGGGATCAAACTCGTGCTACAGTGGCTGCGTTTTGCTTCATAGTGCGTTCTTAACTCACTGCGCCACCAGGGGAGGACCCAATCTTGCTTTGTATTCTTAAAACTGTTTTTGACACTTATTTTCTTTCAGATGGAAAAAATATAAAAATTAAAATGAAAAATGCATTTAGTAACTTGGACTGCTTGACCTTTGGAATGTTTATTTCTTCCATAGCTACATCTCAAAATCATTTTATTTATTAAGGTGTAAGACTTTTGTATCTTATATCTCCTTAACATAGTGTCACATCAAGAATTAGTAAGCTGTGTGGGCTGGACTACTGCTGAAGAACTGTATTCATGTAGTGATGATCACCAGATAGTGAAATGGAACCTTTTAACCAGTGAAACAAGTCAAATAGTAAAACTTCCTGATGATATTTACCCAATAGATCTTCACTGGTTTCCAAAAAGTTTAGGTATAAAGAAACAGACTCAAGCAGAAAGCTTTGTCCTCACAAGTTCTGATGGTAAGTTTTAAAATAAATATATGTACTCAATTGAATTTAAAAAACATAATAGTTTGAATTACTCTTTCCATTATTTTACAAAATTGATATTTGTGGCTCTGCATACCTTCATCCATACATTTTATCCATTTGGTTTGTATTTTGACTATAAAACTTGTCATAAAAGATGAATAATGTATGTATATCTTTGATTTTCCTTTTTCTTTGCTCTCACCAGTTGTTAAGCTGTTATCAGTTTTGGTTTCTCATTCTTCAAATTTACCTTTACAAGATAACCACATGAAAAAAATATGGATATAACATATACTATTTAGTGCCTATTAAATATAGCCTTTGTTTGGTAGTGCATGTCAATTTCTTGTGAACACTTTTGGAAAGTTATTTGATTTGATCATAACTTTATTATTGGTGAGTAAAAAGCATGACTTTTGTCAATTTTTTGAATAAGTTACCTGAGAGGTTGTTTTCTCCACCACCATCCCTTATACCTATTTGAGCCTTTCTCCCTACCCCCGCCCTCTTAACCACTAAAACCTCACTTTTTTAGTATCTGCTATTTTTTTTTAGTATTTTCTTTTGTCATATCATCTGCTATGTAGCTATCCAATGTTTGTCTTTGTCATTCTGACTTGCTTTACTATATATAATGCCCTTGAATTCCTCTATTTTGCTGTAAATGATAACATTTGATTTTTACTTATGGCTGCAGTGTTCCAGTGTGTGGATATACTACATTTTCTTAATCCAGTCCTTTGTCAATGGGTATTTAGTTTGTTTCCACATACTAACTATTGTAAATAATATTGCCAGAAACATTGTAGGCCATATAATTTCTTGAGCTTATAGTATCATGCACAAAAGTTGGATTGCTGATTCATAAGGTATTTCCATTTATCAGTCTCTTTTTAAAAAAGATTTTCTTTATTTATGCTTACAAGAGCTGGGGTACAAATCAGAGACAGAGTGGGGAGCAGACTGGGCAGATCTGACTGAAATACACTGCTGAGGGTAGCAGTGGGCAAGGCAGAAGAGGTCTGCTGCACCGTGTGGGTCCCCTCCCTTGCTAGGGATTGAACTTGCACTCCAGTGGCTACAGAAGCTCCACAGTGAGGCGCTCAACCAACCTCTTGCACTACTAGGGAGGCCCTATTTTTTTAGTCTCTTAAGGAAATCCAGATTGCTTTCCAAAATGGCTGCATTATTTTCCATTAATAGGGTAATTTGGTTCCTCTTTCTTGGAATCTCTCCCAGTGGTTGTTTCTGGAATCATTTTAATATGTGCCATTCTCACAGGTGTGAGATGTTTCATTGTGATTTTACCTGCATCTCCCTTACTAAAAGTGATATTGAGCATTTTCCATATAGTTATTGGCTTTCTGGATATCCTCTTTGGTTAACTGTTCAGATCTACTGCCCATTTATTAATTGGATTTTGTTGTTTTTAAATTAAACACATTTTTTTGTGTATCTTGGGATGTTAACCCCTTGCCTGTCACATAATGTCTGAATATTTTCTTCCATTCAGTAGGATATCTTTTTAATCTACTTACATTTTTCTTTCACGGTGTAAAAACTTTTTAATTTGAGGTAATCCCAGTTAATTATTTTTGTTTTTATTTCCTTTGCAGTAGCGATTGAGTCTTTAAAAACATCTTTATTTTTAATGTAATAGGACAGATTGCCAATGTTTTCTTCTCTATATTTTTTATTGCAGGCCTTACATCTAGTTTTTTAATCCATTTAAATTTTTTTTTGCATGAAGTTGGAGAGTGATCCAATTTCATTCTATTTTATGTTGCCATCCTTTTCCCACCACTAATTGTTAGACTCCTTTTTCCATTGTATGACAATAGAAGATCCTAAAGACTCCACCAAAAACAGCTATTAGAAATAGTAAGTGAAAAAAAATGTGGCAGATTACAAAATCAAAATATCAAAAAATCTATACAACTTTTATATACAAATGAGGGAGAAGAAAAAGAAATTAAGAAAATAATTCCATGATCATAAATTTTGTCCTTTACCAAAATTTAGTATTAATATATGTGTGTTTATTTCTGGGTCATTCAATTCTGTTCCATTGATCCGTGTATCTATTTTTATTCCAATGCAATATTATTTTTTAAAGATTTATTTATTTATGCATACAAGCATTGGGGTACAGGCTAGAGGTGCTGGGAGGTGAGAGAGTCCACCAGACAGAACAGGGGGCAAAACAGGCAGATGGGCTGAAACACACTGCTGAGGGGAGCAGCGGGCCAGGCAGGAGAGGTCTGCCTGTGCCATGTGGGTCACCTCCCCAGCCGGCAGCAGGGATTGAACTCGTGCTGCAGTGGCTGCGGTTTGCTTCATAGATAGTGCATTGCTTAACCCACTGCGCCACCAGGTAGGGCCACCAATGCAATATTATTTTAATTACTTTTGCTTTATTGTATTTAGAGGAAACATGGTACTTCCACTTCTGTCCCTTTTTCTCAGGATTACTTTAGCTTGCTTTAAACCTTTTATAGCTCCACATTAATTTCAGTATATTTTGTTCTATTTTTTAATAAGATTTTTTAAAAAAGATTTATTTATTTAGGCATACAAGAGCTGGGGTATAGGCCAGAGTCACGGGAGGTGAGAGGATTCACTAGAGACAGGGTGGGGAGCAGAATAGGCAGATTGACTGAAATACACTGTTGAGGGAAGCTGTGGGTGCAGCAGGAGAGGTCTGCCCCAGGTGTATCCCCTCCCTGACCAGGGATGGAATTCGCGCTGCTGTGCAGAGGATACTCCACAGCAGGGAGCTCACCCATTGCACCACCTGGGCGACCCTATAAAAAAGAATATCATCGGTATTTTAGTGGAGATTGCATTAAATCTACGTACTGCTTTTGGTAGAACAGTAATTTTGATTATATGTATTCTTCCCACCAATGAGTATGGAATAGCTTTCTATCTCTTTATGTCTTATTCATTATCCTTTAGTAGAGTCTTAAAGGATTTCAGTGTGTGAAGTTCTTTACTTCCTTGGTTAGTTTCCAGATATTTGATTCTTTTTGATGTGATTGTAAATGGAATTATTTTCTTAATTTCTTCTTATTCTCCCGCATTTGTATATAAAAGTTTTATAGATTTTTTTTATATTTTGATTTTGTAATCTGCCACATTTTTTTTTTATTTATTATTTCTAATAGCTGTTTTTGGTGGAGTCTTTAGGATCTTCTATTGTCTAAAGACAATGATAGTTTCACTACTTTTCCAAAGTTGCTTTCTTTTATTACCCTGATATTGTATGATTGCTCTAGCTAAAATCTCTAATACTAAATTAAACAGATTGGGTATCAGTGGGCATCCTTATCTTTTTCCTGATGTTCAAGGGAAAGCTTTCAGTTTTTCACCATTAAGTTTAATAAGTTTATGATCAATCCTTATTATATTGAGGTAGGTTCCTTCTGTTTCTATCTCATTAAGAGTGTCATAAATGGAGGTTGAATCTAGGCAAATGCTTTCTTTGCATTTATTGCTAAGTTATATGGTTTTTATATTTTCTTTTATTGATATGATATATTGTATTAGTTGATTAACATATATTAAGTCATCCTTGCATTTCTGGTTTATATCCCACTTGATCATGATGTATAGTCATTGTAGAGTATAGTTGAATTTCAAATGCTAGTATTTTGTTGAAGATTTTTGCATTGATATTCATTGGGAATATTGGTCTATGGTTTCTTTTCTTGTGTTATCTTTGGTTTGGGTATTAGGGTAATGTTGGCATCATAAAGTATATTGGGAATATTTCTTCTTCTTGGAATTTTAAAATAATATATAATTTTTTTTAAAGCTAGCCCTGGGCTTTTGTTTTAGGGGTGATATTTGATTATTGTTTCAACTAATATGACCGTGGTTGATTTCTTCAACTCTCTGGTTTGATTTAGTCTTGGTAAACTATATTCTGGAAATTTGTTCATTTCTTCAAGGTTAGTGAATGTATTGATACATAGTTGTTCATAGTAATTTCTTATGGTTCTTTGTTTTTCTCTGCTATCTATGGTAATGTCTTCTCTTTCATTTCTAATTTCATTTATTAATATTTTCTCTCTTCTTTTTTTTGGTTTCGGTATTAGGGTAATGTTGCCATCAAAGTATATGAGCCTAGTCTAGAGAATTATTAGTTTTGTTTATTTTATCAAAGAACAAACAAAAGTTTGTCCTTTCCTTTCTTTTATTTCTTTCCACTCTTGTTTTTATTATTGGTATTGTTCTACTAGCATTGGGTCTTATTTATTCTTCTTTTTAAAGGTGCCTTAAGTGTAATAGTGAGTTTTTTATTTAGAATTTCTCTTGCTTCTTAATGTTGGCCTTTATTGGAATTATCTTTACTCTTAAAGGTCACTTTCACTGTATCCCTTAAATTCTGACAGCTTGTTTTCTTGTTTATGTTAGTCTTGAGGTATTTATTTCTGCTTTAACTTGTTCTTTAATCTTATAGCTATGAAACAATGTTTTTTAGTCCCTTTTTAAAAATAGTTCTTTTCTGACTTTATGGGATTATAGTCAGAAAGATTACAGGGTGAGGATTATAATTAAGACAGGGTCACAAGTCAGGAATTATTATTTGCCTGCAAGTATGGAGACTTGCCCTTGGGTGTTCACTCCAGTTCTTAAATTCTGGGTGTTTCAAATTCTGGTTAATGTTGTCTTGGCTTTGGACAGAGGTAGGGCAGGTGTTTTATATGTGAGAGGCACAGGTTGGCATAATAGTCTCTTGACGATGGGATGTAGGTGATCCGATCTGTATACCCCACACCAACCCCATTTCAGGCTCTAGTTGTTCTTGTTTGAGAATCACAGGCTCAAGACCATCACTGTATCCTTACTGCTATAGTTCACCAGTGGGGCATCCTCTGTCCTACACACCAACTCTATATGTCCTTTCTCCACTATAGTCCCCGGTTTTTAAAGTTCCCAAAGTGAGTTTATGGCCCTGAATTAAAAAACAGCAGAGAGGTGCTATCTGGCAGTTGCCTCTTCCTTTTCATGGATTGTACTGCCTTGGCATGACTTCAAACACAGTTTAATTAGTTTTTCCTACTTCTTTCTGTACTCTAGTAGTTTTTGATGCATATATTAGTCATCCATTTGTCATTCAAGGGTCATTGTCCTTTTTTAGGGTGTATTTTTGTAAGAGTGTCTTTGCTCTGTTGGCATCTTGATGGTTCACTAATTTTTCTAGTTTTAAGGAAGTTTTCATTTTCTTTGAAATCTATCTGCTATGTCAATTTAGGAGTACATTCATCAGAAGTAGAAGAAACTTCTTTGGCTAACTATGCATGGACTTTTTTTTTTTTGGTTCACCTAGTTTAAGGGATAGATCTTCAAGCACAGCTGCATTAGGCCCCAATGTTCACTATCTTTTACATAGGTTTCCCCTATATTATTAGCATGATGGCAGTTATCAATTTCAGGTTCATTGTAATAGAAAAGAAACATCAATGTAGAGAGTTCTTCCTCCTCAGTATCATTTGCATGCCAGTTACAGAGAGGGTTTTGGGTGAGCCTGAGTCATGTGTCCACCAGTGAGTGGTTACCACTTTTGTCAAGAGAAGGGACACTGATCGACTGAATAATGCAGGTCTCAGGCCACCTAACGGGAGAAGGAAAGAGGGAAGGAAAGAGAACTAGGGTAGAGAGGCTGTGGGCCATAATAGAATCAGATTCTAGTTTTTTTTACAAAAACTTAGTGGTATTTTTTAAACCTTATTTTTATGAACCTTGATTAGTGGTATTTTTTAAACCTTATTTTTATGAACCTTGATTAAATGAGGTATTATATGAAAGTACTTAAATACAAAGTACCTGACCTTAGAAGACTGACTCTGAATCACAGTGCAATTTAGTATATATCAGATGATAAATGAAAGGTTTTTTTTTTAGAGAAAACTTAATTTTGCACTTAAAGAAAGGTTACAAGAATTATACAAGTAACTCATGCATATCTTTTATCCAATCTCATTTGTTAACATTTTGTGCCATATACTTTATCATTGGCTCTTTCTCACTGTCCCTTTCTTGTCCTTCCCTTTCCACCCACACTGTTTTCTGAAACATTTGAGAATAATTCTAAACATGCCCCATAATCAAAAGTACTACTGAGCATTGCCTACGAACAGTAATTTTCTGTTACGTAACTATAATACATTGCTCAAAATCAGGAAATTTAATATTGATGCAATACTGTTAATTATTCTACTCTTCATACACAAATTTTATTAGTTTTTTATAAAAATTTGTTTTTTGTTTTGTTTTTGCTTTTATCGTAATTGTCTAGCCTTCTTAAGTCTGGAGAAACTCCTCAGTATTTCTTTTATGATGTTGGTAGTTTTGAGTAATGATGTTGGTAGTTTTGAGTAATTATAGGCCTGTTATTTTTATTAGACTATCCCTCAATTTGTGTTTGCACTTTCCTCATGATAGATTCAGTTTATATACTTTTGCCTGCTTACTTGCTTATGTCAGATTAGACTTACTAGATTCTGATTTAAGTATATAATTCTTGTAACCTTTAAGTGCAAAATTAAAAGTTTTTTCTTAAAAAAATAAACCTTTCATTTATCATCTGATGTATACTTAATTAGGATATCAGATTGGGAGATTTATTATATTTCATCAATTATTGGTGATATCAACTTTGGTTATTTCAAGAGGTTGTGTTCACCAAATTAATCCACTGTAAAGTTGCTGTCCTCCCTTTTAAAAAATAATTTGTGACAGTATATTTTCAGACTATGTAAAAATATTCACTTCCTTCTTAAACTGCTTCCTACTATCTTAGCATCCATAGATGATTCTCGACTGAATCATTTATTACTAATAAGATGATTACCAAATGACGATTTTAATTCCATAAATCCATATTGATTAGTTGGTATTCTACTGTAAGGAAGTAGAATTCTCCTGTCTCCTGCCCACTTACTTGCTTATGTTAGATTAGACTTACTAGATTCTGATTTAGGTGTCTTGTTACAATCACTTAAAAATTTTGATGTGAAAATTCCCAGATTCAGCTATTGATGACCCCCATCAAGCCAGTCTCAGTGACTTTTTCCTTTTTGTTATGTGTCATTATTTTTGAGCACTTCTTTGCTCGCACAATATGTTCCAGGATCATCTCGTATTTCTCCCAAAGAGACCTTTTCTTTCTTTTTTGGGTGGTGAATGGTATTTAAAAATCAAGAAGAGAATTTTAGCTGTGTTAATTTTAATGGTGTATGTTTGCTTCAAGACTGTCAGAGGACACAGCTATGAAATATGAATGTAAGTGTATATTTAAAAACATACGTATTTGCAGCTGTTTGTCTCTTTCTCTTCTCCTTATTTTTCTCTCCCTGCCTTCCTTCCTTCCTTCCTCCTTCCTGCCTTCTCATCTTCCTGCCTTTCTTTCGATACTAGAAATCATGAGTTCACTTTGATAGCCCTCCCTCCCATTCTACCCCCATATTTTGAAACAGTAAGGAAGTCTGGCTCCCTTATTCTCAATATATTTACTCATTTTGCTCAGTGCTTTAATACACAGTAGGTTGTTTCAGAATTGCTAATCTATACCACCACACAAAATTGTTCCAGTATATGTTTACTGTTGTTTTTAATCTTTATACTGAGGATATGGAGTCAAAGTCCTTTGTTAAAAGGTTACTGTATTGTCCCTCTGCTTAAGTGTGGTAATGTTATTCATTTAAAATAAAATTAACTGTATTAGTTTTAATTTATTTCCAGTTAAAGTCCATCTTTCCTCATCATTGTTGATCAGATATTTTTAAATGTTAACATGGATAGTTTCTCAATGTCAAATCTATACAAAAAATATACTCAAGACACTGTTGCTACACCTTGTTTCTATTGACTCTCTGTAAGTGACCAATCTCTTTCATTCTGGGTTGTCTTTTCTCTGTTTCTTCTGGCAAAAATAAACCGATACATGTGCTTTTTCTCATTTCATCTTTTTAATTAAATGGCACGCCACATATTTTATTTGCATTTTCCTTTTTAACCTTAACAATATGCGAGGATGATTTTTATCTGGTGAATATGAACAGTAAATATAGTTAGTCTTGATAATATTTGTTTTCTACTTTCCTGAATTATTAAAATTACTTAATTACACTTAAAAAAATAATTACTTGCATCTCAATTTAATATTGGCTTTAGATAAAACACTTATTTTGATAGGGGAAAAGTTTAAAGTAAAAAAGAAGTAATTTAGAAGATAAATTTAAAAGATTAAATAAGAGAAAATGTATTATGACTCTTGAGAAAAACTAACGTTTCATTTTATTTTTAGGTTTACTATATAAAAAACCAAATAAGGGAGCATAACATGCCACAACTAGATGTGGGAAGGAGAGAGAACTGACAGAGTAGTTGGGTATTTTCTCAAAGGCTACGATGAGAAATTTCTGGGATCTTATGAAAGAGAGAAAGGGATTGTAGATCAAAGAAAAGAAGTAGAAGAGTGAGACAGAAAACAGCACCCCAGAGATGAAAGAGAATTTTTTTTATAAAAGAAGGAAGTGGATGCCATCAGATGGTCAAAGGATTTCTTGTCAGATAAACATGTAAGGTCATTTTACATATTGGTATTTGTTAATGCATTAAAATATAAGCTGTTATGACTTTAAAAAGTAAAAGCTGTTATGATAAATAAAACATATAACATGAGATCTACCCTCTTAACAAATTTTTAAATTTATTGTGTAGCTTGTTAACTATCACTACAATGTTGTACAGCAGAGAACCTTTTTATTTTGTTTGATATGACCCAATACTTAAAAAAGTTTCCTCAAGATTTAATTAATTGCTCAAACTATTCTCTTTTCCAGATGCCAACAGCTTTCTTTTAATTTTTCTCCTTCAAGGCAGAAAAAGTTATAGTTTGTTTGTTTTTAAAGATTTATTTATTATGCATACAAACAATGAGGTATAGGCCAGAGTTGCGGGCAGTGAGAGACAGAGTGGGGAACAGAACAGGCAGACTGACTGAAACACACTGCTGAGGGGAGCAGCAGGTGAGGCAGGAGAGGTCTGCTGCGCCATGTGAGTCCCCTCCCTGGCCAGCAGCATGGATTGAACTCATGCTGCAGTGGCTGCGGTTTGCTTCATAGTGTGTTGCTTAACCCATTGTGCCACCAGGGAGACCCCGGAAAAAGTTATAGTTTTAAAATTTTTTATTACCTTTTCTTTTTCCAATATCCTCCCTTTTTTGTGTTAATGGTTACATTCAAAAAAGATCTCTGGGATTTGGGGACCTGGAACTGAATACATAAAGCAGACTTTTATGAGGTATTCCCTCTCCTCCAAGATTATTACCTCTTTTTGAATATTTCATGTAGCTGTATTCCACTTTTTAGAGAAGATTTTTTTTAAATAACATGCTAAAGTATTTACATTTAAAATAACAATTATTTCAAATGAATTATGAGAGCTGGTATATAAACTAATTGTGGTATAAAATCTTTTGTAAAGTCATTGGAGACCCCTTAAATTATATTTAGTGAAAGTTGCTTTTTAAGTGTGTTTTATTAGATATTTAAAATAATTTCCACATTCTCTTATTAGTTAGTACGTCTATTTTTAAGTCTCACTTTAAAAAAAAGTATTTGTTTTTATCAGAAGTTAGTGGTTACTGATTGCTTTGAGGCTTTTTTCTGCAACTATCTGCCAGAATATTTCTGCTGTTCAGTGATCTGCAAAAGTGTTCATGTGCTGTTTCTCCTAACACCTTGTTCCAAGCCTTCTCATGTTTCCAGAGAAATTTTTTCTTTCTTTTTTTGTTTTTAAAGATTTATTTTTATTTATGCATGCATGCAAGAACTGGGGTGTAGGCAAGAGATGTTGGGGGGTGGAAGGTGGGTTGAAAGGATTCACCTGAGACAGAGTGGGGAGCAGAACTGGCGATTCTACTGAAATACACTGCTAAGGAGAGCAGTGGGCAAGACAGAGAGGTCTGCTGATCATGTGAGTTACCTCCCTGGCTGGGGATAGGATGGAACACACAACGAAAGTGCTGAGACTTAACCCTAAGCCATCGGGGGTCCTCCAGGGACATTTCTTAAAGCATTTCTAACTCAAAAAAAAAAATAAAAGTTTCATATATTTTAAAAAAATTACTTCTGGTGCTCATTTATAATTTTTTCTTTTAAATTTATCTTTTATTTAATAACAGTGATTTATACCTCAGGACTTAAATATCCATGTTTTTAAATATAAATCAGCCATTGTCTGTTTAATAAATCAATAAATGAATAGTCTCATCCCTAGCAAATAATTAGAAATAAATTAATTGGTCTCTAGTTTTGTTCGTGTATTTTTATAAAGATCATAGGAAAGTTGGAGAGAAGAACCAAAAGGTTATTAATTGGATATTTGTGAGTTTGAACATACTTAATGTAATTTTTTTATTTGTGCTTTACTCTGGGCGTGTTAATCAAGCAATTTGTAACAGTCAAGCAGGATACAAAAGCCAAAGTTTATTGAGTGCCTGATCTACACAAAGAACTAACCTAAGTTGCCCAGTATATGTCCTCTATGCTGTCATATGAAACAAAATAATTTTAGCATTTTTCTGAAAGTCATTATTAGTGATTTTAGGATAAGAAAAATCAGTGATCTACCTATATATATATATATATATATATATATATATATATAACATTTCTAAAATGGAATACATTGAAAAACAACTTCTAGACCCTTTATTTCTGGTTCAAGAATTGTTTGGTTAATCTCTTTGCTGATAGATCTGTTCAGTATATGCAATAGTTGTTTATTTTGTAAAATACTCTGTGCTAGGTGATATACTACATTTGGTGAAACAGACCTAGATGAAATAAATAATGGCTGCAAGATTAGCTTTCACTTACTATGTCTGCCAGATTAGCTTTCCACTTACTATGTCATCTTTACAGTTCCCTCATTTGTGACTCCCCCCTTCTATTTTCTCTGTAAAGCAATGCATTTTAAAAAAGCACATCCAAACTAATTTTAAGTAGTCCTATAGAGTAACACAGTTGGATTCCAAGTAATAACACAGTTGGATTCTAAGTAATCTTGCTTCACTGAAAAATGACCCAACATTAAGTATAAAATTAAAAGGAAGGTATGGGACAAAGTAGATGGTAATAGTGTGTGGCAGATGAAGAAAAGGGTTACTTTACTGTTAAGGGCCTGAAAAATGAATGAATATTAGGAAAAAGAAGCTGTCAAGTTCAGAAAGAAAAGAAAAAAGTGTCTTTTTTTCAAGGTACTGAGTTTGGTTTCTGAATTGGTTAAATTTAACAAATGTTGGTTATATAAAGCACTGTTGCAAATAAAAATATGACTAAGACATGGCCTCCTGCCCTAAAAGGAATCACAGCCCAATAAAAGTACTGCAACACAGCTACAAATCATGTGGACTGTAGAAAACAAAAATGAAGGAATAATTTAGTTGGTGGAAATAGGTAGATATTCAGTGAAGTAACCACAGGGTATTAGGTATTAAATGTTTTTTATTTATTTTTTAGGTAGTAAATGTTTTTACTAGGCCATCTGAAAAACATCTGACTTAAATATTGATAAATCGTTGATACTAGGTGAGAATCTCAAAAAGTTTTTTGTTTTTTTTTAAATTTAATATTTATAGATATGTTTTATTTTTTAAAGATTTATTTATTTTTGCACACAAGAGCTGGGGTATAGGCCAGAGTCGCAGGAGGTGAGAGGATTCACCAGAGACAGAGTGGGGAACAGAACAGGCAAAGAGACTGAAATACCCTGCTGAGGGGAGAAGAGGGCAAGGCAGGCAGGAGAGCTCTGCGGAGCTATGTATGTCCCCTCCCTGGCCGGGGATTGAACTACTGCTGCTGTGCCGCAGATACTTCACAGTGTAGTGCTCAACCCGCTGCACCACCAGGGAGGCCTCTATAGATATATTTTAATTGAGGTAATATTGGGATACCTCCATCAGGTGTTACCACCATAGTGTACCCACAACCAATTCACCCATATCCCACCACCATAAACCATTATGCTTCTTTCCCTCTGGTCTTACTGTTCCTCCCTTTGGTGCTTCATTCTGTAATCAGCTATCAAGGGTTGGTTTTCAAGTTTGTCTTTATTTGACTTAGTTTAGGTACTTTATATTTCACATATTAGTATCTTTCTCCTTCCGACTGACTTAGCGTTATCCCTTTAAGCTCCACCTACCATTCTGACACCCTCTCCACCTAAGGACACCTTGTATCCTTAGATCTCAGAAACTAAGCAGGGTTCAGCCTGGTTAGTACTTGGATGGGAGATCAATGAAATGTCTTAAGAGTTAAACAAAATAAATCAGAAGCGAAATGCAATTAGGTAATTACATTATTATTTTACTGCGAAAATGTGTATGCATGTATTTTCATTTAGTGATAAATTTCTCATTTCACTGTACTAAATTATACTATATTACTGGACTTTATGATTACTCAAAACCACACCTTTCTTTTTTGACTTTCCATAGCACTTACTCTATGCACATCGATTTGTCCCCTTGACACCTCATATAGTTGCTTTTGTCCTTTAAAGTTGTCCATTATTTACTTTTTGCCTCTAAGATGGGTAAACTTTTGGTTTACCTGTGTCTGGCAGAGTATGAAACCATATAAGGTAAGACTTTTAAAATTTGGAATTAACAACTGTTAATTAAACAGGAGGTCTTCAGACAGAGGTGACTCTAGTGCCATTGACCTCGTGAGCAAACCAAAATCTAAACCTGTAAATGTCTCAAGATTAGGAAATTGAAACCTAAGGACAACAAGTTACAACCAGCCAAGTAGGCTAAAGCTATAGTCAGTCAATAATTTCCTTAGTTCTTTGGTATTTTTCTTACTCTGCAACTCTCATCTAACTACTTCTGATTTGGTGCTGCCTGCTTTGAAGAGATTTTTGTACAAACTTAAAATTTTCAGTGTTTCAATTGATCTTTTAATATCATGTAGCTATTTTGGGTGTTCTCTTTTATATCTTTTCCAACTTTTCTTTTAAAAAGTCTTTAAAATGCAAGATTGCAAAAGTCTGCTTGAAGTAGGTTTTCTTCACATTTTTCTTTACCCTCATCGGCCATATCTCAGCAGAGTTTTATTGTCCCTCTGAACTATTATAGCCCTATATACATATTCTGTTTTCCCTATTTAAAGTTTAGTTTTTGTGCCTGTTTTCCAGATACACTAGTGTGCTCATTGACATTAAGAGTAATTATGTTATTTGCCTTTGTGTTGCTAATACCTACTTCTGTAGTCCAGTTGTAGGCAAACAACTGATGTTATTTGATTGGATTAACTTTGTGAGATGAACTTTTGAATATAATTTCTTTCAGGTAAATTTCATCTGATTTCTAAGTTAGGAAGAGTGGAAAAAAGTGTAGAAGCTCACTGTGGAGCTGTACTTGCAGGAAGATGGAATTATGAAGGGACAGCATTAGTTACTGGTAAGTTGTCTACAAAAAAAAAGCTTAAATGAATTTTTTAAAGAAAGATTTGCAAAGAAATAATATTTTTATTTACAATAGTGTCTTTTACTGTCTAATAGTAAATAATTGGGACAGTATCAACAGACTGCTAATATTTTAATTCAGAATCTCACATTAACTATTAGTTTTCTTATGTGATGTGGAGAATATTCTGTCAAAGAAAGTTTTTGGAATGGGTAAGTATAAGTTGTAATTCTTTTTTCTCAAGTATCTACAAATAGTAAAAAGCACCCAACCTACCAACTTAGCAATGTGTTTTTTTTTTTTTTTTGCTTGATTCCTTCCTTTCTCACTTTCTCCAATTTTCTACCTTCCCTAGCTTCCTCCCTGCCTGCCTGCCTACCTGCCTTCCTTCCTTTTCTTTTTTCCTAGGAGAAGAAGTATGAGAAGGAAATCAATAGACTACATTATGTAACATATATGTCCCAAAATGAAGTATTTATTTTCTCAGTAATGTTTCTCAGTAATTTTCCTCCCACCCCTTATTTTCCATAGTCCCTTTCTCCCCTTTACCTTCTTAACCTCAGATCCCTCAGTATTCATTAATATTCACTGATTTTTAAAAGTGCTTTTACATTATTGAATTGTCTGCTACGTTAGTGTACAGTATTTGTTTTTATCATTCGGACTCACTTTACTACATACAATCTCTCAGGCTCCTCCCATTTTATTGAAAATAGTATTTCATCCTTTCTTATGGCTCCATAGTGTGGCTGTATCACATCTTCTAATGTGATATATGATCTAGTCACCCATCGATGAGCATTTAGGCTGCTTCCATGTCCTGGCTATTGTAAATAATGCTGCTGTGAATACTGGAAAATATGGACTTTTTGCATTCATTGACGGTTTCATAGTCTTTGGATAGATGCCCAGGAGTAGGATTGCCATACATACCAATTTGTATGGTATTTCCAATTTTAGTTTTTTAAGGTATATCCAAAGTGCTTTCCATATTGGTTGCACCAGTTTACATTCTCACCAACGGTGTCATAGGGTTCCTTTTTCTCTACATCCTCTTCAGCACTTGCTGTTGGGGGTCTTTTTACTATGTCATTCTTACAGGTGTGAGATAGTATCTCATTGTGGTTCTAACCTGCATCTCTCTTACTGGAAGATGAACATGTTTTCATTTTTATTGGCCATCCACATAGCCTCTTTGGTGACTTATCTGCTCATATCTGCTGCCCATAAAAGTTGTAATTTGTCAAAATTTTAAAATTCAAAATATTCTCATTTAACTTGACCTTTATCCCCTTCTACCTCTCACCCATCTCCTATCCTTTTCTGTGGACTCTCAATCTTCAGCTATTTATATTGGTTGCACAACAGATTAACCAAAAGTTAGTGTTGTACGATAATAAGGATGTTTATTTCATAGTTTCTGTGGGACAATGTACAATTTAGCTTTTTGGTCTGATTCCAGACTCTTGAGGTTATAGCCAGGAAGTTGCATGGGACTAAAGTCATGTGAGGCCCTGGTTGAGACTGCAGGATATGCTTCCAAGATGCTCATCATGTGTGCAAGCAGCTCCTCTTTGTTGGCAGGAGGCCTTAGGTCACTTACAGTCATTGTATACCTCTCCCATAGGACTGTTTGAATGTTCTAACAGCATGACAACTAGCTTCCCCCGAGTGAGTGATGCAAGAGGGTAGCCACAATATATTTTATGATCCACCTTGGAAGTTATACTCCATCATTTCTACCACATTCTGTTTGACACATGTCATAAAGAATAGTGTACACTAAAGGTGAGAGAAATTAAACTCTCTTGAAAGGAGGATAGCAAAGAGTTTGTGGGTGTGCTTTCAAACCACCTAGTCCTTGGTCCTTCTACAGAACTTTACTTAGTGAGTTGTCTTTTCTCTTGCCTGTCTTCAACTTCTCCTTTTCCACTGGTTTCTTTTCATCTCTAAAATTGAGAAGAATCAAATAAAAATCCCTCTTTAAAAAAATAACTTTTTAGCTACACTTCCTCTTTCTTTCTTCCCCTTTCAGACAGCAGCCATTCAAAAGAGTAGTCTTACTAATTCACTCAGTTCAGTCCTCAGCTTACTAATATTTGACAGCAACTCTTATTATACTGAAAGCAACTTTCTTTGAATTCTGTGAATTTGTTCCTAAAGTAAAAATATAAATTATTATTTTCTCTTTACAGTTGGAGAAGATGGGCAAGTAAAAATTTGGTCAAAGACTGGAATGCTAAGATCAACTTTAGCTCAACAAGGTATGTATTAAAATCAATAAAAATGTTTTAATATTTTTCTTTAAAAACAGTGATTAGCTCCTAAGACTGATTTTGGTCATGTTTAAATCCTGAAATGACTTATTACTGTTTAAAATTTTTCCCTTTACTTTTCATGTTGCCTAATGAACAATGGTAGCTGTATTATTTGAACCAAGCTATATTAGAAATACTTTTTTTTTTTTTTAAAGATTTATTTATTTATGCGTACAAGCACTGGGGTACAGGCCAGAGGTGTGGGGGGTGAGAGGATTCACCGCAGAGAGCAGAACAGGCAGATCAACGGAAGTACACTGCTGAGGGGAGCAGTGGGCACAGCAGGAGAGGTCTGCCGCGCCATGTGGGTCCCCTCCCTGGCTGGCAGCAGGGATGGAACTCGTGCTGCAGTGGCTGCGGTTTGCTTCATAGTGTGTTGCTTAACCCACTGCGCCACCGGGGAGGCCCTATATTAGAAATACTTAAGGATTTTTTCTTTGTTAATAAAGCTGTAAGATGCAGTTGTAGGTTAATGGTTCTTTAAAAACTAATTCTGAAGCATATCTTCTTTAGAATAGGATTGGGTGTCTAGTTAAGTAAATAATTATAATAGAAGGGCCCTCCCTGGTGGTGCAGTGGGTTAAGCTACACACTATGAAGCAATCCACAGCCACTGCAGCACGCCTTCAATCTCTGCTGCTGGCCAGGGAGGTGACCCACATGGCGCAGCAGACCTCTTCTGCCTCGCCTGCTGCTCCCGTGAGCAATGTATTTCAGTCAGTCCACCTGTTCTGTTCCTCGCTCTGTCTCTGGTGGATCCTCTCACCTCCCGCATCTCTGGCATGTACCCCAGTTCTTGTATGCATAAATAAATAAATCTTAAATAAAATGGTAGTAGAAAATATTGAAGTAGCTCTTATTTAAAAAGACCTGTTGACTTCCAAATATTATCATCCTTTCCAAATTATGTGGACATTTGATTTCTGTATGAATGGAGGGAAGCAGACAACCTGATGATCTAAAACTTGGTAAACTAACTACTTAGAATTGTATTTGAGTTTCCATGTTAATTGGGAAGAGTACTCATAAAGCCAACCCAGTGGTCATTCCTTTTGAGATCTAGGTTGTATACATTTTTTTTCCATGTGCAATTTATTTTCCTAATTGGCTTTTACCTAGGAATAATAAAATAGTTTCAGTGTTGACTTGAGCACATGTCTATTGATCTTTAGAGACAGGTTACCAAAATGTTTGCAGGCTGTTCTTCAGAAGTCATGTGACGAAGCATCTCCAACAACTGACTTCTAAAAATTTCCAGATTTAATTTTTAAAATCATATTTACTGTTTGGAGAGTGTTAAAATAATTGTAGTTCTTTAGATACACATTAGCTAAATGTTAGCAAAAGTAACCAGAACTACTGGGTAGTGATTATCTCCTGAGGTTAGTTTAAATCTTTGCTACAAGTAGTCTCCAAGTAGAATATTTACTCAAAAGTAGAAAATTAGAGTTCATAGAAGCATTCATGGTAAGTTTCAGTAAGGAAATGACGTCAATTTATGGTTACTTTAGTAATAAATTCTACCATTAGAAAATAATTTTTAATTTAATTTTCTACTGGGGATGCAGATTAACTTTTGCCTTTATGGCATTAGTTAGGGCTAATTATCCAGCATCCATGTTATCATGTCTGGTTTATAAGAGCAAGTGACAGAATCCTTTAAAAGTACCACTCCTTGTACCTGGAGCTGCTGCTGAGAGGTAGCCCTTTTCTTTCTTTTTTAGTGCCTACAGAAGACACTTAGATCTTAAGAGAAATTTTCAAAGTTTATTTTACTACCCACTACAGTAATTGAACTTTTGCTTAACTCTCTACCAGTGTCCTCTCAGGCTCCTTCTGTTTCCTTTTATTCTTCCCAGTCATCTATTGTCCCTTTTCCTACCCTCCAATCCACCTTTTTAAGCTTTCCAAAGTCTCAAGTTGAAACTTAAATTAAGTTGTTTAGTATAAACATTGTTAATCATAGATGGTTAACATAATGTTATGAGTTGTGTATTGTAGTTTACCTGAGTAATGGGGCCAGAAACCAAATTACTAGTTATGTCACTTTTAAGCTCAGCGTGCATTCAGAGTTCTCAAACTTGCAAGGGCAGTTTGAAAGCATAATACTGGGTTCTCAGAAAAGTCATGATGTATTTTTTCTGTTTTTGTTGCAAAAATGCATCATATCTCTTCCTGCACCCAAAATATTCATAAATCAAGGACTTTTTAGAAATCAGAGTTACAGACAGGTGGTCTGTGAACTGAATTTGGTTTAATAGCATGGTTAAAAGTCAGGACATTTCACATACAAATTTGGGTTTCTGGTGTATTGAAAAATTGGATGATCTGGCAATGTTGGGCCTGCTTTCCAGAATAAATACAATGAGCTGGATCTGAGTAATGACTGCTTCATTTTTTTTTTTTGGGTCGGATTTAAGCTTATCTTACTTCTACTCCTAATACTAAATTCATTTATGTAATAGAACACAACATAAATCTCTGAAGGGATTTAAATTTCTGTAATATTATCAAATGTGCTTTGATAATAATAGTGATCATAAAATTTTGATTAAACTTTGTACCTTACAGAGAGCACTTAAATATTTTCATGCATTTTTTTAAAAGATTTTATTTATTTATGGATACAAGAGCTGGGGTACAGGCCAGAGATGTGGGGGGGTGGTAAGAGGATTCACCAGAGACAGAGTGGGGAGCAGAACAGGCAGATCCACTGAAATACACTGCTGAAGGGGCTGCAGGCGAGGCAGGAGAGGTCTGCTGTGCCATGTCAGTCACCTCCCTGGCCGGGGATTGAACTTTTGCTGTAATGGCTGAGGATGCTTCATAGTGCGTTGCTTAACCCCTTGCACCACTAGGGAGGCTCCTGAACATCTTTTTATATGCTCATTGGTCATTTGTATATCTTCTTTGGAGAAATATCTGTTTAAATCCTTTGTACATTTTTAACTGGGTTGTCTTTTTGTTGAGTAGGAAGTTTTTTATATGTTCTGGTTAATAGACTTTTATTAAGGATATGTTGTGCAAGTGCTTCTCCCCATTCTGTGGGTTTCTTTTTCGTTTTTTTGTTATCCTGTCAAGCATATTTTTTCTTTAACAATTGTGAATATCTTATAGGAAATACTTGAAAATACTTGAATACTTATTACCAGAAAATGGATTAGTTTCTATGCTTTGAATATTTTATCCTAAGAATTTTAATATGTTGTTCTAGAAGATTCAAAAGTAAAACATACAACACATGTATGTATCTATATGTCAGGAATTATATATGGTAAATATAACATGTTTTGTATGTAATATTATATGTATAAAGTATTTTATCAGGAATTCTTCATATGATTAACTTTCTGGACTGTCCTAACAATGTCAAACAATGAGATGCCAAATATGACCACATACATTGTAAAAATAGCACTGAGAAAGAACAACAGGAGAATGAATCAGCCATGTCTTGGTTTTATGCTTTTGATAAGTTCAGCTGAATATAAAAATAGCTACAACTTGTTTGTTTCCAGATAGCCAGACACCTTTCGTTGGCACACCAATAATTATAGAAATGCATCAGGTCCTCAAAAAATGTTATGTTGGTAAGAAGGAAACGATGAGCAAAACTATGTTATCAAGGACCTACCATTGTTTTATCTATTCTTTAGCATGAAGTTACAGTTTCCAAGAACTTACCTACTATTTTAAGTGAGAGCTTACTGTGCTAAGTCCTAAGCATTGAAAGAAAGACTGCAGGTGACCCTTATACTTATCTCTGGTCACTTTACCAAACTTCTACATCACTTATGATATTACCTGTTTAATATTCTGCATTCCAAAAAATATGCAGATAAGCGCATTTCACTTAAAAAATACATTTAAAAATAGATAAAATACTTAAATTCTTATAATACAAACCTTAGTTTTCACATTCATTAAAATATTTTAGAATTACTCAAACATGAGAATTGGGAATGTGTTTATTTGGAAGAGAACTACTGTGTTTTTTCTTCAGAGGAAAAAGTGGACCTAAAACATGACATTATGGGACCATTTGAAACAGGCTGGCAAATCTTATCTCTAAACTTCAGTGGAAACTTCTTTTTTTAAAAAAAAAATTTATTTATACATACAAGAGCTGGGGTATAGGCCAGAGTTGCGGGAGGTGAGAGGATTCACCAGAGACAGAGCCAGGAACAGAACAGGCAGACTGACTAAAACACACTGCTTGTGTTCAGAAACTTCTCACTGAGCGTGCACATGACCACAGGTGAGAGGCCTCCCACTATACTCACTGTGTACTTAGTATACACTCGTGACAACAAGGCCCCTTTAATATCATCAGAGGAGACACCGCTGCACCCATCATACCACAATATAGTAACTAGGCAGGATGCTTTGGTTCATGATATTTACCATATTAGTATCCCAGCTCTAATCATGACTGCAAAGGTTGTACCAATTGTCATCCAAAAGCCTCTCAATTCTTGAGAATGGGAGTTCTCCTTTTTGATAGGGCAGACAAGGCTGTTAACCCAGTACTTTCTGCTAAGTAAATACAGTCTGATTAAATTCTATCCTCCACATACTGAGGCCAAATTACAACTCTTTCAGTAGCTCCCATCTTATTAGGTATTCCCGAGTCATGGGAGTACCATGCTCTAAGGCCAACACTGGCCTCTCCAGCAATAAACCATCTTCCCACCTGATAAATTTTGAACATTTTTTTTTTCCCACTGATAGTTCCAATGCTGCCTCTTTGCATTCTTGAATAATTTTTTCACTCTGGTTCCCAGTTCTTGCCTTGGTAGTCTCCGTTGGGTGTTAGGAGCTGTTGATTCTTCTGTAACAGTGGAGTCCTTGGTGAAAGTTGTTTGGAAAACTCTGGGGAGGTAGTGTCTGGATAAACTCAAATCTTGAGAGTGTTACAGTTTAGTATTTTTGGTTTATCATACATTTTAAGTTAGATTTTGTGTATGGTGATTATTTGGTGAGAAAAGGTTTTTAGAGAAATGCTTTTTTTAATCTTCCAAATAAATGAATAATAGGATTATCTTAAAGATAAAATATAGATCATATCATATCACATAGGTAATGTAATTATGTAGTCATCATATCATGTGATGCTATTTCATCAACATTTTGCATATCTATAATTTTCTTAACATCAAATGGCAGTGAAAGGATTGATCGTTTTTATTCCAGGATTTTTGTTAATTGTGAAATTATGAGCCAAAATTAATTAGATTTTCTAATTTAACCTAATGGTTATTTAATTAAATAATCAGCTATCCTCTTCTAGATTGAGATTTACAAATTTAAAATGGAACTATGGCTCTGATTTTTGAGTTTTTGATCGTTGGTATTCCCCCATACTTTCCTGGTAAGACTTAGACTCTCCCTATTTTATTTCTGGGAAAAAATCATTAGAGAAGTTAAATTATAATGACATTAACCTCAAAGGAAAATTTCCTGGTTATTTATAAGGCTTGTTGGATTTATTAAAGAGTATAATTTTGGGGGTGTTTATAAACCTGAACAACTGGGAGCTGCAGGCTGAAAGGTTCAAATAAGGAACTGAAGGTGCCTGAGCCTCCTTTGAGGAGAAAAAAAACAATAATTTTTGGTGCAAGAATGAAGTAAGTCTGAATTATTGTAAAAGCTGGAATTCAGTAAAAAAACTGAAATCATCCTTGTGAATTTCACTTCATTTGTGTACTCACTCCTTGATGAATAGGAATTAATTCCTGACTTCATTTATTGATGATTGGAGCCAGGTATATCGATGGAAAAAGTCATGGTAATTACCTTCTCCTCTAATAAGAAGAAGTGTTAATTATGGTTTTGTTCTTTTTTTAATTTGACATAATTTAAAAGTGATTTTTGGGCCTCCCTGGTAGCGCAGTGGATTAAGCAACGCACTATGAAGCAAATCGCAGCCACTGCAACACGAGTTCCATCCCTGCTGCCAGCCAGGGAGGGGACCCACATGGCGCGGCAGACCTCTCCTGCTGTGCCCGCTGCTCCCCTCAGCAGTGTGCTTCAGTTAATCTGCCTGTTCTGCTCCCCCCTCTCTGTGGTGAGTCTGCTCACCCCCCCCTACTTCTGGCCTGTACCCCAGTGCTTGTATGCATAAATAAACCTTTAAAAAAAATTGAAAAATAAAAGTGATTCTTACATTCCAAGTTTTATATTATTTTTTCTTTACTAGAGCTAAATAATGTGTAGGCTGGGGATAATTCTAATTAAGTTCAATCTTGTGTTATATTTTAATTATAGGTTAAAATTGAATAGAGTAATAACCTGTAAGGATATTTCCCCTACACTATACTCAAATAGAGGAATGGAATGACAAAACATGACCTCTGTCTAGAATGAGTTTAGAAAAGGTGGTAAACTGGAAATGGAAACTAGGCAGAGTGTCCTCATTGCTCTAAGGCACTGTGGGAGAACAGGAAGACAGAGATTAATGTTTGGAGGGGAAGAGAAAGTATCAGAAAGGCTTCCTGGCAAATACTTCAGTCTTTTAATTGAGCTTTGAAGATAAATTAGGTAAGGAAGTGGGTGTTGGCAGAGGAGAGGAGCTATGGAGGATGTTAGACAATCAGAGGCATGGTGGCAGAGCATAAGACATAGAAATCAGGTGACACAAGGGACAGAGGTGATGGTGCACTGATGAAGTGGTGGGAAATCCATGGGGACCACAATTGATGTCAAATATATATAAATAGAGGGGGAAAAAAATGAAGTCAGGTGAGTGAGAACTGACCCCTTAGGCTAGAGTTAGACCATGTGAGGGATAGTACTGCTTGGTACTGATATTGTCTTAGATGCCAAATGAAGGGATTTGAACTAAATCTATAAGCATGCAAAGTCTTAAAAAAATTGAGCAGGGCAGTGAGAGATAAAAGCTATCTTTTAGGAAGATCACCTGAGCATTAATACGTAAGACAAATGTGAGGAAATGGAGAAATTGGGGATGACCAATGTAGTGGCAAGCCTGCAGGCTGGCAAGGCAGACAGGCAAGGCAGGGAGGGGTCTGGGAGGCTCTCGAGAAAACCAAGCCTCCCTGCCCCCTGTGAATCTTTAATGCTTCTTTTCCGGGCCCTCTCTGGCATCCTCTCTCATTTCGTCTGTAGTCTTGCCTCATCCGTAGTCACGCTGCTCATCCTCTCATAGCTGTTGTCCATCTCTGAGTGACTCTGTCCTTACATCCCTGGCCTCTAGGCTCAGGTGTGCGCACTTACACATGCCCACACCATGCTCTAGGTGTCCACAGTTAGGCACTCTTGTCCTCTGCCTACACTCCCAAGTGCCTTCAGGTGATAGCTGCAGAGGCTAGTGGCATTAAAGTCCCATTAATTAATTTACCCTACAGCCATTGAGGAAGTCACTGAAATGTTTGTGCTAGTCGTGTGCATTAAGGCTTGCATGGAGGCATTGATGATGGTAGCTGGCAAAACTTGAATAATAATTCTCCAGTGGTTGAGAGGAATGAATACCTGTAAGGTGAAGAATTCAGAAGAAGAATAAATGAGGGGAATATGTGTAAAGGGAGGCTAGTTTTAAATATACAGAGTTTATAGTTCTGGCCTGGAGAAGTCTTTGGACCAAGTAGAAATATGGTGTTAGAAATCAGAGTTAAAGGCTGAAATATTAATGTACAAGTCAGTGATAGAATGGTGAATGGTGAAGCTATGGGGAAATTTGAAATTCCTCAAGGGAGAGGTGATTGAGAGTAGAAATGAAAGAAATAAATGCCTAATTTAAACTTTTCTTTGTACCGATCTAGGGGTATACATAATCCAAAAGTTTGCTCTTCGTGAAATAAATACCATTTGATTACTTACTGGTAGTACATTTCCCTACAAGTAGAATGAAAAGGAGATAATTCTTGGTTTTTGAATTCTTAGTGATTTGGCAAAAAAAAAAGCAAGTCCCTACAATCATGAACAATATGATTAAAAAAAAATGGTTGCTTATTGCACTATAAAGTAGTTTTTAGTAGTGGTAGTAGTTGTTAATAGATAGTGCTCACATAGTCCAGCTCCTAATCAAAACACACTTACTCAGTGTAGACCTCTATTGCATTCTAAGGCAAAGATGGCTAACATTTCATCATAATAATGAAGTTTGTTCCAAAGCATTCTTAAAAACATGCAAAAACAACATTTTTAGGGGATACATTTTAGTATGAATGTGAAAAACATGGTATATTTGACCATGTACTTCCTTAAAACAATTGAAATACATTTTTATCTCTTCTGTGGTTTAAAATGCCTTCAACGGGTTGAAAGAATTTAGATAATTTGTTTTACAGAGAGATAAGGGTCTGACATTTAACACAACCCCAGGTGCATGTGGTTTCTTAAAAAATGTCAAAAAGGTCACATGATCTTAGTGTACAAAGTAGAAAAACAAGATCTTTTTGAGTGTCTTAACTGAAATGAGCATAAATTAAAATTCCCAATGTAAAAGCAAGAAATTATGTAATTATGTAAAGCATTTTTTGTTTTTATCCATTTTTTGTTAATAATGAAATTATTAACATCTTGTTACATAAATTACTAACCTTTTTGTTTTAAAGTTATTTAGCCTGGAGATTAAATTTGTTTTTTTCATACTTTACAAAGTGAAGTATAAATACACTGAAAGTAATTCAGTGCTTTAAAAATATGGTTTTAGAGACATTTTAAACATTATGGGTTTTTTTTTTCAAATGTTAGTAGGATGTATTTCTTCTACTTCAAATAATGACCTTCATTTGAACCACTTACATTGGGAGTTGTATAGCTAAGTAGTATACCTCCTTTTGTAAAAAAAAAAGAAAAAGAAAAATTCAGACATATGGTAGTTACAAACTTACTGTTTTATTATAAACTATAAGGGATAGATATACTAAAGACTATCCCAAATTCTTGATGTTTTATCCATTTTGAGCATTAATCGTTAGGAAGATTGAACTAATAATAAGACAGTTATTGATTTTATTTATGTGGGGTTGTTTATTTATCTTAACTCCATATTTGTTTTTTGATTGAAGGAATGTGGTTAAAAATTACATGCAATGCAAATTAATTAATTTTTCCTCCATAAGTTTATTTTGTTTTCTACTATGTCATTTTACCTGTTTAATATTATTGTTTTAAAAAAATGTTTTATAAGCAGCAAATGAATAAATTCCATGTATCAAGGGAAGATTAGTACTCTAATACACAGCTGACTTAATGGAGCCACAAAGTCAATGTTAAAGAGGACAAAAGCATCCCTTGTTCTTCATCCTATACCCCAACCTTGTCTTTTACTACAGTTGAAGGCTTCCTGTATAACTCAATGGGAGTCCTATTTGCAGAATTATTTCCTTGAGGGTAAATGTTTGTCATAGTTTAGTATAAACCTTAGGAAAGTGTAATTTTACTGAGTATATTCATAAATATTTGATAGCCTATAATTTATGATTCTTTTTTACACAATAATTACAACTCTAATAATGGGTGGGAAAAGAAGGGCACCTATAATTCTGCCTCCTGTTAATTTAGTTTTCCTTTCCAGTCCTCATCAAGTACCACATTTGAAATACCTGAAATTTTGCTTTATATTTTCTGGGGAGCTTATTATTGCTGAACTATGTTCATTTGGAAATTTATTTTTGAAACTGTTTCTAGTGAATATTCTCAGAGAATGTACGTAACAGTTGTAGTACCAGGAAGGGCACAGAGCAGGTTATCTAGGATTCGAGCAGACGGGTCAAGTAGGCGTCCTGGAGCCCTCGGTGACTTTTTCAGGATTTTATTGCATCATTATTATATCGGAGGCAACCGGGTACACTACAGGTAAGGAGGCTGGGGGCCAGGAGGCTGGCAGGTCTCCTAGCCCTGGCGCATCTTCACTCTCTGGGCTCTCTAGCCTCCTGTGCCTCTGCTGATATTGCTGCTGCTTCTTCTGCCTTTCTTCCTGTCTCTCTCTTCTTTGCTCTCCCTCTCCTGGCTTCATCACGACACCATCCTTATAGGCCAGTGTCTAAGCCCAGGTGCACCCACTTGTATGCCCACTTAGGCCTGCGTGCAGGACCGCAGGTGTCCATCATCGACACCAATGGCAGGAGGGCGGAAAAGCCTGATTACTTTTCCATTTACTCTATACCAGACCAAAAGATTGCCTTCTGAGATGTACCTTCTCATTGGCCATCCGTAGGTTCCTCTGGTATAGTACAATCCTTGATGACTGAACAGGACTGACAGAACAGGACATTTAGACCCACTATATCTAACCTCAGATGTGGAAGACATGCTTGTGGACTTTTTGTAGTTGATCTAAACTAGAAGTTTAAAGCCTATAAACAACTGAGGCTTGCTCACAATTTATATGTAGTTGGAAAGAAAACTGTACAAAAGGAATTTGGGTGCCTCTTGAATATGAGCATTTATCTTACTGAAGTTTACTCCCTCTTGATTACTGATTACTTCCTATTGATCAGCAACAGATATGTTTTCATTTAAATAAATAATTCTTATCAATTGCTTATAAATCCTTAGATTAAAATTTATTTTTATTGAGAATGTAAATTTCTGAATGATTCATTTGTCAAGTGCTATAATAATTGTAGGGTTAGAGAAATCAGGTCTTTCCACCCTCCCACCACTGTGATGATGGACACCTGCGGTGCTGCGAGCATTCCAGGGTGGGCATGCGCAAGTCGGCGCACCTGAGTTGGACATGGGCTTAAATGGGCGGTGTCATGAGGATGCCAGAACCAACAGGACCAACAGTACTGACGAGCAGCAGCAGTAGAAAGCAGCCGAGAGGGTGAGATGCGCCAGGGGCTGCGAGGCCTGCCAGCCTTACGGCGCCCCTGCCTGCCATGTACCTGGCCACCTCTGATGTAGAGATCAGTAAGAGCATGCAAAGTCACCGAGGGCTCCAAGACTCCCTTCCTTGACCCGTCTGCCCAGAACCATCCCGAACCTACCATGTGCCACCTTTCCTGCTGCTACAATAATCTAATTTAGGAACCACAGATAATTTTTTTTAAAACTTGGCTTTATAAATATTAATTAGTTTATATTTCATAGGTGAATTTTTTCATCTTGATTCATATTTTTTAATGACTAGGTAACTAGATCAGATAATTACCATATGTAGGATAAATGGAAGTTACTGGGTTTTTCCGCCCTCCGCCATTAGTATCAGTGATAGACACCTGCAGTCCTGCATGCATGCCTAATGGCAGGTACCAGAAGTAGGGTGTGGGCATGCGTAGGTGGGCGCACCTGTGCAAAGAGACTGGGTGTATTATGAGGCTGACGTCTTGGAGATGCCAACAGTCGAAGTGTTGCAGTGAGTATGGCAAAGCGTGGTGGGGATTGGCAGAGTACAGTAGAGAACATCATGAGAACAGCTAAGACAACAAGGAAACTGCTTGAACCGATGATGACCTTACCCAGTCTGGGATGGTTGCAGTAGACAAGGCCTCTCCCTGACACTCCCAGGTCAAAAGGAGGCTGTGTCGAAACCCAGAGTGTTGGGATGGATGTCACGGGTTAGCAAGGTCAGGGTCTGACTGTGGTCAGGTGGCCTGATTGCATTGTTGCCCTGGGAGTAGGAATAAGAGCAGCAGAAAAGCAGTAAGCAGCAGAGACTGCAGGGCAGAGAGAGCATAAGCATAGAAGCAGAGACCAGAGAGTCCAAAGAAAGTGAAGATTCTCCCAGGGGCTAGTAGGCATGCCAGCCTCCTGGCCCCTGGTCTCCCTGCCCACTGTATACCTGGCCGCCTCTGATGCAGAAAGATCAATAAAAGCCTGAAAAAACCACTGTGGACTCCAGGACTCCTCCTTTACCCATCTGCCTGCATTGTAGAGAGCCTGCCCCATCGCATCCTGTCCCTGGACCATACCTGGGGGTACAATAATTTAATGCTTTCAATGGATATTTTTAAAATACTAGACTTACATATCATTTTCCAGAAAGCAACTGAGCTAAAAAAAAAAAAACTCTGAATTTCTATCCTAGAAAATTAAAAATAATAAAATTTAATTTATAGGTGGTAGGTGAATTTATATCTTCCTCTGGACATGAAATCAGTTTTATTCTGATTATAGGATATTTTAATCTGTCTTAGTCTAACTCTCAGTCAGAAGTCACACTTGATAGAAAACAGAACTTTCCCTAATCTGGTCTCTAATTTGCCATTTATAAATTGACAGATGAGAGGGATATAGGTCATTTTGGGATTTTTATCAATTAGTACACCACTGCTTTCAGCAGATGATGGGAAGTTTCTGTTGCCTATAGAAGCATCAGAAATGGGAATGGGTCTATAAATTGAGTATACCTGTGTAATTTTGTATGGAAAATTTAAGTCAGTTTATGCATTGAGTCAGTTTAAACACTATCTCTTGATAAGAAATGATAAATCATGACTTTTTGGAGGCATTTTTATATCTTAAAGTAATGAGGTATATTTTATTTTAATAATACTCTATCTTGAACTCCTAAAAACTACATATTTTCTCAGTAAGGAGACGATAAAAATATAATTTGTTAGTTGCACACAGTAGATTTTCTTTTTTTTAAAGATTTATTTATTTATGCATATAGGAACTTGGGTACAGGCCAGAGGTATGAGGGATGAGAGGATAGATAAGAGCCAGAGGGGGGAACAGAACAGGCAGATCGACTGAAACACACTGCTGAGGGGAGCAGCAGGTGCAGCAGGAGAGGTCTGCCTCACCGTGTAGGTCACCTCCTCAGCCGGCAGCAGGGATTAGGGTTAGTAGGGATTGAACTCATGCTGCAGTGGCTGCATTTTGCTTCATAGTGCGTTGCTTAATCCATCACTCCACCAGGGAGGCCCCAAGTTGCACACAGTAGATTTTCAATGATCAGTATTAACCAAGTCTGAATTTCAGTATCAAGTTTGTACTGTATTTTGAAAAGATCATTGATATGGAAGAAATGAAGTGATAACTCATATTGTTTTTTGATCCTCTAAGCAATCTCCCTTTTTGTAACAAAGTTTCTCAGGCTTTTTTTCCTTTTCGTTTTACAGGAGCACCAGTGTATTCAGTAGCTTGGGGCCCTGATTCAGAAAAAGTTCTTTATACTGCAGGCAAACAGCTCATCGTTAAGCCTCTTCAACCAAATGCTAAAGTTCTACAGGTATTTACTTCTCAGGCATTTATAAATTGTTATCAGAATCTGGGAACTGCTAGGTGAGAGTCACTTTCTTAGAAATCCTTTCTTCTGGGTGGTCTTTTTATCATCTGGGGCTTTTAAGTGTGTGGTTTTATTAGCCTTTATTATAGAACACGAAATTTCTAGTTATGTTTCTAACAAGGTTCACTTTCCCCTTACTCCAACTTCATTAGACCAGTAGTATGTTTTGAGTTGCTAAATTGTCACATCATTTGGGATAGTAGGTATCTTTAAATTTCACAGTCATCTTCAAATGTATAGATTTGAGACAAAACAGGACTAAATTATAAAACTTTAAGTTGTTTAGCTAGTTTTTTTTTTTAACCATCATAGCTATCATCTCCTTTTTACCATGTTTATATGTTCAATACTCCTAATTTTCTCAAAGATTTTAATATTCTTTTAGAATTTTTAGAGTGAGGGGGAGTCATTATAATGCTTAAAATTATTAAATCATTTTCTCCATAACTTAATAATGATACCATGGAGTGTGGATAATAAGAAAATAGACTTTGAAGTTAGTCAGGTTGAGTTTAAATGCTTCCTTACCTATATGTGACTTATGAAATAAGAAATTTCTCTGTGCCTTAGCTTTCTCTTATTTGTGATTTAAAAAAAAAATTAAAGATTTATTTATTTATACATACAAAAGCTGGGATACAGACCAGAGTTGTGGGAGGTGAGAGGATTCACCAGAGACAGAGTGGGGAGCAGAACAGGCAGACTGACTGAAACACACTGCTGAGGGGGGAGCAGTGGGTGAGGCAGGAGAGGTCTATTGCGCCATGTGGGTCCCCTCCCTGGCTGGCCGCAGGGATTGAACTCATGCAGTGCTGTGGTTTGCTTCATAGTGCATTGCTTAACCCACTGTGCCACCAGGGAGGCCCCTTATTTGTGATTAAAAAAAAATTTTTTTTAAAGATTTATTTACTTATGCATATAAGAGCTATGGTGCAGGCCAGAGTTATGGGAGGTGAGAGGATTCACCAGAGACAGAGTGGGGAGCAGAACAGACACATTAACCAAAATGCACTGCTGAGGGGAGCAACAGGTGAGGCAGGAGAGGTCTGCTGCTCCATATGGGTCTCCTCCCTGGCCAGAGATTGAACTTGCAAACTTCACAGTGTAGTGCTCAACCAACTGTGTCACCAGGAAGGCCCTAAAAATTTTTTTTTTGCATAGAAGAACTTGGGTGTAGGTCAGAGGTGTGTGGGGCAGCAGGAGAGACAGGCAGTGGAGAGTGTAAGACAGGCAGTGGAGAGTGTAACAGGCAAATTTACTGAAATACACTGATAAAGGGAGCAGTGGGAGAGAGGAGAGATCCATCTGCTCCATTTGTGGGTTAGCTCCCTGGCAAGGCATTGAACTCCTACCATAGTGGTGATAACTCTGAGACTTAACCCCTAGAGGCCAGAGAGGCCCCTTATTTGTGATGTTAATACTTTCTTAACAGGACTCAATGAACTAAATTGCAAAGGGCATAGGGTAATGTAAACAATATTAAGAGCACATATCCAGTAAGTACTCAATATAGAATAGTTGTTATTGTGAGTTATTTTGTAATGTCCACCTACAAGTCAGTTCCTACTAAGTTAGAACCAGAGAGGGCGGAAAAATGATGCAGAATAAGTAGGTCCTGAATAAGGACTTGGGCAGACAGACTATGGCAGGTATAAAAATTTAACAGTTAAATACAGATTTGGGGGAGTAAAGAAACAAATAATTTTGAGGTTCCACATTAGTAACTTTTATGTAGATTATGCTTTATATATTTCACACAGTCAACATATATTTACTGTGTGTAGAACTCTGCTAAGATCTGTGGGACAAGCAAATAGGAAATACAAGCCTTTGCTCTTAGGCAGCTAGAGTAAAAAATTTGGCCAAAGGGAGGAAGCTGAGTACTAGTTCAGTGCCTTTTATCAGAGTCCTCCTATAACACTGAAAATTTGAAAATTTACAAGAAAAGCTAGATGAATCTTTTAGTTTATACTTAATCTTTTAGTTTTACTTAATGTGTTACTTAGGTAACTATACTTAGGCTTATATAATGAAATTCAGGGATATGCTTATATCACATTGATGAACTACAGTTCAGTGCTTCAGCAGAACTTTTGGGCCAGGGGGTAGTGAAGGAAACAAAAGAGTATCTATTGCCAACATTCAGCTAGTGTAGGAGAGGAATTAAAATGTAATTAGTTATTTATAATGCAGACTTTCCATTCCTCTTAGAAGAGTGAAACTAAAGCAGTTCTCCTAGGGTATAAACACATGCAAATTTGAATTATCTACAAAAAAGGAATACTTAATTAACTCTTGCTTGTAAACCATAGTTCAGGAGTACACCTAATTTGTTTTAAGACCTATAGGGACTCTTCTCTGGACCAGAATTTAATTTTGTAGCAGGACACTTTTGTTTATTGATACAGTGCAAATATTGTGCATACTTATTATACACCAGGCAGTATGGTAGATGTGAGATATTCAAAGTCAAACCGAATATAGTTCCTGCCTTTGAGGAACTTATTCGAAGGAATTTTACAAAATGTCTAATACATTGAGAAATAATTAAAAACTGTCTATGCATTACCTATAATTTATAAATATAAGTAATATAAGTAATGTGTATGTTGATGCCCTAAGTTATAGTGTAAGAAAGATTTAAATCACATTTTATCCATAACTTTTGAATATGCAATATTAATTTTGTAGTTTTAAAATGAAACAGACTCTGTGTGTATCTATATATGTCTATATATTTATTAGGTTTGTTTTGTCAATTTATTTCAAGACACTGGATTCACTTGATAGTAAATTGTGACAATTTATTGCTTTTAAATAAGCATTATCAAAGCGTTTATTCTTGTGAGTATATTTTTATGTACCTTGAATAAAGCAAGCTCTGAATTATTGTTTATTCTTAGAGCTTATTTGATCCTGATTTAATATTTTATTTGTGTATACTGAGTATAATAAATTGGTGAAAGCTTATAAAGAGAGCGCTTGAAACTGGTCACTGTTTGAATTTATGTGCAGCAAAATAAGTCAGAAGCAATGAAGAAAATATATTTCACATTTACATGGTAGACAATTCAACAACATAAAACACTTTATCGAACTAGTGGACATCAATAAACATCCTGAGGGCTCTGAGGTGAAAAATGGAGGCAGAGGGAAAAGGATAAGAGGACGCAGGCAGTGGTGGTGTTGGGAAAATTGGAATGACATGAAGTTAATTGGTTCAGACATTAAAAATATATCTTATCGTCTTTAAGGAAAATTCTTTTTCAGTTTTATTTTTCTGCTTAAACATGGCAAAAGAACTTTTAATCACTTGTTTGATAATAGCAAAATGGACATATGAATCATATTTAAGAACAAGAGACATCCTTGCTTCCTGATTGCCTGTTTCTGGGAGTGGATATGTATTCTACATATAAATAGAATGTATAAATGTGTGGGAAACACTGTTCTATATGGTTAAATGAAGCTGAAGAGTCTCACAGTAGTTTAGTAACTACTCCAGAGTCATGAAGAAGGAAGCTTAGGAGAATTTGCAGAAGAGAGTACTAAAGAAAATGTACATGTAGTAGAAGTATAAAAAATTAGTGAACAAGAATGAAAGCATTGTCAGTAATGGGAGTGCCTGTATAAAGGAGAGCAAGACTTGTATTTGACTAATAACATATTCACGCCCATGTCAAGCTTGGCGAATAATTCTGTAGCAAGTGATTTTTCCATCTAAAATTCAGGCAACTGAGGTAACCTAAGGCTTTAAGCTATGTAGTAGATATTATAGATGCTTTCATGAATATAAATTAGATATTAAAAGTGAGATAATGCATAATGACTGAAAATAAGATAGCAATCACCAAGGAAAGGAAAGGAGAATCTTCAGAAAGAGGCAAACTTTCTTATAGAAAAAATTTTTAATGCAGTTAAAGTTATAATTAATATCTTTTTTTCATAGTGGAAAGCTCACGATGGCATTATTTTAAAAGTAGATTGGAACTCAGTCAATGATCTTATTTTATCTGCTGGAGAAGACTGTAAATATAAGGTATGTAATGTTTGAGTTTATCATCTGGTTAAAAGAATACAATGTAGATGAAAAGTATTTAGCATGTAAGATGATTCTTTTAGTTCTTCACTTTAGTCATATGTTTTGACTTTTAATAATGTAGCAAATTGTTATTTTATCACAGAAGTGGTATTTTAAAGTGTTAATTCCTCATTCGCCTAATTGACCTATAGAATTGATTTAATAAGTAGCAAAATAAATATGATTACTATTTTTAGTGACTAAATTTAAATCAATTCACTTAAGTTTTAAAAAGTCAGTCTTAATGGTTCACTAAACATTGATCAACTTAAGACAGAATATTTTGTGGGAAAGAATGTAGAGGAAATTTAATTGAAATAAATACTTATAGGCAAAGTTGATAGAGTACTTATTGGGCATAAAAGTTTATGCAAAAAACTGTACCTCAGATTTTCATTATTAAATTTAAAAGGAATTAAAATGTGTAGGTTCTATTACTCAAATTTAGTAAAATTTGAAAATTATCAGTATACTGTATGTATCATAAAATTTTTTTGAAGATATTTAGATTTCAACAGATGTTACTTTTGGGCATGCTAGCTATAGGACCGCTGTTGAACAGCACCATCTGAGATGGGGCTTTGGACCTGCTTGCTGCTCCAGTGCTTGCACTGCTGGCTCAGAATTACCAGCCCAGCTTGTCTCAGAACATTCTTAATCATTACGAAAATACTAGAAATGTGGACTGCCTTGACAAGACATCTAAAAATGTTGGAACTGGATTGGTGAGGGCTCATTGTAGCATGTAGTGATGTGATGAAATTACAGATTCAAGTGGATGAAAGGGGAAGATTGTGGATGCCAGGTTTAAAAATTTGGCTGGCTCTACAATTGCCTCCAGCTCATTAGCCACTGAATGAATGAAAAGTGGAGGAAGCATTAACCTCTAAAGCGCACCTATTGCCAAAGAGCTCTGTCTTTTTCTGTGAAACTCTACTGCTCCATGCTAGTTGATGATGTACTCCAGGCTTAACGGGATGATCACAGATTGAGACAAGAACTCAAGAAAGGTGAGGTGGAGAAGAAATGAAGCTTTGGTGAAGTCCCCAGCAGGTCACATGGCAGCCTGCTCACCCACCTATGCATTCACCTTATACCTTCAGAAGCCTCTTCCAGTGCAATAAAAGAGTTAGAAGATGTACACATTTGCTACCCATTGTGGCTCTGATGCAAACAAATACAGTTTTTTGTTCTATATTCTGTGGTTTCTTTCAGCTCACTTTTATCACCTTTACATAATTCGTGTATATATTTGGAATTGTGGCTGGGCTCAAAACTGAAATCAGTAATAAAATTTCAAGTTTTGATAACCTATGAATTGCACAAATAGGTAATTTTACCTGAATCTTTTTGAGGAAGATTGACAATAGAACAACTTGGTCTGATTATTTGAAAGAAACAATAATTGTGCATAAAGTAACTCTCTCTGTATAATCAAAACAAAATGTTAAGTTTTAAAAAACCAGCTTTTTTCCATCCATTTTATGTGACAAAGATATTTCAAGTGATGATTCTAACTCTTTACTATTTATCTTATTGGAGGACAAACTTGTTGGAAATAATGTGGTGACTGTTAAAATAATTTTTAAAATTTGCTCTTGTAGGTTTGGGATAGTTATGGGCGCCCTCTGTATAATTCACAACCTCATGAGCATCCTATTACTTCAGTTGCCTGGGCTCCAGATGGAGAGTTTTTTGCTGTTGGATCCTTTCATACTTTACGCTTGTGTGATAAGACTGGGGTAAGTTCCAGTGGTGAGTAGTCACAGATGTGTCGTCATATATGTGGTAATGCACAACACACCCAGTTCTTAATCTTTAAAAAACATTTTCAATGAATGTGTTTGCATCTTTCTGACTTGTCTTCATATCTTGTTTCAATCAATTCCAAATTTGGGGGACCATGTAACACTTTTAAGTTTGAATAATGGGCAGGCTCTTTGCTATTTGTTTTTCTGGAAATACTTATGCATGATTTGAAAGATGGTGAAGTAGTTAATATATTAAAATTTATGCCCAATAAGTATAAAAAGTTTTATTCAAGTAACTATGGTGATGATCATGGGTAAACTGATGGTAGGAATTTTATAGGGACTACACCTGATAGGAGAAAGCATGCATTGTACAAAAAGAAGAATGAGGGGCCTTCCTGGTGGCACAAGAGGTTTAGGCGCAGTACTATGAAGCTGTTTGCAGCCACTGCAGCATGAATTCAATCCCTGGCCAGGGAAGTAACCCATATGGAGCAGCAGACCTCTCCTGTCTTATCTGCTATTCCCCTCAGCAGTGTATTTCAATAGATCAGCCTGTTCTGTTCCCCACTCTGTTTCTGGTGAATCCTCTCAACCCCCACACAGCTGGCCTGCACCCCAGCTCTTGTAGGCATAAATAAATCTTTAAAAAAATTCCTTCAAAAAAAAGAATGATATTAAAATATATTAATAATAATTTTTTAAAAGTTTAGCTTTAAACCTTTTTAAAAAACTGTCAATATTTTTCATACAAAAATTTTGTTTGCGTGTTTTAGGTAAGAATTGATATTAAATTTTAAGTGGTAATTTTAAAAACAAAAAATTCATGTTTGACTATATGTGTACTTTCATACAAAAACAGACAAGTTCAACCTAAAGAGTGAGTTCTTTCATCAACATCTTCCAGAAGCATCAGCATTATATGGCAAAAAGAGTTTGAGCAGGACTATATTATACTATCTGTAACTATGAGGAGCTCCCATAATTCTACTGTGGCTTATTTTCCTTAGTGAAAAATGAGACAATTAACTCAAAATTTTTAGAACTTTATAAATGATCTATTAATTTTTCTGGTTGTTTGTATTCTATTACATAAAGTCCTCACATAACTTTAGAGACTCAGAATCTTAGTGTCATTAGTTCCATGCTATCTTTCCCCTCCTGTCTCCCTAATTTGTATTCGAGCTCATATTAAGTTGAACACTGCTCACTAATATTGCCACTCATCTTCTGTCTATTCTTCCCAGTCCCTAAGGTCTTTCTCATGTTAGACTTCATTTTTTATATAATTTCATGATACCTTCAAAGATAATCTCACACTTTTATTGACCTGCTTTCTAACTTTTACCTGAGTCTGTCTCTTCTTAGGATGTTTAGATCAAATTATTTAATTTTCATCTGATTTCCTTTTGATGATTCTAAGTCTGTAGAATATGTACTCTCATTTTCACAATATTGTGCTCTTATGTTATCCATTTTAGTTTTATGTCTATTGTTTTTGACTCCCTAGATAGTTTTTAGATCCCATAGCTCAGTGAGTTTCTATGTACACTCTAGACAAAATGCTAAAATCACTTGAAGACTGGAGAGTAATAAAAAATAGGCAGAGGGCAATTTTGGAAAATAGTTTCATGGCTTTGAAAAAGAAATTGACACTTGAACCTCAGTCCACAAAAGTGAGCCAATGCATGAGTTGGGAACCAATGCAGTTAACAAAATCCCTATTCTTGTGAATTTTTATTTCAATCAGATAAAAGACTATAAAACAATAAATGAAATGAATGTAATGTGTTAAGTGGTAATAAATGCTGTAAAAAGTAAACCTGGGTGAGGGAGATAACATCATTCTAGGTGACGTGTTCAGTGAATATCTGACATAAACTAAATGTACATTATTGAGTGGTTAGTAAAATAAATTATGGTTCAAGTAAATCATAGAATAAAAATTAAAAACACAGTACCATAATTTCCTCCTAGATTCCATAATAGATTTTACTTTTACCTTTGATTTTTAAGAAATGCATGAATTAAATATGTAAAGCAAAAGCTTCCAAATTAACAATCATTATAATAAATAAGCAAAATATGTTGATGAGTTGCATTGTATTACATTGAATTAAGGAATCATATCTAATCATGGAGGCTGCACTTTTAATTAACTGACAGTGTTGCTTTTGCTCATCAGCAGGTGGCGCTAGTGTGTGAACGAACTGTTGCCATTCTGATTTTCTATGTTGAATATTCAGTTTTTATAATAAAGATTTCCTTCAGTCGTTTATTCTTCCATTCAGTTAAAATCATTGCATTGATCCATCATCTGTATTATGGATCTTACTGCTGCTACATTTAACTTTTCATTGTCAATTTTATGTGTCAACATATACAATTCAAGAGAGCCTATAATTCCTGGTATGTGAGAGAATATTAATCTTAAAAATAAATTATTATGCCTAAAGGAAAATATATTTTGCTTCTGTTTTTTGCTTTCACTTAAACTTAATTTGCAAATATAAAGTGTTTTTTTATGAATGGAGTTTATCTAATTTGGCTAAAGCGATAGACTTTTGAGGATTATTATAATATATATTTATGTAGAAATAGTGAAGAAAAGGGTGAGGTTTGCATTTAGGAAGCACTTTTAAAATTCTCTATGGTAAAGTCACTTTTTTATTTTTATTTTTTTAAAGATTTATTTATGCATACAAGCACTGGGGTACAGGCCAGAGGTATGGGGGTGAGAGGATTCACCAGAGACAGAGTGGGGAGAAGAACAGGCAAATCAATGGAAGTACACTGCTGAGGGGAGCAGTGGGCAAGGCAGGAGAGGTCTGTGGGGACATGTGGGTCCCCTCTCTGGCCGGCAGCAGGGATCGGGATTGAACTCGTGTTGCAGTAGCTGCGGTTTGCTTCATAGTGTGCCACCAGGGAGGCCCAAGTCACTTTTTTACACTTGATCTTAGCCAAAAGGCCGAGAAGCGATCCAAGTCACTTTTTTAAATTAAAATGTCTCTTATTTCTGTAAAGAAATAATCTGCATGTCTAAACAATTTGAGAGGATACAGAAAAAAAAATGAAATGTGATCTCTTTTGATAGGGCAACATTATATAGAAGCATTCTCAGTTGTGCTCTGTATAGTACTGTCTGCAATGAAAGCTGATTTTATTTTACTTTAATGTAGGAGTAATTAGCATGTTATAGAGCTCTGGAGTCAAGACTCCAGTGGTGAATTACAAAGTTAAAGTCTTCTGGGCTTTCGGTTTCCTCGTCATCAAAATAAACGGGCTGGGCTGTGTATCAAGTCCACAATTCTATGATACCTTTCCCGTGGAAACTAGACATCATGCTTGCTTCCTTTCATGAGAAGTGTAGTATTTTTGTTTTGTTTTGTTTTTAAATATACAGTTGTTGCTAAGGAAGAGGCAGCACTGCCCGGGACATGTCAGAAGTGGGAAACACTCAAGCAGTGCTGGAGAAGTGTGACTCCTTTAACTTCAGATTTACCCTACATTTTCTTATAACTGAATGCAAGTAGCAGAAACCATTAAGCGCAAAAAAAAAAAAAAAATAATTGGCTATAAGGTGAGAGAGATAGCTTCCAAAATCCAGGGTAAGGGTGGAGTTGGGCCTCAGAAATCAGGAAAGGATGGTGCTAAGAAAACAGATTATGCTCTCTGTCTTTTGTCTCTGCTTCTGTCTGCATGTCTTGCCTTTTTTTCTTTCCCAGGAAACTAACTCTCCTCTTCCCCAGGGTTTGCATGCTGAAAAGGGACTAGTGTTAACAGCTCTCAAGTGTATATCCCCTGTATTCAAGAAGGCAGCCAGACTATGATAAGAGTATTAGTCCTAAATTTAAATACCTCCAGGGAAGTCTCTGGGCCAGCTACCGATAGTTATTATTCCTGTGTGTCTAATATGGATATAATTGGGTTATGTTGTAAAAAGCTGTCTGCTAGGACTCTCAGACAATAATAGCACCAGGTCCTAGACAATGGATGATGGGCGCAGCCAGTCTAGTGGTTGTCATTTGTATTTTAAAGCCACTTTAACTTGCCAAAATTTCTCAGTTTAATCCTCAAGGAGATTTTTTTATTATATGAATAAATTTCCACTTTTATAATGAAAACTAGAATTGTATTTTAAGATTTGCTACAAAATGAACTGTGCTAGAAGCTATAAAGTATAAACCATAAATTAGGGGATACTGTCCTTCATAATTTGAGGCACCATAAGCAATACAAGATCAGAGTTCCATTACAGAATTTACAGAAATTACTTTTAATCTTTTAAAAATCAACATTTACCATAGTAAGTATTCATGTTATACTATATTGCATCATTGTACATATGAAAGATAGTGCTTTGGTTTTTAATGACGACCAAGCTTAACTAATGTAACGTGTTGTATTAAATGTAATCATGTTGATGTTTTTGAGAAGGTTAGATTAAAATTTCTAAATCTTTGGCTTTTATTTATTTTTACAGATTTATTTATCCATACAAGAACTAGGATATAGGCCAGAGGTGCAGGGGTTGAGAGAAGTCACCAGAGACAGAGTGGGGAGCAGAATAGGTAGATTGACTGAAGTACACTGCTGAGGGGAAGCAGCAGGAGAGACAGGAAGAGGTCTGCCGCACCATGTGGGTCACCTCCCTGGCTCGGGATTGAACTCATGCTGCAATGGCTGTGGACAGTTTCATAGTGCTGCACCTTAACCCCTTGCGCCACCAGGAAGGCCCCTAAATCTTTGGGTCTTAAATTATTGTTGGGTTGTTCTGTTTAAAAGTTGAGTTTGGTTATAGTCATGGCTGAGCTCTGGGGAGGAAGGCTTGCTAAGATCCATGTGATGTTCTGGCTATTCAAAAACTAACAAACATACACTTGTCTTTTTGGAGTATTTCACCCTATTGAGAATTCTGATATATAAACAGATAATAACATAGTTATTTAATGACAAACATTGTAATTGTTGTAAGAGATTAAAGAATAGATAATGGTAAAATTTCAGATATAACTGTACTTATTTGGGATGAAACCAAACTTAGTTAAAGCTTGGATGGAGCTAGAAGGAATTATGCTCAGTGAAATAAGTCAGAAGGAAAAAGAAAAATATTGTATGGTTTCACTTTACAATATTTCACTTTACAATAGGAGAAATATAAGGGAACCAATTAAGGGATAAGGGGAAAGAATAATAACAGCAACAACAAAAAACACACAACACAACAAAAACAACGACAAATCAGAGCTATTTTTCAGAGAGGGACCGAGGGGGTGGGCGAAGAGTGAGACTGGGATAAGGGCAGGAAGAGCACAAGGGACTGAGGTGATGGGGCACTGGTGAAATGGTGGTGGGAATTCCACGAGGACTACAACTGACGTCAAATATATATAAACAAAGAAGAAAAAAAGTACACTTGGTTAAAGTAAACCCCCTCTCTGTCACTGACCAATGTAAGAACACCAAAAACCCTTTTTTAATCATCAAAGATTATGTAGTTTTTTTTTTTTTTTTTTATTAAGGAGCACAAATTTGAATTTGCTGATTTTTTTTTTCGAAATTTGGTTCTTAAAATCCTAAATTTTGTCTAAATTTGGTTCTTAAAATCCTAAATTTAATGCTCTGTGTCAAGGAGCACAAAACTTTTGTTTACCAAATGTTCACTAGATGGGGGTATGCTGAAATCATGAAAAGGCTCCCCTTTCATGTGGACCAGTCCTTGTACAGTCCAGTGTGACTCCTTATACACTCTGTTACTGTTCTCCCACCTCCATTTGGGGAATTAGTGTCACAGTGTCCTATTCAAAATACCTCTCTGAGTGTCTTCTATTCCTAAATAATAAACCAAACTCCAACATTCACACGTTCTGATTTGTTATTGCCAGAGATGTAAATATACTTAAATCCTTTATTTTGATTTAAGATATTTTTCCTTTTATTTCATTTTCTTTAGTGTTTCTGAAACAGGGGGCAGAGGAGGCTCTGACTGAGATAGGGGGCAGAGGAGACTCCGAAGCCAGAGAGCCCCCAAAAAGCCCCTAAAGGCCAAAAGGCCACAAACCAGAATCAAGAGCTATAGCAACAGAGACTATAGCCTATCAGAGGACAGTGCCCGATACAGGTTACTCTCTATGGGTTCTCACCCGCGCGCACAATTGCAAGGGACCTCAGGCTATAGGAACAACAACCATGGGGTTTATTTACAAACAGTAAACAAGAACGCTTACGTATCCACAAGAGGCTGGCTGCTTCATCCGGACAGTATCAGTGTTGGCAGTCACCAGTCACCAGTTCTAGGCAGCACTGTCCAGTAGCAATGACCACTACGGGCCTGCAGAGGCGGTATTCCAGTGTTACACCTCTTGTGAGTTGTTGTTTTATACCCCCAACAAACAGCTTTTTGAGACACCAGGCCCAGGGCCTTTGGTGCTCATTCTAGTCAGTGTCACAGACAGGACTGAGTCCCAGTCCCTACAAAGTCCTTCAGTCTCTCTTCCCTCCTCAGAGGGCAGCAGGCATCCCTCCTTTCTTCGGAGGCTGGAACCATCTTCCCTTCTGCAGGAGCTCTTCCTCTGCTTCTTCTTCGGACCCCTTCTTCCTCTGGGCTGCTGCTTCTCTGTCTGCTCCTCCAGGTAGCTCCGAATCCCAATCAGCTCCCTATTCCAGTGCTCCCTTTGACCCTGCCTTATATTCACGTTCAAGGTGCTCCCCCCCCCCACCGTCTGATTGTTCCATTTTTCAATCCTGTACCTGATTGGTCCATTTCAGGTGCACAATGCTACATAAAAGGTTTCTGAGGAAGGACTGCCACACTAACTTGTAGGGGAGCCAGGGACCACTCCTCCTGCTGACTGCAGCCCAGTAACATTTCCTTTACTCACCCTTTTTAAGAATCCTATAGATTTCTCCAGACCAGTAAGCCATATCTAGTTTATAGTTCAGTGTCATCTACTAGGGACTATGGATTTGAGCAATTTAAAATGGCCCCTTAAGGATTTTCCCCTAAGTATTCTAAAATGTCCATATATTTTCTGAGGAAGATTCTCATAATTTTTCATTGCTGTTAGGCAATATTTCTCAAAATGATAGCTTTCTTCTTTTTTTTTCTTACCATAATCTACATGTCTTTTGTACAGTCCACATGCATAATTTATTTGATTTCATAAATCCATTTTGGTTCTTTTTTTCTTTCTAAAAAAGTAATTTTAAAATGTTTTCTTTTGGATATACTTGGTATTTCAGTATAACATAAACAAGACCAAGATCCTGCTACTGCTTGGCAACATGGTCAAATTATTGTTTCATTTCTTTTAAATTATGAATAAACCTTTTCAAAGCCCAAACCACAAACTATTTTTTAAAAGTGGTAAAAATATTGTTTTGTATGTTTATACTTATATCGTGCTTTAATCCCCAGAACTTGTAAATACATTACTTTAGATGGCAAAAGGGACTTTGCAGATGCCATTAGGGTATGGACCTCCAGTCCTATCCTGGATTGTCAGGGATAAGGCTGGTCTAGTCACATGAGTTCTTAAGAGCAGAGAATCTTTCCCAGTAGGGTTAGAGGATGAAGGAATAAGAGAGATTCAAAATAAAAGCATTTCAGCCTTCTGTTGCTGTCATTAAAGACGGAGGCTTGTTCAAACATGTATTTACCCTTGTTGCTGGATATGAATAGTGGTATAGTTTTTGAGTGCTCTCAGGTCTCTCCATAGACAGCAAATAAGAGACCATATCTTAAAATCCACTGCAGTAACTTACAAAACTAGGTGCTACTATATCCCTAACTCCCCCACCCCTGCCCAACACAAGTTATTTTTCCAGTTACCACTCAAAAGTACACATAGTATCAGCATTTGTGTGAGGAAGTAGAGGAAAGGCAATCAGTCTTCTGAGACCACATGAAAAGAACTCCCAAGTCGCCAATAAATACCTGAAACTGAAAAAATACCAGACTCTGAGAATGGCAGCTAAAAATAGAAGGAAATTTCTATAGTATCCAATTCTGAGTGAGTACTAGTAAAAGGGGACATAGTATGTCCATATTCTACACTGATAATTTAGGAGATTTTGCTAGACATATTTGTTTTTTAAAGATTTATTTATGCATATAAGAACTGGGGTGTAGGCCCAGGGTATATGGGGGAGGGTATGAGGATTCACCAGAGACAGAATGGGGAGCAGAACAGGCAGGCTGACTGAAATACACTGAGCAGCAGTTGAGGCAGGAGAGGTCTGCTGCACCATGTGGGTCACCTCCCTGGTGGGGGATCAAACTCGTGTTGTAGTGACTGGGGATTCTCATAGTGCAATGCTTGACCCCTTGCACCACCAGGGAGACCCCTTGTTAGATATATTTGTATCACTACTGTTCCCCCCTTTTAGGTAAATTCTGGTTTCTATACACACACTTATTGAAGAAAGGTGTAAGGATAAGACAAACAATAAAAAATAGCTTTCTGTAGGAGGAATGGAGTTGAGAAAGGTGATAAAATTTGGACTTCTTTGACTATACTTGTATGTGTGTCAGTTTTTCCTTTTTTGGTGTAAATATAAAGCAAAATTGATTTTTTTAAAACAATTCCTAAAACTCAAAAATAAATGGAACAATAAATGTTAGAATGTGAAGAAAACAGAATCATATTTATTGTTGGTGCATATTTAAATTGGTACAGCAACTATTGAAAACAGTATTTAGCTTCCTCAAATAAAAAAGGCAACTACCACATGATGCAACAATTAATTTTACTTCTGGGTATTTATCAAAGGAAACAAAAACGCTAACCAGGAAAGATCTATGCATCTCTATAGGTTCATTGCAGCAGAACTTACAGTAGTCAAGACATGGAAACAATAAACCCAAGTATCCATTAATGGATGGGTGGATAAAGAAAGTGTGTGTGTACATACTACACATGCATAGTGGGTTCTGTTATTCGGCCATAAAAAAAAGAACAGAATCCTATCATTTGCAACAACATAGAGGGGTTTTAGGGCTAAGTGAACTAGGTCAAATAGAGAAAGACAAATGCTGTATATGTGGAATCTTTTTAAGAAATCAAGCACATGGAACAAAAGAACAGAGTGGAGGTTGCCACTGTCAGCATAGCATACTTGAAAATTGCTTAAAAAACAGTAAATCTAAATATTCTCACCTCAAGGGGAAAAAAATCTAAGACTGTATGATGATGGATGTTAAGTAGACTTATTTTGATTATATCGCTATATATATGTGTATCACTATCAAATCATCGTTATACATCTGAAATTCATATGTTATCATGTCAATTACTTCGCAATTTAAAAGAAGGGAAGCAAGCAAGCCTAATTGTGTTTTTAGTTGTTTCTATAACTAGTGAATGAGGAGTTATTCCACATGACTTTAAGTAATTTTATTGTCTGCTCTTGCACTCACACTGCAGAATCAATACAAAATAGTCTGCCACTTTGGAAAATAGTTTAGCAGTTTTTCAAAACGTGAAACATAGAGTTGCCATAGACCCAGCAATTCTACTCCTGGGTATATATCCCAGAGAAATGAAAACATGTTCACGCAAAAATCTGTACACAAATGTTCTTAACAACATTATTCATAATAGTCAAAACCCTAAAAACAAAAAAGTCCATTAAAGGATGAAGAAACAAAATGTTATTTGTCAATAAAGAAGAAATGAAGTACTAATACATGTTACAACACCCATGAACCATGAAAACATACTAAGTGAAAAAGCCAGTTACCAAAGGCCATATAATGTATTATTCCATTTATATGACATGGCCAGAATAGGAAATGACAGTAGATAGGTGGTTGCCAGGATCTGGGATGGGAGAAGGAGAATGGAGTGATTGCTAATGGGTATGGGTTTCTTTTTGTGGTGATAAAAATGTTTGAAATCAGATAATGGTGATACTTGCACATCTCTGACTATACAAAAAAACCACTAAAGTATATTTTTAAAAGATGAATTTTATAATATGTGGATTATATCACAGTAAAATTAATTTTTAATGGAATAAGCTTAAGGGCAAAGGAATAAAAAAATTAAAACTTTCTTATAATCGTTCGTTTGTGGTGTTAATATTATTTTGAATAAATGTGTGCTTTTAAAAATAAATATTTCTGATTAGCTGAAAGGAGATACTGAGTATATTGGTAAAAATCTTATAGTGCCTGGATTTGGAGCAAAAGTATCAATTTGAGTTCATGAAAAAATGTCCTAGTTCTGTTCACTAAAAAGGCTTGGAAAAGTAATGATCAATTTAGAAAAGTAGAAGTAATGATTAACAGTGACAACCCTAACATTTGGAATATTTTCTAAATACCATTTTCTACATTTCATAAAATGAGCTCATTGAAGAAAAGACTGATTCCAGTTATGGGTCAGGAAATTAAGCCTGAATTTTTGTCATACTAGAAAATAAAGTGATCATGATTAAGACTACAAAATTTTGTCAGAAAGACTACAAGAACCACCTTGAATAGGATACAGTTGGTTAAAATTGAACTAATTTGAGCATTATGTTTATTGAAATACATCAGATATGGTTATAACAGTTCATGATACTAAACAGGCATTTTTGGTTTTATTTGACAGTTGCAAATTCTTAAAACCAAGAAATCACCCACATACTGCTAGCTTCACAAATATCCAAATCTCACTTTTCAAAAGGCTTGGGAAGGAAAAGTCCTATATTATTCACCTAACTCTGTATTACTCAAGCAGTGAGTTGAAAACAAAGTCATGAAAGACAAACAGAAAAGACAGAAAAACATTATCTTTTTGGAGTGAGCAACCATATTAAAGGACAAAATCCTCGAAAGCCCAAAATTTCAATAACAGTGAATTCTTTTACTCATATATCTGTTTCTCTTCCCGTCCTAAATTTAGCTAGTGAAAAAAATAAAAAAACTTTCTCACCACTTGGTTTCCATCAGATTTCTGCAGGACAGAAAATGTTTACCTTGCTTGCCAATATGTTCAGAAGTCCTTAATGTGCCTCTTGTAGCCATCTTGAGGAAACGAAGCTTTAACCATAGGAAAGGTCTCCTGGCTCTCCAGTTGTCAGGCCACAAAGGAAATCATTCCATTCCTCTCTGGTATCTAGGCTGGCCAGGGTGAGGTAGATTGTTAAGAGAAAAATTCATCTAGAAGTTTAATGACATTCACACTAGTCTTTCACACAGGTGAGAGACCCAGTATGACTGAGTAACTACCAAAAATGACTTTAATATATCAGTTCTCTCTTTCTTTCCTAGTGGTCATATGCTTTAGAAAAGCCCAACACGGGCAGCATATTTAATATTGCATGGTCAATTGATGGCACTCAGATCGCTGGTGCCTGTGGAAATGGACAAGTTGTTTTTGCACACGTGGTGGAGCAGCATTGGGAGTGGAAAAATTTTCAAGTAACATTGACTAAAAGAAGGACCATGCAGGTATGCTATGTTCCATGGTTGATTAAACCTGCTGTTGCTTACATTCGTTCACTACACAGAATATAGAATTGTCTTCATTAGTTATATTTCAATCATGTTTATAAAAACTTAATCACAATGAAATCTTCTAATTATACCATTAAGTGACTTTAAATAAGACTCCTTCACTGGTAATAGCACCCAAATACCCACAGCTACTATAGTTATAGGGTTAAGAGGGGATAGTGAAATTTGAAGCATTTAGTGAATATGTAGATTCGGTTGAGGAAGGCATTAAGGAGCTATGACTGACAAGTAGATGGAACTCCTGGAGCTGACTCTAAGACAGCCCTCATCTGGGAGTCACTATCATTACTTTATTTTATTTATTTGTAATTATATGTTTATGTAACCTTTTTTTTTTTTTTTAGCTTTTCATTTAAGAGTTCCCTAAGGCAAGCCAAAGTGGGACAATGGGAGAGAGGAAGGGAAACAAGTAATCTTGTGGTGACATACTTTGTTAACTCAGACAGAAAGATTGGAATGTAGCAATAGAAAGTGATGGGAAGACATCAGGTGGAAACTTCTTCAGGGCCAAGGGCTGTATTTCACTTACTTTGTGTCTGCCGGATAGAGTCTAACCCAGTAGCTTGTGAATATTAAGCATATAGTAAGCATTCAACAAATGTTTTAAAAGTTCACTCCTGAAATGTAGGAGGAGGGAGTCAGGGATAATGCCTCTCTCTGCTAAAGAAAAAGGTACATTCTTTCTCATCTTCCTCCTGATTGTGCCACTTGCCTCTCTCTTCAGTATCCAGATTTCAGATTATTATTAGTTACTATAAAAATTTGGAAGCATATATCTTGTGATTTCTTGGACAGGTGTATTCAAATGTTCTTTAGCCTGAGTATCCAGATTCTAAAATGTGGATAATGTGGTCACCAGGTTCATAATGATTAGGTATATTATCATTTTTATTTTTATTTTAAAAATGTAAACTCTTAATTATGAAGAATTTAAAACATGCACTAATATACATAGACTGGTATAATGAAATCTCTATGTACTCATCACTCAGCCCCAGCAACCATCAACCCATTGTGGCTGGATCTCAATGGATAATTCTTTCCAACAGGATGAGTGAAGTCTTTGTGAGAAGGCAGTGCTTCGAAGGGAGAGGGGCAAAGGGAAGCAATATTTCTCAGCTCTCAAGCTCACCTCTGCCTCTTTCCTGCCTCTCTTACCTTAGCATGGGGTACAGCTGTGACTTTTGGTAGTTGGAGAAGGTAGAGATTATTTGATTCTTAAGTCACTATATCCTATATAGATAAGAGTTAATAGTAGTATGATTTTGAAGATTAAGCGAGATGATTTATGTAAAACAATAGTAGCTGTTGCTGTGATTATATCCATGTACAGACTTAAATGAGTGTTGGAAATGTAGAAATAGAGTTTTTGGACTTAACGTCAGTCTGGGGAGCTTACATATTATAGTTACATAGAACTATCAGATGATACAGGGAAGATTAATCATGATCAAGATCAGGATTGAAGATCAGAAAGGATTAAAAGGTTAATTCTGGTGCTGTATTGAGTTGAACAGGGCAATGGATGTATTTAAATTCAGCACAGGAGATTTCTGATACGAAATTCACCATAGTTTTAAAATGATAGCAATTATCAGTGTATTGGTCTTGATTTAATGGCTGAGATATTTTATTCCTGTTTGGCTCTAGTATTCTAGATTCCAAAAAAGGGATAATTTCTCCGTATCAGACTTTAGGCAAATAATGAATGTTAAGAAATCTGCCTATAATTTGAAGAATGGCAGACTGAGGTCAATACAATTTAGTTTGAAATACTAAAATTTCATATGCTTATTTTAACTTTTCATTTTTATTTTTCATATGCTTAGTTTAACTTTTCTTGGGTATCATGTTGCTGTAAAGAAACTATCGTAAAACTTTTTTTTTTTAATTTTCATATCATTTCATCAGCTGTACAATATTTCTAGGAGAGGATGGCATTTTTGACCTTTTAAAAAACCTCTGGGAGCTCAGACTTCTGGTGAAGATGCTGTAATAAGTTTGTACTTGGAAGGAAGAGACATGCTGTTGTCTCCAAAGAGCTCAATAATATATGAAATATACATTTTTTAAAAAAGACTTAACTGGACTTAACATCAAGATAAACATCTCAGTGTAACAGAAATGGGACAAAAAATGTGGCGTGTGGAGTAAAGTCTCTAATCGGCTTGACTCCTGGTCCAAAGCAGGCAGCAAAGGCAGTGAGCAGTGTGGCCACAGCTGAGTCAACAAGCTGAATGGATGTGAAGCGAGACAAGTGGCCGAGCTGGGTTTCTGTGAGATCAGACCACAGGGCCTGGTGGGGTAGCTTTCTTCTCTCCTTTGTTGAAAAAACAGAAACAAAAACAAATCGCTAAAAACAAAGGATTTGAAGAAAGCTCATATAGGGTTACCACTTAGAACCAGGTCTGTTCAGTTCTGAGGGCCCACTCACGTAGACCTAGAGTTGTGTAGGGCACAACATGACTGGCCTACAACCTGCTGAGTACACAGCCTGCAGCAGTGCACAGCCCATAGTGCTACCACCTGTAATAGTGCACAGCCTGCAGCACAACTCTGTGGTCTTGCATACAAAGCTTAGTCTTTTCACTGAACTTACTCTTCACATTTTTGTTCTGATTAAAACCTAACTGTTTCCTGAGATCCTTTTCTCCTATAGCCTTCTGAAGCAGAGTAGTTTTCCTTTAAGCCCCGTTTCTCTGGGCCTGGAGGTCAGGGAGGTATCTTCCTTACCCCTCTTTGCAGAATTCAGATCACTGTAGCTTTTCTTCCCGAAAAACTCCAACTCCTTTGAGGCACCTGCTGTTGGACTGCGCCCTGTCCCTGTCTGCTGTCATTTCCCATCCATGGAAGAGTTAACCAAACTTATCAGTTCTTTTTCTTTATCACTATGCTTCACTCTTTTTAAATTAAGACTTTTTAAAGATGCCTAAAAGATAAGAACTATTTTCATTTTAAGATAACCATGGTAACATTTCACTTTTCCCTGTCTCTTAAATGTTTTTCAATACATTCTACAGAAATGTAGTAAGTCACATTTCTCTAATTATTTTCTAAGTATTTGTTTTTATAGTTGCTTCCTTTGTAACAGAAAGCCCCATATTGCATTTAGTTAGCATGTTCCTTCAGTCTTATAAAGTGTGACACAGTTCCTCCTCTTAATCTTGTTTGCTTAAGAAACCAGGTCATTAGTTCTGTTATAGGCTGGTTATTAGATTGAGAGCCTTGATAAGTATAAAGAATACTTCACGGGTGATTCTGTGTACTTCCTGTTGTATCTTGCCTGCTTATCTCTTTTTTAGAGATGTTAAGATTGATTAGTGTGTTCAGGTGCTATCAGCCTGACTCATCTGTCATATGCTTTCTCATTAGGCCTTTTCCTTAATGTTTTTAACATCCGTTGATAGTACTTGTCTAGACTTTGATTTCTTTGGGGGCTGCAAATAGTTATCTTATAATTTTATCATTCCTTCTGCTTTGAGCAGCTAGAATTCTTCTAGAAAAGTCTTCCCTATTGATCATTTGGGGACAGAATTCATATAATCTGAGTTTTTTAGGCTTTATAGTGTTTATAATCATATTGACTCCAACTTCTAACCACACTCCTTTGACTATCTCAGTTTTACAATATTTTCCACCTTATATTGTTCCATTGCTACATCATTCAGCTGGACTTGCAGATTAGAGATATCTATATATTTCTTTTTTATTTATTTCTAAGTTTTCTGCATCTGTATTTCTGTTGGTTGATTTTTATATTCAAATATGTAAGTCTATGCCTAGTTCCTTCTTACTGAATTCTCTTTATGTGTAAACAAGGTAATCAAGAGTGTATTGATATTTTGTGTGGGTTATAAAACCTTGTTAATGTAATTAAAAGTTTGCAGTATATTAATGTTTGTTGGTATTTCATTTTTCCTTGTTTAGGTTCGTAACGTTCTGAATGATGCAATGGACTTGCTGGAATTCCGTGATAGAGTCATTAAAGCATCTTTGAACTATGCGCACTTAGTTGTTTCAACATCTCTTCAATGTTATGTGTTCTCGTAAGCTTCTTGCATTTCTTAAAAATCACGAGTTTTGTCTATGATGAGGAATTTATTTTCAAGCTTTCACATCAGTATGTTTTGGTTTAAGCTTGCTCCAAAACCTCACAGCCCTTAAGTTACTCCCAATCAAGAAGTGACAATAACTGAATATGACCAGTGAAAGTAAATCTAATAAGTCTATGCATCAAAGGTTACTAATCACTTATATAATAGAAAACACCTTGTCTGGTGTTTACTGTTATTATATTATGCTCACAGTTCTAAGGCATTTAATATAATTTGATTTCAAAGCCAGAGAAGATTAGGAGCAGCTGATAAATGATGGAAAAAGGAGCACCTAAGCTGGCTACCTGACAACAGGTGGAAAGCTACACAGGCTGCAAATCATAGTCCTGGGTAATTGTGGGTGTTCATATGGATAATCCAGGGTTGTCCAGATGTGCTGAAAGGAAATATACTCAATGTGCTTTATATTGGGAAGTGGGGAATGAGCCAATACATCCAAGAAACTTGCACCTAAAACTTTAAAAACACACTTGGAATTTTTAAAGGGCGAATCAGTGTGTGCTGACAAATGTTGAACAACTGGCTTTTGAGAAACAAACTTGATTTGCAGTATTTGCTGATTCTATGATTTAAATAATTCTACCATGAGAAATTTCAAGTTGCTAATATAATGTCATCGAAAGCAGAAGAGAGGTAAATCATTGTGTAGTAGTATTACCACTGTGTGGATACAATAGATGTGAATTATCTCAAGGGCATGGAGATAAGAATAAAGCCGTGGAAGTAATATGGTTAAAGTATTTATCTGAATATAATTTGCTTAAATATAATTTTACATAATTCTTAAAGAGATTTTATTTTTGTGTAGAAGAACTGGGGTATAGGCCAGAGGTGGGGGGGGGTGCCAATGAGAGGATTCACCAGAGTGGAGAGCAGAACAGGCAGATCTACTGAAATACTCTGCTGAGGGGAGCAGCGGGCGAGACAGGAGTGGTCTGCCATGCCATGCGCGTTAGCTCCCTGACTGAGGATCGAACTCAAGCTGTTGCAGTGGTAGTGTTGAGACTTTAGACCACCAGTGAGGCCCAAGTGTACGTAATTTTAAGTAACAGATTTATTTAAAATTAATTTTCAAAATTCCTGAAAATAGAACAGTTGGTATAAGCTAGCACTAATGTAGCACTGGTTGACTTCACCACACTCCAAAATACTCACTGGGTATTTCAAGCCTGTGTATTCCAAACCACTGTGAAGCTTTCAAGAGTTGTGACTAGTTAAGGATATTATATATATTTAAATTTTTTTCTTACATCATAACACTATGTGGTTATAATCTAGTCACTAAATATAAAATTGATCATAGGCTGCCCGTATCTTTTTCATAACTATAATCCCAGGACTTAGCACAGTACTTGACATTGAAATAGGTACTTAATAATAGATAAATTTTTTTAATAAATGAATTAAAAAACATAAGATGTTGTGTTGTTTTGGTACCCTGAAGTCCAGTAATACATAACACAAAGGTATTCAATTTGACAATTGCTGTAACTATATTAAAATGCTGCAACTGTATTAAAATATTCTCATTCACTATGTGTAAGTCCACTACTAATCATAATATACAATGTGGGATAACAAGTTTGGAGTAATAAAGTGGGAGAAGTAAAGGAGAGAGGATAAAGAAATAAGCAGCTCAATTATATGATTTTTTTTTTTCATGAAAGAAAAGGAGCAATAGGAATAATTTAAGAGAAGTCTCCAAGAAAGATACCAAGTTAAACAACTTGAGATATTGTACAGGATTATAGAATGTGAGAAATCTCAAGAGTTAGTACACATGAATGTTTGAATAATTTCCATGGGGGTAGGAAAAAAGAGAAGATTTCTATTTAGTATTTATTTGCTTGCTTGAAGAAAGATAGAGCTCTTAAATACCTTAAATGAGCCATTGCCTATTAGAGTGCATGCGTGACAAGGACACAGTGCTTGGATCCATAGGATTATTATCTTTAGTTCTTACTTGTATTGGAAAGGTTGCTTTTTAAAATATTATCAGAAGTTTAGTGACTTTCCGTTTTTTCTGTCACTCTGCTTTTCTCTAATAGGCTTTTCTCTAATATTTCACTGACATGTTCCAAAACATGATTGCTTCCTTCTAATGTAACCTTACCCTCCCTTCTCTTCTTATCAAGACATTTACTAAGGTATAAAATATTTATTAATGTGAATGAAATACTAGTGAGCAGTTGTGGGAATGAGATAGTACTAAGGTCTGTCATTAAGACATATTTCATTAAATTAAAAATCTACTAGTCTTGGGCCTCCGTGGTGGCACAGTGGGTTGGGCAACGCACTATGAAGCAAACCGCAGCCACTGTAGCACGAGTTCAATCCCTGCTGCCAGCCAGGGAGGGGACCCACATGGCGCGGCAGACCTCTCCTGCTGTGCCCACTGCTCCCCTCAGCAGTGTACTTCCATTGATCTGCCTGTTCTGCTCTCTGCTCTCTGTGGTGAATCCTCTCACACCTCTACACCTCTGGCCTGTACCCTAGTGCTTGTATGAATAAATAAATAAATCTTTAAAAAAAAAATCTACTAGTCTTTTGACTAACAACAGGTATTTATTGAGCACTATTATGCAGTGTTTATGCTAATAATTTGTTTTACCTCTGTGTGTTGGTGCCATTGTTATTGCCATTTTATAAGATGAAGGTACTGAAGAACCCAGAAGCCAACTGGTAGCTTGCTTCAAGTCTAAATCACTCCTTTACTAAGGCAAAAATTGGGGTCTGAGTCCACATTCTTAATAACGCTGCCTCTTTATAGTAATAATAACTGTAATTTTAAAAACAAACATGAAGCAGTATACATTCATATGAGAATAAGTTCCCCTAAAAGAAAAGAATATATAAACAATTCTGTGTTTTAAATTTTCACTTGTTTTTTCCAGTAATACTATAGAAAATACTCTTGTTCTAGTAAACATTGTATTTTAGTGAGTTTATGTTACTGTAACATGTATAAATAAGGAGTCATTTAAAAAATCTCATAATTACTGTTCTTATCATCTCTCTTGACAAAGAATGAAGGTTAATTCTCATGAATGAATAAATGAAGCAGGCTGTGATTTTTTTTTTAATAAAATACCAAAGCATATATATTCATCATACATATGAACCCAGTGTTCTAATTATTAGTAGCACTTTATTTGGAGTTAATATTTTATGTATGCATTTACTTATTGAAATGAGAATCAGACTGCAGTAGTTAAGATTAGTTTTCCACTGGTGTGCTGAGCTTACTGCTCTCTTCCCCTCTTCTGTCTTCTGAATCTGAACAAGAGATTTAATCAGACTTGAAGAATTGGTTCTATGAAAGTAATTGAGAAAGATTCAAAATATATAGGAATAATAAGACATTTTAAACTGTGAAACAACTTTGATTATTTAGAGACAGGTTTTGAGTTTGTCAGTGCTTTCTTCTCATCCCTTTCTTTGAATTATATTACGCTATAAAAACTAAAAGAGCTATCTGTTCATTTATTCATCCATTTATTCAACAAGCATTGGTCATAGCTTACATGTGTATAGTGTTTTACAGTTTACAGAATGCTTCACAGAAATCTTTTCATTCAGCCCAGCAATAATATTAGGAGACCTGTAGGGAAAATAGTCATGTTTATCATGTTATTGTTAAAATTTCTGTATTTTAGTGTCTCTTATGTACACGCAATTAGGTAGATACTTTGGTAAGTCACTACTATTTTAAATATTAGATTGCCCAAATATTAGATTGCACAAACTGCTAATCAATGACAGACTCTGGACTTGTACTTAGGACTCTTTGATTCACATACTGTGATAGCTACAATAAACATTGAATTCTGATGTGTCAGGTGCTGGAAACATAGAGTCTGCTTCCTAATGAGGGATACAGACATACAAATGAATAGCTTCAAAATAATGCATCAAATACCATAATAGAAATATGTACAGAGTTGTTATGAAATGGTATATGTTCTTTGAAATGAGTATCTATTTATTTTAAAGTATTTGGTATTTTAAATATTAATAAATATCCATTTTATTTCTGTTTTAGTACAAAGAACTGGAATACACCACTTATATTTGATCTCAAAGAAGGAACTGTTAGTTTAATTCTGCAGGCAGAAAGGTAATTTATCACTTTTGATTACTGAATTTGGGGTTAAAATATCTCAAATTGTTGGAAAGTATTCTTTAAAGTGTGCTGTTTACTTAGTCATATATTAGTCATTTTGAATCAATCTATTACTTTGAAAGAAAAAACGGAAGAGAATAGCTCTCAGATGAGTGGTTCTGAAAGTTTTTGGCCTCAGAATTTCTTTACATTGTTAAAATGAATATTATGTGTAGATTATATATATATCAGTAGTCACTATATTAAGGTTTTTGATTGAGAAATTTAAGTGGTGCTAATTTAAGATCATGAGGATAAATGTATTACAAGTAAACAGCAATGACATGAGAATGAATATGAAATAAACAGATTACTATGAAATTGTTTTGACATCATGGTCAAAAACCATGTCTATTGTGTTCTGCTTTTTTCTTCTGTTTTTAAGTATTGGTTTATGCTCAATGATTTTATGAGTCACTGCTCGTCTATGACCTTCAGTGTATAAAGGACTACAAAACTCCTGACCAATTAACTAGAATAAAAATTGGAATAGCTATTACCCACACTTTCCATGAAAACAATCAATCAAAGTTCCAACCCATTAAAACCTGGAATAAGAAATGAATGTGTAAGCAACAGTCTCTAAAATAGTTGCTCATAGAATCTTTGCAATAAAACCATGTGTTTTATTCCTCATCCCTTTACTCATCACCTAAGCAGCTGTTGATTGTGTTATCAGGTTTTCTAGCCCACAACCTTTTATAAATAGCAAACCAGAAGAGGAAGGGTGCCGGTAGATTGTTAGAGGCTGGCACAATGACAGGAAGAAAGGTGACTGTCTGGCAAGGGATCTTAGTAAAAACTAAAATTGCAGAACTGTGTAGTTGAGCATAATTATTCTCAGGTTCCAACACATTTGCATGAATACCAAAGCCATTCAGTATCAGTTAAACAGTTAACAAAAGTGTTGATGACCTAGAAAAATCAAGAAATGATTGTTATTTTATGTTACATAAACTTCGAATTATCTGTATATTGAAACTGATACATGACTTATTTATATCATACCTTTTTTATTTTTTAAAAAATTTTTAAAGACTTATTTATGCATATAAGCACTGGGGTATAGGCCAGATGTGTGTGTGTGGGGTGGTGGTGAGAGGATTCACCAGAGACAAGAGCGGGGAGCAGAACAGGCAGATTAATGCAAGTACACTGCTGAGGGGAGCAGCGGGCTAGACAGGAGCGGTCTGCTGCCCCATGTAGGTAGGGCACCTTCCCAGCTGGCGGCAGTGGCTGCGGTTTGCTTCATAGTGCGTTGCTTAACCCACTGCGCCACCAGGGAGGCCCCAATCATACCTTTTTTAAAACAAAAGGAAATCTTTGCCACTTAAAGGGTAAGTTATAAGCTATCTAAAAATTGTACTTTTGAAATTCTTTTTATATTAATTGTTCCAAATAAATGTTTTTACACATTGTTTATAAATGTATTTATTGATTATGTTCTTAGTAAAGGCATATGTTAATTTTACACGTGATTAGGTATTTAAAAGATATTTTACTTACTGCCTGTTGCTGGTCCTATTTGTGCATTTAAAAATACTTGCCCTTGAAAAATGGTATTTACTTAGAAGGAGGTTAAAAGCTGTTTGTTTTGTTTAGAAGAAAATACTGAGACTAAAACAATAAAATTAGTAAATTTTGTTCTCATACACTAATGTGTGTGTGCCAAACCCTTCAATTAAATAAGCTACATGTGTTATTAAGGAATAATAGTACTTAGTACATACTGACATTTCATTTCACTGGTTAAGGTGTTTGTTTCCATAGCAAGAAGGAATAACTAGCAATTCCTGATTCAAGAAATACTTCTGAATCAAGGATATTAAGACATTCAGCATAGATTTTAAAAACTAATGAAGTGTTTAGCATTGAAGAAACAGGCATTCCAATAGTAATTGTATGAGCGTAAAGCAATATGACATTTCAAAGGCTAATAACAATATAAAAATTTTAAGAAGTATATGCCCTTTGATTCACTTTGATTGTGTTATTACATGTGCCATGTAGAAGTTATACTAAGGATTTAATGAAGGGAGACACACAGAGATGCATATATATGCTAGACATATCTTTGAAGAATGAATAATTTGAAATGTCCATCAGGAGTGAGTTAATTAAGTTAAATTATAGTATATCCATACCTGGTCTGCTATGAGTTGTCTCTGTGGATATAAGATTGCAAGAGAGTTTTTGCTATTTCTATTGTTTGGATTGTTCTTTCAAGTCCATAAATGTTCAAAGGAAAAAAATATTTTTATTTTGACTTAATAAAAAACAGAACCCTTTGCCTTAAAATATATGTCAACACAACAAATGAACTGAATTTCTGATATGAAAATGTGGTTTCAGATATCAGTACATTTGATGATCATATTATTTTAAAGTCAAAACATCTTATTTTAATAAATGCTGACCCTGTTGTTAGTTTTTTGAGCCATTTATCCATTTTTGAACTTGAATCCGCATTTAACTTCATCTTTGCCATAATCTTTAATTGTGAAATATGTATTAGCATTATGTAGGAAATAAATAACATCTGGTCCTAAGTGTCACCAAATTGTAAGTGATAAGATGTTCTTACAGTCTTTTTATAGAGATATGCTTCTTTAGGAAAGGAAGTGAATTGCAAGCATAAGGTAAAAGAAGTCAGAATTTTAGTATTTTGAAACATGATTATGGGCATTTTCACTTTTCTTCTCTTTTTTTTTTTTTAAGATTTTTTTTTTAAATTTATACATACAAGAGCTGGGGTACAGGCCATAGAGGAGTAGGGGTGGGGTGTGAGAAGATTCACCAGAGACAGAGTGGAGCACAAAATAGGCAGATCTACTGAAATACACTACTAAAGGGAGCAGCGGGCAAGGCAGGAGAGGTCGGCTGCACCAAGTGGGTCCCCTCCCTGGCGGGGATCGCAGTGGCTGGGGAAGTTCCATAGTGTCCACCTTGCGGCGCTCAACCCCTTGTGCCTTTTTTTTCTCTTATCGCAATCAACAAAACAAAAAAAATAAGCAATGCTGGTTTTCAGGTTGTTTTTTATATTTCATTTTTTATATGTATGTATTTTATTATTTTGGCTGTAAGATATATTTTTCTAGAGGAAAAACTATTCTCTAACTAAAAGGGAAAATATAATAAAGTCTTATTTGCAAATATATTTTTGTTCTTTATTTTCAGGCATTTTCTTCTTGTAGATGGTAGTGGTATCTATTTATATTCTTATGAAGGGCGTTTCATTTCTTCTCCAAAATTTCCTGGAATGAGAACAGATATTTTGAATGCACAAACTGTGTCTCTAAGTAATGATACCATAGCAATAAAAGATAAAGCTGATGAAAAAAGTGAGTACAATTTTATAGTTTTCTATGTAAAATTTCCATGAAATTTAATAGTGAAAAGTTTGTATAAGTTAATTTTCATTTTCCCATTTGAAAGAATTATGAGCTTCCTAATTTGTTGTAAGCATGAACTAATTGAAGAACTACAGTTAGCATATTATATTGAATTGATGGGGCAGATAGATATTGTCATAATATCAAAGCTTAATGGTAAGGGGTGAAAGGATATATTCCTGTTGGTAGAGTTTGAAATCAAGATTATGAGATTCTACAAGAAGATGTGAGCTACATATACATATATATATAATGGAATACTATTCAGCAATCAAAAATGCCATTCACAGAAATATGAATGGAGCTTGAAGGGATTATGCTCAGTGACAAAAGTCAGAGGAAAAAAGAAAAATACCAGATGGTCTCACTTATTGGAGGAATATAGAGGATCAAGGGGAAAAAATAACATCAACAACAACAACAAAAACCACAACAAAACAAAAATAGACAACAGAGACATTCTGCAGAGAAGAGGGAGGGATTGAGATCAGGCAGGGATGGAAAGAGCACAAGGCACTATGGTGACAGTGCATGGGTAAATTGTTGGTAGAAATTCTATGGGGACTGCACCTAGAAAAGAAAGCAAACATTGTAAGAAAAAAATATATATATATATATTTAAATAAATTTTTTAAAATGTAGACAAATTTTCAGCGCTCAGATATTTAAAAAAAAATTAGGTCTAAGTAAAAGAAAGATCAGACATTTTTCACCAAGTAATGCAACTTTTTTTAAAGATTTTATTTACTTATGCATACAAATGCCAGGGTACAGGCCAGAGGTGTGGGGTAGGGAGTGAGAGGATTCACCAGAGACAGAGTGGGAAGCAGAACAGGCAGATGGACTGAAGTACGCTGCTGAGGGGGGCAGTGGGTGAGGAGGAGAGGTCTGCTGCACCATGTGGGTTCCCTCCCTGGCCAGGGATCGAACTCATGCTGCAGTGGCTGCAGAAGCCCCACAGTTGGGCGCTCAACCCCTTGAGCCACCAGGGAAACTCCAAAGTAATGCAATTTTTAAGAAAAGGAATGATAAAGTTTAGAGTAAACCAGTTGTTAAATCATGCTTTTTTGTTTTTCTTTATGAAAAGGATGCTACTTTCTAAATTATCCACCTTTATTTTTCTTTTGGTTTAAGTAGGACTTCTCTGTTCATGATTTATTTTGTTTAGCTTTTATATGATATGTCCTAAAAGTTTTCTGTAACATTATATTACATAGTTGATATTTATATTGTGTCTGAATCAATAAATATTGATTATCAATCAAAAAAAGAGTTTGAGGTCTAAAAATGCACATGAATTTTTAAGCTTGTGTATCTTAAAATATTCCCTTTCTCTTCATCTGATAATATAGAGAATATTGTGCTTCATTATACTATTTATTTTCCATATATTTATTTTAAATGCTATTTTTAATTAATGATTAGAAAGATATCATGAATAATTTTAAATTTCACATAAAATTCTAGACCACATTAATATATGTAAATATAAGTATGTCACATGTTTTGGAATTCCATACTACAGTGATGCCATTCATTTAACCAATAAATATTATAATCAATAATTATACTTAACACTTGTATGTGCCTAGTACTTTTCTAAAAGTTGAGAAAATAGTGAATAGGACAGATGAATAAACAAGCAAATATGTAATAGTCACTTGTGAAGAAAATAAGGTAGAATGAGAGAATAGAGAATTTTGGAGAGGGGACAGGAGATTGACCACATGATAGGCAAGTACAAAGTTCTGTGATAGGATGAGTAGCATATAAAATGAACTGCCAGAGGGCCCTAGAACCAGGTCAACATAAACTGGGCAGAAAATGGAAAGAGTGGAGGACAGAGAAAGAAGCAGGAGCCAGATCATGTGAGCATTTGGCCATGTGGGTGTGAGAGGGGCAAGCCTATTACATAGGTTTTATCCAGGATGAATAAGGAAGACAAGGGAGGAAATTTAGAGGACACAAACAAAGAGTTCTGTTTGGGTCATGATAAGTTTAAATGCTTAGACATCCAAGTAGTACAGGGGAGGAGATAAAATAGCGTTTTATTCCTGACCCCAAGTCTAGGGGTCAGAGAGAGTTGAGGACTGAAAATATAAATTTAGGAGTTATGGGGATACAGATGGAGCCATGACATTGAAATCACCCAGGAAATGATATAGACAAAGAGTACCAAAGACTGAGCATTATAATTAAGAGGTAGGTAAGAGGAGAAGTCAGTGACATAAGGTGAGTTATCCTTAAACTCTAGTGGGACCATACTAAGTATTTGTTTTTCTATGAGAATATATATTATTAAACATTGTCCATTACTGTGACATGTTACCAAAAAAAAAATCTTACCTGACTTTAGTTGTGTTAGTTTATGCCATGGAAGACCTAATTCAGGAGCTAGGAAGCTGTCCAACTTTTAAGTTTCCAGTACTGTCAGATAGCATGATCTCTCATATTCATAGGACACACAATTTTCCTAAATATAGCTCTTATATCTTTTATGCCTTAGACCTTCTCTGAGGAGGAGATTTGTTTATAAAATATCTGCCTGGCTGAAAAAAGGAAGAAGTTAAAATAAAACAGTATCTAGATAAACAGATTTAAGATGACTAAGTCATTGCTAATAATAATAATTTGGAAGTCAGATTTTTGTCTTCAGTAAACTTTTGTCTTCAGTAAACTTGAAAATCCCAGTGATTACTATGGATTGCCTATATTTTTCTTATTTATCACCACATATTTTAAATAGATGTTTTAATAAAGCTTACGTTCCCAGCTAAATCTACCCTATTTTGAAGTTTTTATAATTCTTTACATCTGTTGCATATTTTTGTTTTTTCCACCTCCCCATATTTTTAAATCCTGTGATAATTCATAGAATGTTAGAACTAGAAAGAATTATGAACATTTTTAGAAATATAGATATATATCAATAAATTACCTGTTTTACTTCTATAAATTTTGATTGTTGAATAAGGTAACTATGCAATTGTTTTGCTGTAATTAGAAAAAAACCTACAGAGGTTATTTGTGAAAGTGATATGAGATGAGAGGGAAAATATTTTTCAATGTTCCTTTTTAAAGTACTAGTATTCATGGATACTCAACAGATGTATATGCTAGTATAGTAGCAGAAACCACAATCGAAGTACCTAAAATCTTTACCTGTAGAATTCCCTTCAAGGGAAACAGGCACATGTGATGTTAGTAATTCCTTTCTAATTTGGGAACTCCTTTCTGGTAGGATTCTTTACACTATATATAGTATATTTATGATATATAAGAGTTCTGTAAAAGTGTGTGAACTGTATTTGAACATCTCTTTGTGTTTGGTTGGAGGCTTTTTAAGTTCTTACTATAGCTATTAAAATAACTGGATTTACTCAAACCAAAGAAAATTTTAAAAATGCAATCTATACTTATCATTACAATTTTATAGTAAAGGATGTGCATAGGATGAAGCCTAGAAAGGAAGATAGAACATCTCCTTAGGGAATCAGGACATGGAACCTCCGATGTCTTCACCAAAGATGGAGCTCCACAGATCTCCTATGTTCAGAGCTTTTATAGAGTTTTATTTCATAGCCCTGATTAATGTAATGATTGAACTCAATTCCAGCCCCTTCTTCCTGTTCTCAGCGGTCTGGAAGCTGAAAGTCCCAATCCTCTAATACAAACTTGATCTTTCTGGTGAGGAACCCCCATTCTGAGGCTATTGAGGGACCCATTAAGAGGCTCCCTGTTAGCAAAACAAAGATACTCCTTTCACTTGGGGAATCCAGGGATTTTTGAAGCTCTCTTCTAAGGACCCAGGATAAAGACCAGACAAATTACTTTTTTATTGTTATTTATTTATTTTTTTGTGCATGTTGGTAGTGAGTCAACTGCCCAGTAACATTATTTTTTTTAAAGATTTATTTATTTATGCATACAAGAGCTGGGGTACAGGCCAGAGACACAGGAGGGGAGAGGGTTCACCTGAGACAGAGCAAGGAGCAGAACAGATAGATCAACTGAAACACACTACTGAAGGGAGCAGCAGGCGAGGCAGGAGAGGTCTGCGGCGCCATGCGGGTCCCCTTCCTGGGCTGGGATCAAAGTCGCAATCTGCTGTGCCAGGGATGCTTCACAGTGCGGGCACTCAACCCGCTGTGCCACCAGGAAGGCCCAAATTACTTTTTTATAGCATAGTAGTAAACTGACCACATAATACCTTGTCTGGCATTATAGTAGGCCTTTAGTACATTTTTCTTTTATGGAATATGAGTGCCTCTGATGTTATATTGACCTAAATCAGAATTATCAAAATTGCAAATCACATCCAGTTTTGGACTTGCCATTGCTGATCCTATGGCATGCCATTAATAAGAATTAAAGTTTTAGGAAAAAATATAACTATACTTTTTTTCATTAAAAGTATGGCCATATTAATTAAGTAGGAATCTGAATACTGTTGCTCTTCTATGCTGATAGAAGTCCAGAGAGTTAAATTTCTCATGAGGATTATGTTAATTCCTCTGAATTTACCAATAAAAATTCTAATATAATACACTAATTTTCTTTTTTTTTTCCCCCAAGTAATCTTCCTCTTTGAGGCATCAACTGGAAAACCATTAGGTGATGGAAAACTTCTTTCCCATAAGGTAATGGACATTAGTTACTTCTAACTTAAGCGGTGCCTACTTAATTCCATATAAAAATCAATGTTTTCACTTAAAACCACTGTACATTCTAAAGTATTTTGCCTAGAAATGTCACAGCTAAAGACTAAGCACCGGTAAACACTGAAATAGAAAGATGTATGTGCAAATTAATTGACTAAAGGGTGTGACTTACATGTCTATTGTCCATACTCTACTGCTTTTCAATAAAATGTTAATGAAGCTTACCAAAACTCTCAGTAAATAAAAAGGTATTTATATATAGATAGATAGCAAGATTTTGCATTTTTCTCACTGATCATCTTCTTTTTAAAAAAATATTTTATTTATGCTTACAAGAGATGGGGTAACAGGCCAGAGGCACAGGGGCAGGAGGATTCACAAAAGACAGAGTGGGGAGCAGAACAGGCAGATTGACTGAAATACACTGCTGACGGGACCAGCGGGTGAGTCAGGAGAAGTCTGCGCCATGTGGGTCCTCTCCCTGGCCAGGGATTGAACTCATGCCCCAGTGGGTGTGGAAGTCCCACAGTGTGGTGCTAAACCCTTTGCCCCACTAGGGAAGTTCTCATTGACCATCTTTGACTAGCCAGTATTTTCTTTACATTTTAGGCCTACCGAGAATAAATATATAGATGTATAAAAAGACCCTAAATAGTGACTGTTGGCTTCTGATTTTTGGCCATCAAATAAACAAAAGGGGACATTTTGTTGAGTTACCCTTCTAATAAGTTATATGTAAAGGTTTAAAGATGCTTTTAACCTTATTGTTCAATGCTACCAGTAAAGTGTGACTCTATATTTTGTGTTTTTTTTAAACTTATTTTAAAATTGAAAGTTATATTGACATGATTCAGAAATTAAAGAGTATATAAAAAAGCATACAGTGAAAAAGTCTCTATCCTATGTTTGTTCTTCAACACTCTTCTTTCCACCAAAAAGTGACATTGCTCTTAATCTTAATCTTATATATCCTTTAGATTTTTGGTGCATATGTAAACAAAACTGATATGTTCTTCTATTCCTCTTTTACAAAAAAGTAACATAGTACTCTGTTCCTTGCTTTTCTCACAGCACTTTCTAAAGATCCTCCATATCAATACAAAAGGACTTCCCCAAACCCCCAACCCCACCATAGTATAACATTTTATAGCTCTATCAGAATTGATTTTACCTGTGCTCAAATGAGGTATATCTAAGAGCTCCCAGTCCTTTGCTCTTATAATACTTCCAGGATATCTTCTTACACATGGAAGTGTTATTGCTGGGTCAAAGAATAAGAGCAATTGTAATTTTATTAAGTAAGTATTGTCAAGTTACCTTGCAAAGAGACTGTATCAATTTATGTTCTCACAACTAATTTGTTGCTGGTTTCCCTACAATCTCGCCCTTATAATCATTTTAAATCAAGAATATATAAGCAGAATTTTTTCAGTAGGACCAGGTATGTTAAGGGGAAGTAAGTTTCTCAGCTTTTCAAAGTAGTCATTATTTCTGTTAGTAGAATTAAAATGCATCATTTATTAAAATTTAGTAAAGAGTTCTGGGAATGTGATAATTCTTTTTCCAGAACACTTTTCCTAAGTGTATAAAATTTTCAACTTCATTATGGCAAGAATGGCAGTGACTTTCTCATCACACTTCACTCAAGTCCATAGAACAATTTTTATCTCTTTGTCTTATATATGTAGAAATTTTCGCATTCTATAAAATAATAGAAAATATTAACGTACTTTGTTTTATACACAAAGAAACTAAAAATGAAGACTTACCCAATGAATAGTGGAATCAAAACTAGAACTCAAGTCTGTCTCTTTTTAAAGAAAAATTAATTAGTGTGGAGACAAGGATGAAAGTTCTAATAAACATGAAGCTGCTTTCATATCCTGCTACAAAGAGTGACCCAGGAGGAATAGGAATAAAGTGGACACAGTAGGTGTGTACAAGAGCAAAAGTGAGTTTAAAATTATTTACTAGGGAATTTTATCATTATAAGTAGGAGAGTGATATTTGATCTTTAATTAAAGAAATGTTCTTATAATACAATAATCTAAGTGATCTGATGTCAAACACTAAAACTAACCCAGTATTTTCATTTTTTTAAATTATAGAATGAAATTTTGGAAATTGCGCTGGATCAAAAAGGACTTACCAATGATAGAAAAATCGCTTTTATTGATAAAAATAGAGATCTCTATATCACCTCAGTAAAACGGTTTGGGAAGGAAGAACAAATTATCAAACTTGGTAAAATAATGTTAATACGTTTTAAATTGTAATAAATTTAAATTTTCTTAGTTAATTTTCTATCATATATTCAGTATCTTGCCTGATTGAATTTATCAAAATATGTTAGTGTTATAACATTTCTTCTTAGTTATTTAACTCCATTTTAATAGTAACTCTTTAGCTGCTACAGCTAAATTGGAATTGAAAGAAAAACTTAAAAATGTAATGGCTCCAGGTAGAGTATTCAAATATTTCCATAAGTTCATATGCAGACTTTTTATGTTTTCACCATTATGTGATCAGAAAATAGTATCATACCTATAGGAAATTAGATGGGCTCTTATATGTCAGCTGATTTAATACTTATATGATAGAGCTAATAGGACTTTACTATTTTTTTAAACTAAGGAACAATGGTGCATACCTTGGCGTGGAGTGATACATGCAATATCCTTTGTGGACTTCAAGATACTCGATTCACAGTGTGGTATTACCCCAACACAGTTTATGTGGACAGAGATATTTTGCCTAAAACACTATATGAGAGGGATGCAAGGTAATATCTTACTGCATAAATTCTGTTTATTGTGGTAAATGAAAGAATGTTGTGGCTTTGCTTCTAAATCAGTCCTATAGGATAATCTTTCACTTTCTTTTTCACTTTAAATACATTGTTTAGTTAATGCTAGCTTAAGATTTAAATGATGGCATCAAGTTGGGATTGTTAAATAATATGAATTTGTTCTTTATATTGTTCCTTATATTAATTTGTTCCTAATATTATAAATAATATTATTTGTTCCTTATATGAATATAATTTTTAAGTTTAATGTTACTTTATGGTAACTCGGGTCATTTTTTTCAGTGTGGTTTAGTGATTTTTAAGATAGGCACTTAATATTTTTCAATGATGTCTTCATCCCAGGTTCTCACTGATCTTAAGGCTTTCAGGAATGTATGTGTCTCTACAATTGAATTTTTAAATTTATGTTAAGATAGAAAAATTACTTATAAGGTTACTGAAAAGTTTAATTTTATATGCATTAGAAAATCAAATAAAATTCATAATCCTAAATATTCTAAGAAAGATAAGGGAACCTCCCACTCTTAACAAATAGGACTATGAATGCATTTCAACTCCAAATCTTAGCTTAATTTTCAAATCTGAGTTCATTTCCAATTTTCAAATTCATAAACTTAGCAAAACCAGAAGTGTCATTTTATATATTTAAACTAATTAGAAGTTAGTTTTTTAATTTAAAGTATACATCTATTTATGAGAAAATAATCATGGAACTCAGCTTACTTTTTAATTGTTTATACTTTTCTTTAAAAGCTGATGTGATGTAAAATCAATTGTGTGATATACTTTAGACTTAGGAAAAAAGTTAATTTCAAATACTTTAGGGAATAGTTCTCAAATATGTAATGACTTTTTGCCACTTAAACTGTGTACTTTGCTTCAAGCCTATATAGCAATGTAGAGTCAGATGTTTATTTGTATATATAAATTCTCCTGGAATTAACTTTTTGAAAGGTGCATTTTGGGGGTTGGAGACTTCATTTGCGTATCGGGAGTTACTTTCCAAAAGAAATGCCTATGAAATATTTTGTTCAGAATATAAATTGCACTTTGCTTTATTCCACAGTGAATTTAGCAAAAATCCTCATATTGTGAGTTTTGTTGGAAATCAAGTAACTATCAGGAGATCCGATGGCTCACTGGTTCACATCAGCATATCACCATACCCTGCTATTCTCCATGAGTATGTGAGCAGTTCAAAATGGGAAGATGCTGTGAGACTTTGTCGCTTTGTCAAGGTGCTTTACATTTCAGGTCCATAGATGTGTATATATTGTGTTATAGTTTACACAGTGTCTTTGTGCAAAATGAGAAGTAATAGCTAAGACTGGAAAACTTGGAGGTAGAAATATGTCTCTTCATAACAAGTAAAGATGTGTAATACAGGGGGACAAATGTAGGTGTGTGATTTACTCTCTGAAGAAGGTATAATTTAATGAATAATTCTCCATACTAGTATATATAAAATTCTTCTTTAGACTTTAAAGTCATGTTTCCTAAGTTCTACCACCCACAGAGTTTCTAATTTATTAAATCTGGATGAGACAGGGCCATATTTTTTTAAGTTCCTTTTCTTTCAATCAGCATTTCCAGCTTGGTTGAATCCAGTGTTTTTCAGACGTGCTTGAACTCTTTTATTTTATACTGGTTGACATCCCATAGAATATACTTTTAGAAAACAACTTTTAGATGTTTTTTTCTTCCAGTGTGACAATCTTCTGTAATAGCATAGTCTTAATATCTTACCATTCCTCTGGTTCCCTGTAAGTTACATTCTTTGATATCTCATTGAAAAGATAGGAGGGTTTCTAACTCTGAGTTTTCTTAAAAGTTATAAGCTTAGAAATAATAAATCTTTCATAAATAAAAATGAAAATTTTCAGGACCCTGTTTATTTTTTTGATGATTTTTATCTATTTTCTTTGATTTTTATTTATATATTTTTACATCGTTCATTTTTGTAGTGTTTAATTTCTCCTCTGTTGTTTTCACCATAAAATTTCTACTGCCAAGATCTCTATGAACCATCACTATAGCCTCTTGTGCTCTTCTCTCCCCTGTTTGTGCCCCTCTCCTTTCCCCTCTCCTGCTGAGTGTCTCTGATTTATAGTTTGCCTGCTAGTTGTTTTTTTTTTTCCCTGATCCCTTGTATGGATTCCCTGTGTTCTTCCTATAAATGAAACCATCTGATATTTTTCCTTTTCCTTCTGAGTTATTTCATAGAGCATAATCCCTTCCAGTGCCATCCATGTTGCTGTGAATGGCATAAGTTTATGTTTTTTGGTTGCTGAGTAGTATCCCCTTGTGTATGTATATATACCACATCTTCTTGATCCAGTCATTTGTTTTTGAGCATTTAGGTTATTTCCATATTTTAGCTATTGTAAATAGTGTTGCAGTAACATAGGAGTGCAGGTTTTTTGGATTAATGTTTCAAAAACTTATTTAAATGAAGTTCTCTGGTTATTAATAATTTAACAAAGTAGCCATATGAATTTCATGTCATTAATTTATTATCACATTTTTCAGAAGTGTTACACTCGGTCATTTTTATTTTTTAGTTAAAATATAATTTCATTTTTAAGAAAAATCACTGTTTATTTTAAGGTAGTACAGTAATGTAGCTGAGATAATTATTCTGCTGTTTCACTTTAGGAGCAGACCACGTGGGCTTGCCTAGCTGCTATGGCAGTTGCTAATCGAGATATGACTACGGCAGAAATAGCCTATGCAGCAATTGGTGAAGTAAATAAGTTTAATTATGTGTATCTATGTATGTGGTATGTTTCTTAACCATAATTTGTTACATTTCTGTTACCAGCTGCTAAAATATTTCTTCTTTTTTCAGATTGATAAAGTTCGGTACATCAATTCTATAAAAGATCTTCCATCTAAAGAATCGAAAATGGCCCACATATTAATGTTTAGTGGGAACATACATGAGGCTGAAATAGTACTTCTTCAGGCTGGCCTTGTTTATCAAGCAATCCAAATTAATATTAATCTCTACAATTGGGAAAGGTAATAAAAATGATTTCATTGTTTCCAAAACCTGATTAGTCTTAATGTATTATATCTACCACTTACATTTTTGCCCTACTTAATAGTTTACTAATACCACTGAAGTATTTATTCCCATCTATATCGTAAGTAGTTTACCATTAAAGATGAATGCCTTCTCTGAATTGTGTTTGGTTAGAAGTTGTGGTGAAGATTAAAAGAAAGTCTAGGTTGTCTAAAATTTCTGATTTCAGTAACTGGATAGATAGTCATTCTGATATTAGCAGATTTGGGAGGGAATATATTGAGCTTACTTTTTGGCATGTTGGATTCGGAATATTTGTGAAGAGATATGTGATATTAGTTGATTGGTGGACCAGAAGCTCATGAGAAAGATTTAGAGGTATAGGTATAAGAGTCATTAGCACATAGATGGTGGTTAAAGCCAAGGGAATGGTTGCATTTGCTTGGGGATTGTGTAGAATGAGAAGACATCAGATTTTTAGAGGATGGATGAAAGGAGAAAAATCTGCTGAAAGATTGATTGGGATAAAGTCAGTCAGGCAGAGAGACGAGTCATGACAGGAAGAAAGATGAGTGCATTTTCATGGAGGAGTGGCGAGTAGAAACCACCCCCACTACCGCTTGCTTTGTGACAGTACTTTCTAAGAGTAGAATATTGCTCTTCTCTGTATCTTTCTTCTCTAAGGTCCTCTACTCATTGTCTCAGGTTTGTGTCTCTCTGTGAGACTTCATTAGATTTACGTTTAATCCTTTTTTAATCCTTTTGGCAAGACTGCATTAGAGGTGATATATGTACTTTCATAGTGACTTTATATTTTTGTGACATTAGCAGGTACTGATGGTGATTACCCAGATTCATTAACTTGATATTCTGTATCTATCCTTCTAGAATTCTAGAAAGATAAAGTTTAAATACTGGATGATAAATATATATTGTTGTTTTTAAGACCTCTGAATTTATATATTTGTTTAAGTCCTTTAGAAAATAGATTTTATTTTGTTAATATGAATTATTACATTTGAGAAGCACATTCTTTCTGGTTTATGCTGTTATTCATACTTGAATTTGAAAATTCCCTGCAGCCTAGTAAGATACAGCCCTTGAAGAGTTATAAGTAAGCAAATTATCTATTTGACATTCACTTTGAGAATTTGTTGGTAGCCTATTCTCAAACAGAAGTTAAAAAAGGTAGAAACTAGAAACACTGCATATACATGTATTATAATATTTATGTATTAATAAAAATTATTTCTCTATGTCTAGTTATACAAAGTGATTTTGCCTCATTTCGGTTAAATAAAAAATCATACTGTGACGTTTTAACATCTGTTATATAACTTCCTTCTATTTAAAAATCAGAGAAGAAACATGGATTGACTCCAGCTACATAATCTAATGTCACATTTGTTTGGTTGCCAAATACCATTTAATGTTAGAGACACACTGTTCCCACACCCATATATAACTTGGAGTGAATTCCCTCTTAAATGTGGTAAGAAATTTTTTACCCAATATGTATTTTTAGAGAACATTTAAAATAGCACATATTTGAATGGTTACCTTTACCCATTGCTTTCAATCAGATTATTAATGCATATTTTATACCTTTATAACTATAATCATAATCTTAGTATCTAGTGTCTAAATGCAAAGTTAGATATTATATTCTATCCTACCTATGTAATTAATAAATGTATTGATGTTCCATAACAAAGTATCTTTTTGGAATACTTTTAAAATCCTCAGCCCAGAATTGATGCTTGTGTACTCTCCACATAGAGCACATCCAGTTTTTCTTCATCAAGAAATCTATCCCTCGTGTGGTACACTCATAAATAAAAAATGGGAGTGGAACCTCTTAGGTGCCTCAGAGGTGGTTCACCAGAGTGTCCATGCTCACAGATGCCCCACTAGAATCTAGCCTGAGGGATGTCAGGAGATGATGGGAGAGTGTAGAAGGATTAAAACATTTATTTGCATTTCTCCTCTTTGGAGACTGTATGAGTTATGTTTTCCTTCTTCGTCTTTTGTTCTGTATTTCAGGGCCTCTACCTTTGCTATATCCTCTTTTTCTCTGAGAGGCTTAAAGTCACAGAAGAATGAGGGGGCACTTTGTGAGGCATTTGTGATGGGTAGCAAATACTGATCTTCAGATTTAGCAATATGATTCTTAGTATTTGTCCGTGTGTGTGTACGTATGTGTATATAAAGAGATTTTCATGCCTTCTGCAGATAGTTATAGTTTTACCTCTCCTTTTAAAATTTGGATTCCTTTTATATTTCTTGCCTAATTGTGCCTAATTGTGTGTAGACTTCCAGTACTACATTGAATAATATGATGATCATGAACATTTTTTCTTGGACCTAATTTTAGAGGAAGGGTTTACCGTGTTTCACCATTGACTATGATGTTAGCTGTGGATTTGGTATCTATATGGCCTTTATTATGTCGAGATGTATTCATTTTATTGAAAAATTTTGTTACAAATGAATACTGAATCTTACAAATAAATGATTTCTCTGCATCTATTGATAATGATCATATGATTTTTCTTTGATCGTTGTGCTGAATTGCATTGATTGATTTATTGGTTTGACACATCCTTGCATGCCTGGAATAAATCCCGTAAATCATGAATTGCGGTCCTTTTAACATATTAAATTCAGTGTGCTAAGATCTTGTTGAAGATTTTTGCATCTGTTCCTCACGGATACTGGTTTTCTTTTCTTTTCTTTTTAATTCTGTATCTGCTTTGGTATCAGAGCAAATATGTTTGGAAGCATTCCCTCTTCTTCAATTATTCGGAATTGGAGAAGGCTAGTTACTAGTTCATCTTTGAAGATTTGGTAGAACTCACTATTGAAAACATCTGGTCCTTTTATATTTGAGAGACTTTTGATTGCTGTTTCAGTTTCCTTGCTTGTAAATGGTCTGTTCAGGCTTTTTTTTTTCCTTTCTGACTCTGTATTAGTAGGTTGTATACTTCTAAGAACTTCTCCTTTCCTCTAGATTATTTAATTTATGGGCATAAAGATGTTCATAGTTCTCTTTCTGTAATATTTATGCTGAGAAATCTTATGTAAGCCTAATCGTTAACTTTTTAAGTTACCTACGTTATTCCCCTAGCCACCTTCATTATTCTTTCTTGGTCTAGAATTCTTAACTGTTTTACTATGTGTGTCTTAACAGCATTTAGGTAACCAAATGTTCATTTAGGTTCCTCCTATTTAATTCCTTCTTCAGTTGTGGGAAATTTTCTTCTATTATTTATCTTAATAGCCTATTTCCCTCTCTTTTTTCTTACCCTTCTGGGATATCCATTATCCTTATTAAGTGTCTTTCCTAATGGACTCAATAGTTCTCAAAGTACTTCTTTCTTTATTTTTTACACCTCTCTGTCATTTTGTCTACCTGAGTTCTTAGTGCATTACTATCTTCAAGGTCACTGATTTGACTTTCCATTTGGTTTATTCTAATTTCTGTTACTTTCTTATCTAAAATTTATATTCCTACTTTCCATTCTTTGACTTTATTTCTGAGCTCATTAGTTTTTCTGAATTTTGTTGTATCTCTTTGATTAGTTTTCCTCAAGAGAACTTGAGAAATAACATACATTAATTATTTTGATTTCTGAGTTTCCCTTACCTTAAACAAGATGTCATTGAATGGGTAAGAAAGTTGCTACACCACTGGATTGTCCTGACTTAATATGAATTATGCACAAGACTATGGCGTGAGATGTCTCCAGTATCTATGTATAAAAGTAAATTTGAGGGGGCCTCCCTGGTGGTACAAGGGGTTAAGCACCACACTATGAAGCATCCGCAGTCACTGCAGCTTGAGTTTGATCCCACATGGACCCACATGGCACAGCAGACCTCTCCTGCTTCACCTGCTGCTCCCCTTAGCAGTGTGTTTCAGTCAATCTGCCTGTTCTATTTCCCACTCTGTCTCTGGTGAATCCTCTCACCCCTGTACTTCTGGCCTGTACCCCAGTTGTTATATGCATAAATAAATAAATCTTTAAAATAAAATAAATAAAAATAAACTTGAAACAGAGTGTTAATCTTTTCATTTCCCTCCAAATTATTAGTGTACAGATTTTGTATCTTCAGTGTTGAGCACTGCCTTCAGCATCATTCATTTACTTCTCATCTGCTAGTTATAAAATATGAAATCTAACAGTTATAGAAATACATAGCTATTAATTAGGTTATAAAGTTTAATGACTACTAGTTTTCTATGACTCAAATGGTAAAGGCATTTTGTCAGACCTTTCTTATCTCCAAATTGTTATTTTCACAATATTTTTCCCCAAGCAAAATTAGTTGCTTTTATTTTTAAATTTTTTGTCTTCCTTAACACCCTTTAATCTATTTATTTTATTAATTTGTCAAACTCTCCTCTTTTCTCTTTCCATAAATTATTTTTTTCTTACATTGTTATAGTCCCATTAGTTCTCCTGCCACCATATCATCCATGAGCCATCACCATACACTCTTGTGTTCTTCCCGCCCCTATTTTGACTCACCACCTCTCTGTCCTTTGCTGTATGCCTCAGATCTATGGTCAGCTTGCTAGTTTTAACTTTTTTTTTTTACCTTTTTGTTTGATTTCTCTATATTTCACATGTGAGACCATACGATAGTTACCTTTTTCCTTCTCACTCATTTCAACTAGCATAATCCTGTCCCGCTCCATCCATGTTGCCACATCCATGTGGCGTCGGTTTCTTTTTTAATCACTGAGTAATATTCCATTCTGTAAATATATCACAGCTTTTTGGTCCATTTATCTATTTTGGGAATATTGTGGTTGTTTCCTTGCCTTGGCTGTTATAAATAGTGCTGAATAAGCAAAGGATTGCAGGTTTTCTTTCATTAGTGTTTTTGTGTCATTTGGGTAGATTACTAGGAGTGGAATTGCTGGATTATATGGTAGATCCAATTTTAGTATTATGAGGAACCTCCACACAGCTTTCCATAGTGGCTGGACCAGTTTACATCCCACCCACAGTATAAGAGGGTTCCTTTATCTCCACATTCTCTCCAGCATTTGTTGTTTCCATTTCTTTTCATGTGGGCCATTCTTACTGAAGTGAAATATTTTCACAGTATTTTAAACTTGTACTGGCAACTCAAGAATATAAATATTTAGTTAAGTATTGAACAGAATAATTTCAGAATAGACTTAACAAAAATCATCAAGATGGTAGAATCACTTATATTGTGGGGAGTTTATTCATTTGAATTTTATTTATGATTTCAGTGAACTTTTCAATAAACATTTACCATACACTCTGTAATACTCACCAAAAAGAAATGAAACCCAGATCTGTCTTCAAGTTGAAGAAACAGACTAATAAATAGTAATTGTAATATATGGTTAGCAAGGCTTTAATAATAATGTATAAAATGTTTTGGAGCACAAGAAAGATGTATGGTAATTATTTCTACAAAGGGGGGCTGGTCAGGGAAAAGTAATCATGTTTAATATGAGCTTTGAAATATAAATAGGAATGTGCAAATTAGATAAGGTAGGGAGTGATGGTCTATATTGAGTGAATCACATAGGATCATTTGTCCTACTCTGTCATCCCAAAACTTTACTGCCCATGAAGGCTACACAGATAGTGCTTATAATCTGTTTTATTTCTCATTATAGGGCACTTGAATTGGCTGTAAAATACAAAACACATGTTGATACAGTTCTTGCTTACCGTCAAAAGTTTTTGGAAACATTTGGTAAACAAGAAACTAATAAACGGTATTTACAGTATGCAGAAGGTGTAAGTATTATACAGTATTTTATTATAATGTATTTGTTTTATATACACACTGTTCATCTTCTGAATTACATTTTGCATTATTTTGACTACATAATTATATTACTAAATTTTTTTCTGGAATCTTACAGCATATTTTTATTAACTTAAGGCTGTTTTCTTAATATTCAGTTTGTGTTAAGTTTGGTTGCTAATTTATATTTTTAAATAAACAATATCAGTGCCTGGGATAAGTGCTTCTAACTCCTGAATTTTGTCTTATACCAGCTGCCCCTTCTGTTTTAGGGGATATATAACCACAGAAGGTACTGACCAGAAAATACATATTTTCTCACTTTGCAGAATTCTAGGAAGCTAGGTTCTACCTCGTGAAATGCCCAACTTAGGATACTTCAGTGACTAAAACTAAAAAAGGCTAAATTGTTGCCCCTCATTCCTACCAGAATCTCATGTTTTATGATTCCAATTAAAAGGAAGTCATTCTGGGCCTCCCTGGTGGCGCAGTGGGTTAAGCAACGCACTATGAAGCAGACCGCAGCCACTGCAGCACGAGTTCAATCCCTGCTGCCGGCCAGGGAGGGGACCCACATGGCGCGGCAGACCTCTCCTGCTGTGCCCGCTGCTCCCCTCAGCAGTATACTTCCATTGATCTGCCTGTTCTGCTCCCTGATCTGTCTGTGGTGAATCCTCTCACCCCCTACACCTCTGGCCTGTACCCCAGTGCTTGTATGCATAAATGAATAAATCTTTAAAAAAAAAAAAAAAAGGAAGTCATTCTACAAGGAGACCCAGAATAACAGAAGTTGGGGAATTTGCCCCAGCCTAGTGCCTACCACCTAGTGCCTAGAGCAGAACTGATTGTGGCCACCTGCCTAGATCATTCCAACTCAGAGTCCAGAAATAGAGTTCATCTCTAGCCATGCAAATAAATCTAAGAGGCTTGATATTCCAAGACAGGTCCAGTCTGTTTCCAGCTCTGTGAACCAGTTGGTATCCTAGCCTTATTATTCATTCATTTATTTTTAAAAAAGTGCTAGGTGTTGAATCAATTATGGCTTCAGCTTTCATGGAGTTTGTAGACTATATGTGAGCATATAGTTTGTAGACTATATGTGAGCATATGTGACCTGGGGGCAGAGTATAATAGAGAAACCTTCGAAAGAAGTAGTATGGTAGTGGCGCAGTGGGTTAAGCAACGCACTATGAAGCAAAACATAGCCACTGCAGCATGAGTTCAATCCCTGCTGCCGGCTGGGGAGGTGACCCATATGGCAAGGCAGATCTCTCCTGTCTGGCCCGCTGCTCCCTTCAGCAGTGTATTTCAGTCCATCTGCCTGTTCTGCTCCCTGCTCTGTCTGGTGGATTCTCTTACTACCCCGCACCTCTGGCCTGTACCCCAGTGCTTGTATGCATAAATAAATAAATCTTTGGGAAAAAAATTTTTAAAAAAAAGTAGTATGGTAGGGAGGAAGCACCTACAATTCCTACTAAAATCAAAATGATCCAGTCACCATATTTAAAATACTGAATTCATGATCTACTTTTTTTATTTTTAGCTTAAAACAGTTTTATATGGTAGTGAAGCCTATTAGGCCATTCTTAGAGTCTGCAGTATAACTTCAACATTTGGATCTGGGACAGACATAGTTGGTTCCTTGGTAGAAACAGGCATATTTTATAGAAATGCACAAACTTTTTTGTTTTGGAATTGGTTTAGTTATCAAGATGAGTCCTCTGGGAGTTTGAGCTCTGAGAGCTTTCTCTACAACTAGAAAATCTCAGGGTACTGGGACCTTTGGGGATTCACATTGTAATGCACACAATATGTGTAGCTACCCACTGCAGTGCCAGGGAGCTCCAAGAGTCACCTGCTCACTTGGTATTTTTGTCACATACTTTTGTTTTATAAACATATAATGTTAAAGTTGACCACCCACCTTAAGTTTACGTCACTGTATAATTTTTAAGCATATTATTACCATTCTGCTGCTTCTTTATCATCATCAGTATTTTTTCCAGTATTTTCACATTTTGTGCTTTTGATGACATAGAAAATATATCTCTTACCTTCAAAGAAACTTTATTTTAGATAGCAAAAACTTAGTATTCTTACCTCTCTCTTATAAATATATTCAACTGACAGCAAAATGTAATACTTCCAATCACAAGAGTAGCAGAAATGTTCAAAGTGGGATAACCAGAATGATGGCTTTTTAAAGGCATTTTATTCTGAATCCAAAACTATATAGGTTACATTGACTCCCTCTGGCACCATGTTCTAGTTTCCTACTTTCCTTCTTTAAAAATGTAATTTGGAAATTAACTAGAAATCATAAAGCAGTTATCTTAAGATGAAAATTATCTTTGCCTTAAAAATTCCCCACCATTCATCTATCTTAGCCAAAATTATGACTACATAAACATGTTATTTCAGAACTAAAAATTGAATAGAAGAAGATTATTAAGAAACATTCATTTTAGATATTTGGTGGATTTAGTGGGCTCACAATGTGAAAGTTTATAAGAAGTGAAAAGTTTGAGCCTCTCTGGTCACACAGTGAGATGAGCACAGCCACTGCAGCACCAGTTGGATCCCCACCATTTGCCAGGAGGGGACCCACATGGCACAGCAGACCTCTCCTGTCTGGCCTACTGCTCCTCTCAGCAGTGTGTTTCGTTCGATCTGCCTGTTCTGTTCCCTACTCTGTCTAGTGAATCCTCTCACCCCTGCACCTCTGACCTGTACCCCAGCTCTTATATACATAAATAGATAAAACTTAGAAGAAAAAAAATAAAAGAGGTGAAAAGTTTGGTATATATTCCATGTATGAACCCCCCAAATATTATTATTTGGGGCATCATTTCTAGTTTAAAATATAGAAACTTAACTCGTACAGGGTATGTTACCTTCTTAGAACCCCCTGAGGCATTATACTTGGTCTACAATGTTGTTCAATGAGTATTTGTAAAATACTTTTAATAAGTTTGCAAACAAAATCTACATAAGGAATACATTCAGTGTACGGAATAAATACTCTGTGCAATAAACAAAGTAGAAGAACCAGGAACCATTAAAAACATTACACTAGGAGAAAGAGAAACAGTGACAAACTAACAAACACCTCATGAGCAGAATTTCAGAAAGTAGAGAATTTTGAAGCAGATAGAAAAGAGTCAGTATTATAGTTTAGACAAACCACTTTAGGCAAAGCTACGTAACTTGAGCTGCCTTGCTAGTTTTATGGCCTTATACTCTTGTGAGGTCCTGAGTTACAAAGCTCAGGAGAAAAAAATGTGAGAGATTAAATGATAACTCATTTGCTGAGTAGTTATTTACGTTTTATTCATGGCATATTTATAGAGCGCCTCCTGCAGACAGAGCACTCTCCGTGGTACTGGAATATAATCATAAAGTTCACAGACACTGATACTGGGCTCATGAAGTATCTATTCAAATGGAGGCAATAGTTAATAGATAGCTGATTGTTCATTTCGATTATGATAACTGCTTTGAAGATGGTGAACATGGTGCACCATCTTGAAGACTTGAAAATGGTATTTCAGCTGAACTATAAAGAAAGAGTAGCAGAAGTTTACTGGGGTTTGGGCAAAGAAGAACAAGTTCCAGGCAGAGGGAAGGCTCTGAAGTAGAAAAGAATAAAGAACAAAGGGAGAGTGACTCGAGGGTTTCATAGGGCAAATTAAAGATATTGGACTTTATCCAAAGATTAATGTGAAACTGCTGAAAGGAAGTAGCAGGATCACTTTTCCCTTCTAAATTCCCAATTATGGATAAGTGGAAACCTAGAATTTTCTGCAAAATTGTCTGATTTTGTCAGTTAAAGAATATGATAATAAGAACAACTGTGTAGATCTTGAAAGACTGGGAAAGGAATAGAGCACCTGCCCCAGGTCCTAGGTCCTGGGTGGTTGGATTATTGGTTGGAACCAGATATTGAAGGTCTTAAGAGCATGTTGGTAGTCTTTATAATGAAGACAGTGAGACGTCTTAGAAGTTTATAATCAGACAAATGTTTTGAAAGGTAACTTCTGATGTGGAAGATTAATTAGAGATAAGAGTAGTGACTGGGAGCCCAGTTGGGTGGTTACTGTAATTGTCCTACTAGGAGATGAAAAGAGTAAGATTAATGAAAGAAAAAAAAAAACTTCACAGAAATATCAAGAGATACTGTGGTTGGGGGTGAGGGGAGGTGAAGTAAGACAAGGTATTTGAGAATGAGTTTAGTAATTCTAGCGTGGGCGCCAGTAGATTGGATTCCATTAATCTAGATAAGAACATGAGAATATACATGCTTTGGACTTTTTAAGTTTGAATACATGAAATACAAAACTTTTGAGTTTGAATTCCCTGTGGACATATAGTAGGCAATTGGAAATATAAGTGTGGTCATTGAAGGATACTGACAAAGGAAGAATCAGAGCTGTAACATACACGGTCATGACCATCTAGGCATAGTTAAAGCTATGCAAGTTGAGTTTTCTTAGTGAAAGTATGGAAAAGCTGTGGTTAAAACTCTGGTGATACCAATAACTAAGAGAAAAAAGGCTTGTCTAGAAGGGAGTCCCTGGTGGCACAGGGGTTATGAAGCATGTGCAGCCACTGCTGCATGAGTTCAATTCCCAGCCAGGGAGGAGACCCACATGGCGCAGCAGACCTCTCCTGCCTCGCCCACTGCTCCCCTCAGCAGTGTACTTCAGTCCATCTGCCTGTTCTATTCCCCACTCTGTCTCTGGTGAATCCTCTCACCCACCACACCTCTAGCCTGTAACCCACTTCTTGTATAAATAAAATCTTTTTTTTTTTTTAAAAAAAGTCTTGTCTAGGAAAAGGATATAGAAAAAAGTAAAAGCAAAAAAAGATTGAGAAGGCCATTTAGGAAGGAATCCCAAGGGGGTCATAGTATATGATCTGGTAGAGATTTTTCAAAGAGCAGTGATCAGCGAGGGAACGCTCCTACTTTAGGGTTTGTTCTTCCCGCAGACAGTGCACGCTTGCCAAGAGAGCCCCGTGGATTCACTCACTCATTCTCTCCCAGCCAGCTTCTCAGGGAGCCTTCTCTGAACACTGTATTTAACATACAGCACCACCTGCACAGCTCCACCCCTGGCATTTATGGCCTCCCTTCCCCATTTCTAAAACCCATACCACTTTCGACATACTACATATATACATATATATATGTTTATGTTTATACTTATATACACACACACACACACCTGTCTTGGCTATTGTCACCTGTCCTTATTTATTCCTCCACAAAAATTTTTTTTTCACTTTTTATTCACTGATAAATCCTTATGCCTAAAAAACTCATTGGGAGGGGGGCAATACACACACACGTATACATATATATAGACATACATTTATATATATGGCACTATTGTTGAATGAGTAACTGAACCATAAGAGAAGGTGTATATAGCCTGAGGAAAGAAAACACTGGACGGTGGTCCTAGTGAGCAGTTTCTGAAGTGTGGCAGGAACACAGTCGTACTACATGGTCTGGGGAGAATAATGAGTGGTAGCTTGAGGGAGAAAGAACAGAAAAGGATGATGAGCAGCCAGTGAATTTGTAAGTGATAATTGAAGCAGGTATCCTAGGACTGTTGAAGAAGATGGGACCAGGGGACTTTACATGAAGAGGCTGGTCTGAGACAGAAAGGAAAGAGGAAAGATGTAAGCGGTTAGTGAGCACAAGGAAGGAAATCAAGTAAATCCATACCTGGTGGCCACCCTACTCCCTATAGAGTGGAAAGCTGATTTTCAACTGAGGGTAAAGAGAGGATAGGATAGAGGATGGAAGGTTTTTTTGAAATAGCTTGAATAAGAATTGACTAAGGACTAGAATAGGAAATACCCAATAATATTAATACCCCCTGTAATATAAAAGGGTGTATTTTAATGTAGAAGTCACTTTGATGGGTGACGTGAGTACATTCTTGCCTAAAACCCGCTGTTAAAAATCTTCTCTACCAAGGACTAAATTATCAGAGCACTGTTGTAAAACTGGATACATGCCAAAGTGAAAGTGAACATTTATTTTCAGTGGGACAACTATGAACTGACACCCTCATTTGTACTATAACAAGTAACTAATATAGATGTCATCCATTTACTTGATGGACTTCTGGTGCCACAAAGCAATGGTTGTTCGGTGTGCTGTCAATATATGGTTTTATTGTGATTGATTTGAGAAACATGTGTAAGTCAATTTAAGACTGGTAGAAGGCCAATGTATCCATCAAGTTTTGTCTTTCTCTTTGCAAATGCTTTTTTAGACTTAGAACCAAATGTTTTGCCACTTAAAAAATATCAAGTTCTGGTCTGATTGAAAAAATATTCTTGGGCCCTCCCTGGTGGTACAATGGGTTAAGGAACACACTGAAGCAAACTGCAGCCACTGAAGCTTGAGTTTGATCCGATCCCTGCCCCTGCCCGGGAGGGGACCCACATGGCACAGCAGACCTCTCCTGCCTTGCCCGCTGCTCCCCTCAGCAGTGTGTTTCAGTTAATCAGCCTGTTCTGTACCCCCTCCCTGTCTCTGGTGAATCGCCTCACCCCGTACACCTCTGGCCTGTACCCCAATTCTTGTATGCATAAATAAATAAATGTTTAAAAAAATGATTCTTAAATAATCTAACATTTGCTGTGCCTTTCACTTGCACCTTAAAAGTTCATCTTCTGTAAGAAGAATTATATATATATATAAATATATATATATATACACATTTTATCTTTATGCACACAAAAGCTGGGGTACAGGGCCAGAGGCTTTGTGGGGGTGAGAGGATTCACCAGAGACAGAGTGGGGAGCAGAACAGGCAGATCGACTAAAGTACACTGCTGAGGGGAGCAGTGGGCAAGGTCTGCCTTGCCATGTGGGTCTCCTTCAGGGCCACAGGGATGGAACCTGCACCACAGGGGCTACAAAAGCCTCCACAGTACAGTGGCACTCAACCCCTTGCACCACAAGGGAGGCCCCAGAAGAATTCTTTAAATTCATTTTGTTTTTATATATAAGCAAATACATGAAATTATCTTTAAAAAAGTTTTTGAAAAAGCAACCAGAAATACCCACAAATTACTTCACAAACATTTAGATAAATGATACTGAACTGAAAAAGAATGAAATATTTAATTCCCATCAACTTCCAGCACAAAATAAGAGTCTTAAAGTCCTGTAAGATCAAATTCATCTCTCAATTAAGATAAATCTTTTCAAGTGGAAGTATTAGTTCAGCGTGGTTCAATACCATGTACTTCCTTCAACTTCCCTACTGTGGTGGAGGAGGGGGGAAAGCCTAGCCAATTCTGGCTCCCTGGGGGTGGGGGTGGGGGTGGCGTTGGGTTTGGGTAAATCAGAATTAGTTTAATATAAGGACCCAACTTTTCCCACTTCTTGCCTTACAGAGAACACATTCCTAAATTAGTGATCTCCAACTTTTTAAAGACAGTGTAATACCTAAAGAAATTGTTCCTACAACTCAGGGGCAGAGTCCATTCCTAACCCCAAGTGCAGTGAACTTAGTTAAAGAAGTTAAGATCAGCTGGACTTGGATAGGGCCACTGCGTCATGGCCCAAGAGGAAGCAGACAGAAAAAAAGTAGACTTTCTTCAGGGCTGCTTCTTATGCTTCTTTCCTTTCCCCCTACTTCCTCTAATATGTTTCCACTGCGGTTTTCATCACCATGTCTTTATATTCCTCTAAGAGCTGTTGCAAATGAGCTGCTTTTGTAGAATGTGCTCAGGGAAGGCTGCTGTCCCATCGTTCCTCCGAGCTGTACTGCTAATACAACCTGTGTAAGCAGTGAAGAGCCGACCCTTTGAAATGTGCCTGCTGGCCAGAGCCTGTCCACTTTCCCTCTTGCTTGGGGAACCGTCTCCTTCTCCCCTTCCCTATCACAGCCTTTCTGCAGAATCTTGAAACCCCCAGGGACTATTTAAATATGCCTGCTATAAATAACTACAACTAAATTTTAGTCTTTGCTTTTTATTGTGGCAGTTTTCTCTCTTTGGTCTTATTTTAAAAGTGATTTCATTTGGGAGAAACATTTTTCTTCTTATTTCTCCCCCATGCTTTCTCTCTAATTTTTGAAGTCATACATTCTATTTTTGTTTACTTTTGGTTACTTTGGACTAAACAAAAATGGCTTGTGCTATATGAAATGTCTCTTCTGTTGCAGCTCCAAATAGATTGGGAGAAAATCAAAGCCAAAATTGAGATGGAAATTGCTAAAGAACGAGAGCGATCATCAAGCAGTCAATCCAGCAAGAATACTGGTCTGAAGTACTAAATGTCACACTCACATTTAAGAAACCTGATCTTTTGAAGCTAATTCTGATTAGCATGTTTTTGTTTCTAAGGAAAAAGATGGCATCTTTAAAGTATAGGCACTTACCACGTATTTAATACATTCAGAAAGATGGAACACAAAATAATTGATGTAATTTCATCTTTTATATTTTCCTAGTCCATTAAAGTCTTCCTATATATTTATGATACTCCATAGTGTTGCTTACATTACAGTTTTGTATGTATTATTTTATCCCTGAATCTTTAGTACAAATATTAATGCTGATAATAAAATATTGGACTCATCAAAATATGTACTATCAACAAGTGACTTGGTGCACGGGTGAATTGGTGGTGGGGCTTTTAAGGGAACTGCACCTGAGAAAAGAAAGCAAATATAGTAAAAATAAATAAATAAATATATATATTTATATACTATCATTAATTTGTTTGACCACTAAATCAAAAATGACCTGAAAGTTTATTTAAACAACAAAAACAACAACAATGAATTCATGAAAATGTGTATCAATGCATATATATGTATACTAGTGTTTATAGTAACATTCATTATTCACATTTAGCAAAAAGGTAGACAAAAATGTTCATCAACAGATGGGTGGATAAACAAATGTGGGATATACATACAGTAGAATATTGTCAGCCTTAAAAAGGAATGTAATACTATTAGCACGGATGAACCTTGAAGATAATATGCTGAGTGAAATAATCTGGATAGAGAAGTTCAATATTGTACTATCCCACTTGAATGAGAGCTCTAGAGTAGGCAAATTCATTGAGACAGAAAGAGAACAGTGGTTACCAAGGGCTGCCGGGAGGTGCAGATAGGTATATAAATTTCTGTTTGGGTTGGAACAGGTTCTGAAAATTGTGATAGTTGTACAACATTGTGAATGTATTTAATGCCACTGAATTGTACAGTTAAAATGGTAACTCTTCTAGTGTATATTTTGCCATAATTTTTGAAATGTATCTAGAATGTCCAGGAAATAATTTTTTCATTCCTCTTCTCATTTGGGAGTGCCTGAATTCTCGAAATAGTAGACCCTGGAGTCTGAGTTTGTGAAAATCTCCTTAAATGATCAAGCTGATGACTAGCCTAAATTTAGTATATCTCAAAGTCATTACCACAAAATAGTTTTAACATTAACACAAGTACTCCTTAAAAGTTGTCCATGAGCCCATTTTTAGAAATGGCAAATTAAAGTGGATGGCCATATACTCATGCATGGGAAAAGGACTATGCTCTAAGCCCCATGTTCCTTAGGATATTCTAGTTTTCTTTAAAAAATATCCCATTCTTCTCAACTGGAATGTTGGAATATTCTGTTTGTGATACAGATGAAGGCCACAAGGATAAGTTCAGTTTGTAAAATATGATTGAGCAATTACTTGTAAGTTGTATTTATAAGTCCATTTGTATATGTTTTCTATATTACATTTCAATAAAAAATTTAAAAAGTAGTTAAAGTGTAAAATTTTTATTATTTCACTATAATTTAAAAAGTAAAAAGTTATGATGTGTCTACATACTAGTAACACTCCACTGATGCCAGTGAGGTATCCTACAATTTAATGTAAGCTAGATTGATGTAGCTCAGCTGCCAGCATAAGTAGGAATCTCAGCATACCCACATTTCTGACTGACTTGGCTTCGAATTTGGGAATTCCCACCACTCTCAGGCTTGATGATTCATTAAATAACTGACAAAGTCCACTGAAACACTTTCTATTACAGTTTTATTTTAAAGGCTACAATTCAGGAATAGCCAGATGGAGGAGATGCATAGAAGAAGCTCTAGGAGAAAGAAGAAATTTGGGCAAGTGGGAAGATAGGACTTCCATGGCCTTCAGATGCATCATCCTCCAGCACATACTTATTTCCACCAACCAGGAAGCTCCTCTAGCCTTGGCATCCTAAGCTTTTTAAATCAGGGTTTCATTATGTGAGCGTGATTGAGTAAATCACTGCCATGTATCTGAGCTCAGTTTCCACCCCTTCTTCTTTCAGGTTCTAGCCCTCTGTTTACCTGGCTGGCTCTCACCATCCCCAACACATGTGCCTCATTAACAAATACTTCTATCAGGGAATTCCAAGGATTTGGGGAGTTTTGTACCAGCCCCTACCCCTCCTAGACCAGGTAGGTTTTTATTGTGTCATAGGCCACCCTTAGCCTTTGAGCACAGGATCTTTTATAGCAAAAGGAATATATTTAACTGAGTATAACAGATTTGAAAGAGTCAGTGTGGATAGGATAGGAAGCTTAAACTCAATTTCCCAATGTATTCAGTTACCATTATCAGTATATAATCTTTCCAATAATAATAGTGTTATAGCATATTGCAGTATGATAGATTTAATCTGAAAAATAAAAGATGCTAACATATTACAGCCTAGCCAGTCTCTTGCAGCTAGTCCAACCCATCATATGATAAGATACAGTATCTTTCCCTATAATATATTCAGGTAAGAGTCCTAGCCAGTTCACATAAACCTTGATTCAGTTTTTGTGCAGATAACCGTTTATTCCCACTAACTCTATGTCTATATCCTCTCAATGTAGTCATAGTTCTAAAAACATTACCAGCAGATTTTAGTACAACAGTGCATAGAACTTGCCTGTTAAAATGACCCAGAAATGTCTCCACCCTGACCTTTTTACTAATCTATGTGCTTAAGGGATTTGGTTCCCAGTGAAGGACTGAGCCAGGCCACTAGGCCCTTTTGTTTATCCTTACCTTGATTACTCTCCCTGAGTACAGCCTCAGGTATTTTCAGTATGAGTTTCTCATGATCTTTGCCTTCCAGTTTTTAAATTCCTCCAAATTGTAATAAAGTGAACCTTTGAAAAAACTTTTTTTTAGATTTTATTTTATTTATGCATACAAGAACTAGGGTACAGGCCAGAGGTGGAGGGGGGTGAGAGGATTCACTGGAGACAGAGTAGGGAATAGAACAGGCAGATTGACTGAGATACACTGCTGACGGGAGCAGCAGGCGAGTCAGGAGAGGTCTTCTGCTCCATGTGGGTCCCCTCCCTGGCGGAGATGGAACTCATGCTACAGTGGCTGTGGAAGTCCCACAGTGCTGTGCTCAACCCCTTGCGCCACCAGGGAATGCCCTGAAAAGATTTTTAATAGTGGAAGTCCAGTAGTGGGTCCTTCCAATTTTGAGGGATGTTTTATTAAAACTTTGTTTCAACTTCATCAATGTCCATTCTATTCATCCAATATCTTATAACCATCTAAAGATAAAGATTTCCTTCCCACTGGGGCAAACTCATTGATGCTCCATATTTCCTCATTTTCTTGTTACTTGTAATGTTCTTGGTATCTGTAAGATCTATGTGAGGAAGCTGAGGGAGCAAATATGATTAAGTTTCAGACAGTTGTTCAACTTTGCAACAGTAAGATCCCAGGGGGTGTTCGTAGAAAAGGGGCCTCCTTAGTCATAGATTTATTGTTACCAAGGTAAAAAGGCGTATGTGGTGGATGAATATTTCCATTGCCATAAAGTTAATCCTATATCACTTGCATACAAAACAGCTACTTTAGCTGAGGATTTCCATATGACATTTATAGGAGGTGTGGGAAAGCCCTTCTCAGGGTAAATACACTTTATTAGGTTGGCTGTTCCTTTGGGAATAACCTGCTGTGTGTTTATAAAAGACTTGGCTAGAAGATCTGAAATCACACATACATAAGAGAAAACCTAGACAAAACATCCATGACATTGGTTTCAGTGATGTTTTTGTGGATTTGTCTCCAACAGCAAAAGAAATGAGAACAACTCCAGGGAGAAATGTGAGTCAGCTGAACTGTTGACAAGTCATCAAATATCTCAGAAATTCTGTAGGAAAGATAGACTCCAAGGAAGACCTGACAGGCGTCAAATACATAATTCCTCAAGAAAAGGAGAACCAAGTGGAAGATTTGACCAGTGTCAAGAACTTCATGACCACCCCAAAGTGAATTAGAGGTAATCCTAATTGTTTTATGATAACTCTTAAAATACATCCAGTAGACGATCTGACAGACACTACCATACTGATGGCAACTCCAAATCCTAAAAACTTGCTTATAGGGACCATATATATCAAGACATGTGCCAGATAGATTAGGGAAAAAAATACAAGAAAAATTATGGCCCAAAATATTTATAATAAGAAATGTGAAAAATGCTGAAGAAAACCAAGAAATAGAAAAAAAAATTAGAAAACACACTGGGTATGTTGCGACAGGACCTAACTTTGTTGCCGCTTTGTGGAGGGAATGTGAAGGCACCACAGTCGTGGAGCAGGTTTGCAGGGCAAGACTCTGCTACTTGAGTAGAAATGTTTGTGTCATTTATTGAAAGCACACAGGCTAGTAAAAGCTAATCATGCTTTTACTGATCATGAGGAATAAGGTCCAGATGGTGGTATAGGAAAGGGGACAAAGTTTTACAAGGGTCAGAGAGAGGATCGTGACCATACGTCAAGAAGACATTTGCGTCAGCAAAGTATTTGATGTTGCCACAGGCAGAGTCATCCTGAGACCACCACGAAGATAGTCACGTAATCAGGTCAACAGTGACCTAGGTAGGTGTCCCGGGCCTGCCTCATATTACAGGCTTGACTCCGTAGGTAGTCAAGGAATGCTCTGCTGTGATTTGTAGATAGCAAATAGGTCACAGCTGCCTATGAGTGGCCAGCTAGTAGCCAGCTCACAGGAATCCACATGGGTACACACATTTTTTAATCAGAAGAAAGTGTTAAAGAGCATATACAATTTTTTTAAACGCTAAATGAAAGTCTTGAGTTATTAGTCATTTATTGTAACTGAGACAAAAAAGAAAATTTAGTCAAAGATGTCTTGGAATGCAAACATTTTTGGTGAATCCAAACAGAAAACACTAAATTTAGATGTTGATTGTATTGGATTTGAAGAAATATTTGGTTCAATGGACCAAAATCAGGATGAACTAGGGAATCTCAGGAAACTCTTCTGTAATTCTTATGAATATGAATCCAAAATGAAAGCCTCTAAATTGAAGATGTGGCCAAGGAAATACAGACAGAGTAAGACTGAGGACAAGATCTATCTTAGGAAACAAAAGAGAGTCCCAAGAATCTACACATTTGCTTAGTCAAATAGATGATATGCAAGTAAGGGTGAACATAAAGAAATATGAGCTTAATTTTCAAGAAAAGCTGAGTTGGGGAATGTTTCTACATTTCAGTAGGGACACAGATCCAGAACTGATGCAGTACTCAAGGGTCTCAGTTGCTTACCTCAAGAGAAAAGAATCAAAGAAATATGAAAAAGAATATTGTGAAGAACTTCTAGAAGAAAAACTTGGAAGACAGGAAGACGGAGTTTGAAAACAAAAGCCAGGAGAGACTACAACATCAGGGGAAGAAGTAAAATTGGTGTAAAATCTATAGGAATCTGATGGCTTGGTTAATTTGACAGTTTATACACATGGAGAAAGGTGACTAATGAAGATATTTCAATAAAAATTCCTTAAATGAAGAGAAACTCATGTTATAACCTAAGGGGAAAAATCAAAATTAATTTCATCTGATAAAATCTTTGGTTAATATAGAAAAGTCACACAAACCAAAATTAAAACAGGAATAAATCAAGAACAAACTAATCCTTTGTCTGATGAAACAGATGTAGCCAGTCAAGAGGCAAAAGCTAAAACTACAGTTGCTCAGATAAAGTCTTAAACAATGCAGTGGGGATTCTAGATCATTTAGAAGCAGTTATGAAAGAAATGTAAAGTTAGAGATATCTAACTGGAAGAAAGTCCACCCAATAAAAGAACTACCATATATAGAAGTTGAAAAGGAATCTGCAGAAAATCTGTAAGAAAACAAACAGCACATAGTCAATGCTAAATCAAATTCTTTAAGGTCTACGTGCTCAAATAAAATCTTCCTTACAAAGACAGAACGATATGGTCTGAGCATCTGGTGAATCCTCTCACCTCCCACAACTCTGGCCTGTACCCCAGCTCTTGTGTTCATAAATAAATATATCTTTAAAAAAAAAAAGGTCTCTGAACATGAATGAAGGGAAAACAAAGAAGCAATCTTCATATAAAATGACACAGAGGAAAACCACAAAGATACCTATGAGAAAAATCCAGAAGCAGAAAGATATAGCAGTCAGTGGAAAAATATGTCTTGTGGTTTGGTCTCTGTCATGACTAAAATGCAAGTTCTAATTGTTTGCCCTAATGTAGCAGAAGACATTATTAAGGAAGAGCTAGGGAGAAAAGTGGTGACAGTCCTCCCAAAAATCCAGGTGAAGAGGCAGAAAGATAAAGAGCTAAATCAAGTGTTATTGTTTTAGATCATGAAAAATCAAAATCCTTGCTACAGAGATGAGAAGATTTGATCAACTGCCCAGCGTGACAGAGGAAATTTCTATAGGTAAAAACAAAGAGAAGCTGTTTATTATGGTCCTTTGGTGGCTAAAAAGAAAAAGATCTGGTTCAAAACTGACAACGTAGAGAAGTCAGCTGTAGACAGAACACAAAGGGAACGCTTTGGAAACTTCTGTTTTACCAAAAGAAGACACTACAAAAGACCCCGCCATAACCAGAGTGATATCAATCACAGTCGCCCAAATTCTAAGAGATGTGTTTCTGTGCAAGTACCACCCGAAAGTCCAAAGCAGGATAGGAACAATGTACAACGAATGACACAAAGAACTATAAGACAGCAAGAAATGAAGGTGCTCAGCTAAAAAGCTGAGGAGGGCACAAAGGTGAGAATATGTAGTTGACGAAATTAATTGGTTTAGTTTAGAGGCAAGTTGATGACAAGCTTAAGTATGCTCTGATTTTTTGCCGCAAAATTATCCGTGAATTTTGTAAGTTAAAAAGTAAAGAAATTGTAGATTCTGTATGTATTAAGTATAATATAAGTGGTTTTAACATTTGACATTTGATTACTTTATAACAAAGTTTTAGAAGAATTAAGACATTATATTCATACGGAAGAAAGGATGCCTTAATTTCTTGTTATTAACTAATTGCTAGTTCAATCTATGTTGATAAAAATGCCTTCCTTTAGCCTACCAGTTTTTAGCCTGTCATCAATGGCTGGACAGGAGAATGACTGAAAAAATCAGTTATAAACTAGTGAGGTCAAGTAAAAATTTGGCAACTGTTCTATGATTAATTGGGTGAAAATTATACCAGGCTCTTAAAACAACTCATTGTTTCTCTCAACCCAGAACTCCAAATTAATTTTGATTCTTGAAATTTTTACAGAAGTCAATGCAGGATGTTACATAAATCTGAATACTAGAGTCATGTTTTTAACTTATCAGTTTCAGCTCTGAATCGTTTCCTTTATTAATTCCACTTAAGAGAAACAGTATGAAGTGCAACATTAAGGTACTTAGCATAATGCCTTTTATACTGTTGATGCCATTTCCTTAATATTCCCTTTGGCCTTTACAATTGAATCTTATTTTCCTTATATAGTACACCTCATGCCCTTTGGCACAATTGCCAATGCCTTTTCCATGGTTGAAGCACATTTACATTTGCACAGTGTGGCAATTAATGGTCTCTCAAAACTATCATTCTATCTCCAGAAGACATTTCCCCCTTGGTTATGTTATTGAACTTCAATAACAAATTGCTTTTAAGCAACTGGTGAATATATATATATATATGACTTAGAAAATCAATCATGTTTTCTTACATTCCAGCTGGTTTCTAATAATGTCCGGGACCATTATTCCTTACTCATAAGAAATAAGTGAAAATAAAATCTGCTGAAATGTTCAAGTATGGGAATTGCTTTAATAACTGAAAACCAGGAGCAAAGGTTTACTTAGCGCTGGAAAACGTGGCATTCCCAGGTATGTTTGGTTAAGGTAACTATGTATGTAGCAGCCTTGTACCCAGGTATGTTTGGTTAAGGTAACTATGTATGTAGCAGCCTTGTAAAAAGTAGCAGTTTCTCTCTCTCTCTCTCTCTCTCTCTCTCTCTCTCTCTCTCTCTCTCTCTCTCTCTTTCTCTCTCTCTCTCTCTCTCTCTCTCTCTCTCTCTCTCTCCCCCTCTCCCCCTTCCTCCCTCCCTCCCTCTTCCACCCTCCCTTTTTCCCTCTGTCTTTTTCTCTTTCTCCCGTTCTCCTAAAGCTGTGTTCTATAAGTAGATATACAATATTAAAAATAAATCACCATCTCATCAAGAATGATTTTCAGGTAATAGAATAACTATTCTCTACATAAATTAACTCATGTAATTACATATAACAGGTTCTATGTAATAAATAACTTCAGGTGAAATCTTAAAACAAAACACACACTACCTTTACTGCCCTTAGTGCTTTAAAAAGGTTTCTATGCAGGCATTCTAGCATCATGAATATATCGGCTCTGTTATTAACATGGCATGTTATGTGTGTGTGTTACCATGAGACATGTTCACTTACATTAATAAAAATAGTTTTTAAAGATTGTTTTGTACATTATGTCTGGACAGGATTATTCTTGGTAAATCAATGAATTGCAAGAAAAAAACCAAAGTAGACCAAAACTGGTTTTTATTGAACTGAGGGATGTGAATTAAAGCATGGGTGATGTGTACCAAAAAACTTGTAAAACTTGTAATTACAAAATCCACTAGGACCTCATTGCCTGATTGGTGTTACTTTATAAACTTTCTGAATTTTAGGGTGAGAAATATTGATATAATAGTTAACACTAGGGAATATACTTGGTGGCTATTATAAATGTATTTTTAAAGACTTTGTTGCAAAGCTCAAGATATTAATGGTAACAACCTACGAATATACATATACCTCCCGTAGTGGCACTTAGAGATTTAGGTTTATGTTTCAGATATGGGTGAGTTTTAAGAAGTGTATAGAACAGTTTGCTTTCAAAGGTAAATCATTAAAAAGAGAAATTTCAAGTTTGAGTGGTGAGTGGTATTAACAGTCACACGTAACTAAAATTTACAATGTTTGACTAGCACTAATATACTATTCTCAATATAGTTTCAACTTCTATGCTTTTGCCAATTCACAAGTTAAAACTGCTTTTAAATGACAAAGGAACACATTTCATATTTTAATATCTTACCATCTAGTCACATCTGATACAATTTGTACAGAGAAAGATTTTCATGTTTTTCTGTTTTAATACACTTCAAATGATTTTTGTTTAATGACAGGGTCATTAGCTTTTAGTTTAGGTCAAGCCATTCTATTACAATTCAGACACTTTAAGATTCTGAAACTGTCAGCCTTTTTCAAGCAGCTTTTAAAAGTTTAAAGTCATCAAATCATTTTCCTCTAATACAATTCAGATAGATTAAGATGTCTCAGGATTATCACTTATTCAATCAAAAGAATAAAGTTTCTTGATACACATGTGAGGTTCAAGTGTGTGATCTTTCTTAATTTAATACCCTTTCCCAAGCATAAGAAAGCTCCTTTCCATTCATGACAATCATAAACTGTGTTAATTATAATGGTATGTAATATGCAGAGGACATGACTACATACAGTATACATAAAGCATTTTAAGATATTTCATACCTCCGTTCGCTTAAAAGAAATTCATAGAATGGTAGAACTGATGCGGTGACACTTTTTTTTCCTTATGGTAGGCTGACTGACTCCTGTACATCAAAGAACAATTATGGCTTTAAACAAAAGTTACAGGCCACATCAAGTTCTTATGTTTTGTATCATGTGGTGGAATGGATTCCCAAGGCATAATGAAGTGGAAGTGCATGACATCATGCTTCATGTAGATGCATACATGTACCAATCACTTTTTACATACATTATGTGGTGAATGATATAATGAAGACCCAGACTACACCATGTATAGTTAATATAAAAAGTTATATATTATGCCACAGTACTAAAAATAAAATATATTATTCTCAAATAGTGAAAATAAGATATCCTTCATGTTTTTTTATGTCACACGTTTTCTTGTTTGACCATGCCTCTTTTCACCCCATTTTAAATAAAATAATGTCCAGCATTTCATTTAATTATAACAAGAAACTGTGGAAAATTTCCTGGCCTTTAAGGCCTAAATGAAGGTGATAAGATTAACTTGTCATCAGTTGCAGAAATACTATCGAAGCATTCAATGCATGGTAGACTATAAAAATAAAAGCCAAATAAATAAAAATATCATCTCAGTTACTGAAAAAAATCAAAAGTTCATTGTACCTCGTTATTATAAACACCGTCTTGGAGAAACGTAATTGCTTATCTTGAGTAGGTACAGCAACTAACGGAAAGCACGGCATCCCCCACCAAATGTGAGCCCTCAGCTGTGACTATGCACGACTAGGTAGACAACAAAGGGTTTCAGGGCTTCTCAAGGAGGGGAAACGTCGTAGCCAGGTGCGCCCAGGCCCGCGCCGCAGACTCCAGGCGCGTTCGCCCGGGGGCGGCTCCTTGCCGGGTCCCCCTCCCCCCACCCGCCTGGAAGATCTTGACTTGTAGGTGAGAGAAGGAACCTAGTGGTCCAGCCTTCTTTTCCCTCCTCCCAAGCACTCAGGTTCAAGCGTTGAGTCCGATCCGGTACGCAGGCACTTGGAGAGAGCACAACTGTACCCAAGACCGGGAGGCGACAGGTTCCCTACGTGGATGCGCTGCGGCTGCTCCGCCGCTGTCCCCACACCCACCGCGCGTGCCCAGCGTCTTCTTGAACCTACTGAAATGTGGACAAACTTAAGATCCCGAGGAAGAGCAGGGTCGAGGGTGATCCCAATGCAGTCCGCAGGCCACAGGCAGGTGTACCGGGCTGGTTTTAGGCAGCCGGTGCCCGCTGCGAGCGCTGGACTGCAGGTCTCGCCCACGGCCCGTAGCCCGCCCAGTCCGCGCGGTCCTCGAACGCCCGCAGCTCAAATGAGCGGGAACCGGCCCTCGCCGTCGGGCTCCCGGGCGCCCAGCACCGACACAGGTAGCACGACCTCGCCCGGGCTGAGCTGCTGCAGCCGCATGGACTCCTCGTAGGTGGGCAGGTACTTGACCTCCTCATAGCTGGGCAGCTGCAGGAACACCGGCGAGACGACTCGCAGCTCGTGTTCCGAAGCGCTGGAGGCGGCCGCGCGAGCGCCACCCCGGCCCCGGCCCCCGCTGTCGAGCAGCGAGTCTTGGGAGCCCGCGGCCGCCTCGTCCCGCAGCAGTGCTGGCGCGTCGTCGTCGTGGGGCTGCCCGGCGGCCCCCGCCTGCCCGGGGCGCGCCTGGCCGCGCGGGTGCCTGCGTGGGCTGGGGCAGATGATGCGCTGCAGGAAGTAGCCGATGGCGAAGAGCACTAGCAGGATGAGCAGCCCCGAGAGCTTGCGGACGAACCAGCCCACGTTGTCCAGGAAGGCGTGCAGCGGCAGCTTGCAGCAGCGCACAGCCGTGGCGTTAGCTGCGTCGCAGCAGCGCTCCCGCTCGCCGCATGCCAGCTCCGCACAGCTCCCGCCGCCCCGCGAGGGCGCCACCAGCGCCACCAGCGCGAGCAGCAGCGCGGGTGCCACCGGCAGGCCCTCGGCTGTGACCCCCGGTCCCCACATGGCCCGCTCGCCGCCGCTTCTCCCGGGCGGGGGGACTAGGGGGTCCGTCTGTGTTAGGGCCCGCGCCCCTAGCCAGGCGCTCGGCTCAGTCCAGCGCGCTTCTCGCGCCTCCAGCACCTGCAACTGGAGCAGCCCTAGCTCGGCCTCGCTCCCGCGGAAGGAGGAGCCCGGGTGCGCTGAAGCTGCGGGCGGCTGTCGCCCCTCGCTCCTGGAGCGGCCTCCGGAGCTGCTGAAGTCAGCCCCTCGCGCCCAACCTGCCCGGCCTGGCGCGCCGCGTCCCGAGCCGCCGGGATGGCAGAAGCCGCCTGCGCGGGGCCGCCGTGGGCATTGTGGCCGTGCTGGCTGCGCTCTTCCACCCGCTGTCACCTCTGGGGCGGGAAGGGTTAACGCTCCGCGCTCAGCCCTGGAGCCCCCGATCCTGATTAATTCCGCGGTCCCGCTCTTCCCCGCCAGACGGGCGGGGGCTTTCTCTAGCGTGGGTGTCTCAGTTTGAAGTGATTGGATTTCCCCAGGAATGTTATTTAAATTGACTTGCGACTGGCATTCGCTTACCATCCTTCTTGTGATCTTTCTGATTAAAAATGGATGATGGCCATTAAGGGCTAGCACAGCCCCGCAAGATCCCAGAGCTTGGGGGGCGGGGACCGCGGGAAGGTTCTGCCTACGGGCAGGTCCAAGGGGTGGGAGCAACGCACTGCTCGGAGACCTGCAGAATGGAAAGAATTCCTTGGGGAAACTGGTCGGGCACCACACACAGTCCCCAGAGAGGCTTGGAAGGAAGGATTCTGCCAAGGTGACCCCAGTTGACCAAGAAGACGAGAGGGGGCGCCTGGCTCTCCAGCCGCTCATCCCTAGCTCCCCAGCCCCTCCCCTCCCCCCGCCCCCCCCCCCCCCCCCCCCCCCCCCATAGGCGTGGGGCAGAAGGCGGCCGCTCTCCCGGGGTAGATAACACATCTGTGAAATGTCAAAGGGGAGTCGTAAGTGGTTGGCAACATGCCTGAGCATTGATCTGCGTTTCTCAAGGTTATTCTTGTTGGCAGAGTTTATCTTTAAAACGGGAGTTTGTGTTCCCACTTAGCAAAGTACCTTCTCTGAAGTCGCCTCTCACTGGGGGAAGCCCCTGAGCCCACAGGAAGGGAAGGCAATTTCCGGGTTCTGACCCCAGGCACATCGTCTTGGTCAAGCTAAGCATAAGGAGCCCTTTAGAGCAACACCGGGGAGAGCCAGGAGTTTGCGTTTTGTTTTGTTTTGTTCTTAATCACGGCACATTGAAATAAACTATTGTCTTTTTAGGATTAGGGTTTATTCATTCCTTCGCTCCTGAAACTCAAGGATTCCTCTATAGAGAAACCAAACGGGAAATTCCGCAGTCATTGCAAGAAAAAAGTAAAAACAAAGGAATCTGTAGTTGATCTACAGATTCAACTGTCGATCAGATAAAAGCGAAGATTTCTTTAAAAGTAAGTCAAGCTTTTCCTTATAGCTATGAACTAAATTTAGTGGGGTGGTTTGATTGAGACAAATCACTGCCTCATCTAAATGAAAACATTTAAATATTTCTGCTCCTAGGAACACTTTATTTTGCCCAAATAATTGCTCCTTACGGAGAGACTCCAAAGTGTCACTAAGACAAGATATTTCATGTGATTCTTCTTGAGCAAAGGTCAACATTTTTCAGCGCCATGATCACTTCCTCTTAAATCTATTTCATAAAGATTCAGACTATAGTAAGATAAAGGACTGGGAATGCTGTACTTTAAAACAATGAACATTGTATTACTTTTTCATTCACCCATTCTTTTGCTAAATACACTTTGAAAAGTTTCTATATGATAGCGGGACTTGCTAGATACTCACTGTTGCAGAGAAAAAATTACTCCTCCCCAGCCTGGCTCGAAACCAGGTCTGCACTCCCAGCTGCTGCTAAATGGAATAAAGGAGAGATTCCATAGAGGGCAACAAATAGCAGTTTCCTCTCCCATCATGACTTGTTCTTCCTTGTCCAAAGGACAAATAAAATTAATGAGTTTTCCAAAAAATCAAGGATGTAAGCAGTTCAAAACTTGAGATGGACTTGAGAATGAAATTGAAAAATATATGGACCTCTTTGGGTTTTTCTAATCTAATCTTTTAGGATTTCTGCTTATGGTATGAGGAGCTATGGCAAAAGTAAAAGGATAGTTGAATGGCTGATGATACACAAGAGGAAGGGCTTTGCTTATTGTTATTATGAAATTATGAAACTATTTTTTTAAGATTTATTTATTTATGCTTCTGAGAGCTGGGATGCAGGCCAGAGGTGCAGGAGGTGAGAGGTTTCACCAGATAGTGGGGAGCAGAACAGGCAGATTGACTGAAACACACTGCTGAGGGGAGCAGCAGGCAAGGCAGGAGAGGTCTGCTGCACCATGTGGGTCAGATCCCTGGCTGAGTGTGCAACTCAAGCTGCAGTGGCTGCCAACAGCTTCATAGTGCTGCGACTTAACCCCTTGCACCACCAGGGAGGCCCAAGGAGCATTTAAAATTTTAACTTCCTGTCTGCTTTTAAGAAGTTTAGAATGTGCAGAATACTAGGATATACAAGAACAAGGATCTTATGTAAAATAAAACATTGACAGAATTACTTATATGAAGGCAAAGAAAAGGAGGACATCTGAAATGCACAGAATGTATTTTTACTTGACTCTTTTCTTTCCAAAGTAATAGCCTCAAAGCATTCTCCATTAAAGGCTCCATTTTTAAAAAAAAACAAAACCAGCACCTCTTTATTTCTGCTCTGCTCTCTGTCTCACTTAATTCATTTTTATTTGCAATGTAATGGGTTGTGCACAACCTTTTGAAGGAAGGAAAAGAAGCTGCAGAGCTTTAGATGTCCTGGAGAGGACGTGATCTTCATTCCTCAGCTTCTTTGTTCTTTAGTACAAAAAGAATGGCAATAACTTAGCTCCCAGAAAATCATGGATCCAAGTCACTTAGTGAGGATGATGGAATTTAATTTTATGTTCCACAGAATACTTGAAACATAAAGGAAGGTCATAATATAAAAATTCAAAAGAAACTCCATTTTGTTGGAAACTGGCACTAAAACTGTGTGTGAGTAAGTGTATGCAAGAGAAGAGAGCAGATGAAAGGCGGCTTGGTCTTTCTCCAGAGGCATGGTATTTCCAAGTCCAGCTTGACAAGATGAAGAACATTAACTGTTGTTTTGCGGAAGTGCTTACATTTTTAAGCATTTTTTTCTTCCTTATTTATTTGCACTCATATGAATGAATGCCAAATCAGCTTTCTTTTCAACTTGTTAGGACAGAAGAAAGTGACCAGGATACAACAAACTGACTTGCCCAGTTCTCACCTGTGCTCCTGGGATCTGCCCAGGAACCTGAGAAGGACTGAGTGGTCCCCCTTGTAGCTCTCTTTCTATCACATGATCCCTGGTCCAGAAGGTTTCTCTGGGTTTTCTGATTGTGGGCTGCAGTCTCAAACCTGGGAAGTGATAGCTTCCCGTTTTTATGCCCAGTCTTCAAAATGTGTATACCTGGGAAGTCCGGACCTTGTAAACCTCACAGTCTTTAAGGCTCCTTGTTTGGAAGGTGCAGCATATTTTCTTGTCACTCAATTGCTACTAAAGTTAATTTCTTAACATCCTCATTTGCTGATTTCCCTCCATTTGCAATATGTCCTCCCTGCGTATCAGTCAATTAAGGGTTTTATTGTAAATAGCATAGATTTGCATAAATGTGATTATCTAAAAATGATTTGTGATCTGAAATAATCTGCTTTAAAGTTTTTGCAGATCATATTTCTGTCATCACTCACTTAATATTTAATCAGGGCCTCTCTGAGCTGGGCATCCTGTTCTGTGCTGGGGATACAGCGAAAGCTCCTTGTCCTCAGGGAGCTTATTGGGGGAGAGGAAAGACAACAGACACTAATCAGACAGCCAAAACAAAGAATCAATAACCCCAAACAATGATCAATGTTTGTGAGGAGAAGTGTAGGTGCTCTGGGATTTGACACTAGCTCTGATCCAGAGTGGGGTGGTGGTGCAGGGGTATCCCTGTAAAGATGTCCCCAAGAAAGGACAAGGCAAAGGGGGGGAGGTGTGTCCAGTCAGAGGAAACTTGGAGGGCAACAGTTCTTGACATGGAGAGGCCCTTCACATGTCATTTCTTATGTTGGGGGCAAAACCTGTATAATTGCTATGGCAATAGTTGAGACTCTGCTTCTAGCTTAGCTTTAAATTGAATCAAGTCATCCCCTGTTCAATTTTCAACCAAACCTATGTCTCCTCAGAGTCCATAACGGGTTAGGTGATTATAGGACATTTGCATTAGTGCTCTCAATTTCCTTTGGAGACCAGGAAAGTTCCATCAGCGTTTCCTGTTCTCTCTATCACCACACTCCTAATTTAGAGCTGAGTTTGGATTTCTTTTCAGTTTCTGGAGTTGGCAGCTGGCCCATAAAAGGCTTCTTCAAATCAAATGCTGGAAGCAGAGAAAAGTCAGAGTGAGATGCTTTGTATCTTTTGTTCAAAATAGGTGCTCAAGGAAACAGTAATCTTTCTCCCAAGTTTCAAATTAGAAACAAAAGACTGAATACTTTTAGACCTTTAGGAAAATAATATCATCTGCATTTGCATTTGGTCTTTCAGCTTTTCAAAAGCCATTCTACAGTATTGTTTTATTTCCTTCTTATTACATTTTTGTCAGAAATACCCAATGACAGCAAAATCCAGGGCAGTGCTGAAACAGGAATCCAAGCTCATAGATTCAGGTTTCCTTACAAAGAGTGGGCAAGCATCTCACCCCCCTGTTAGTGGCTGAACCAGAGAGGGGCCTCTGGCCTCCCTCTGACACCCCTGATGCATTAAGAGCCCAGTTATGAGAAAAATGGCTGGTGGTTGGGTTGAATTCCCCTCTAGTCCATAAATACCAAATTCTGAAGAAACAGCTTTTATTTTTGACCACTTTCGGTAACCTATTAATAATGGTTTAGATAATAAAGCGTCAGGTCAGCTATTTTTGTGTGCATTTCTGCTAATAAAAAAATATATTCCACTCCTTTACATTGCTTTCTTTATACACTAAGTTAATGCTCATCCATATGCTAATGCTATAAGCTCGGGAAGTAAGGCTATATTGGGTTCCGAAGCACAGAAAATGAATATATAATATTATTTATCAATGATGTAACCTCCTATATTTAAATTTTGCTTCATGAAAATTTACTGGTTAATTTCTCATTTCAAACATTCTATTTATTGCAAGATATATAAAAACCAAGCCATAAGTATGAAATAAATTTAGTGAGGCCAAGAAGATCTGAAATTAGAATTCCAGTTATATCAGCAGAATGAATTTCTTTCTCACTCATGCTTTCTAAATGGTCAGATTGTTGAAAATATTCTTGTCAGTAGGTTGATGTACCAGCCAAATGCTCACATTGGCAGAAAAATCATATAGCATGGAGTTATTTCATAACTCCACTTTTAATGCTCTATTATTTTAATTTGAAACTAGTAACTCACTCTTTGCGTCCCTTTGCGTTTCCTTTTTTTTACAAGGAAAAACTGATTTCCAGTACCTACTTCCAGATAGTCTCTATAAACCTGAATGGAGCTTGAGGTGCCTGTCCCTGCTCAGCAACCTGCCCGGGACGTTGTGGTTACAGGCCAGGCAGAGTTGTGGTCCAACTACCCAGCATCTCGCTTTGTCAAGTGGTGTGAACAACTATCTTCCCAGACACTGCTGTACAAGACTGTGAACATAACCCAAATGTCCCACATTTCTTTTAACAATTTGCATTGTAGATTTATCCAAGAATGAATTTTAAAAGGGCCTTGGCCATAATCTTTATTTTTTTTTTTTACGATTTATTTTTGCATACAAGAACTGGGGTATAGGCCAGAGGTGTGGGGTGGGATGAGAGGATTTACCAGAGATAGAATGGGGAGCACAACTGGCGGATTGACTGAAATACACTGCTCAGGAGCAGTGGGCAAGTTGAGAGAGGTCTGCTGTGTCATGTGGGTCAGCTCCCTGGCCAGGGATCGAACTTGTGCTGCAGTGGCTGCAGATGCTTCACAGTGCAGTGTTTAACCCCTTGCACCACTAGGGAGGCCCCTGAATATAGTCTTAATCTTCCTTGTTATCTTCATTTTCCATTTCCTTTTCTGCACCCTTTGTATCAATAATTGACAACCTGATACAACTGCTAAGCCCTCCTTTAGAGACAGTGTCCCTTCCCTTTTGCTGTGTACTCCACAAGGAGGCCTGTACCTCTGTATATGGTCAAAACCATATAAGATACAGCTCCAATAGGACCTCTTCACCACAACTTATACTACTCACCCCAAATTCTCCTCCCCTGGTTAGAAGTCATCTCTTTCTCTCTTCTTGTTTCCCTTAACACCACCATCCTTATTTGTCACAATTCTCATTTTCCACCTCATGCTTAGAGCCTTGAGAAATAAACTTCTGCAGTAGGCTTTGGTCTATGCCCCTGTGGAGCTGACATCCCTTCCTTCTGCTCACTGGCATCCTTTTACTTCTTTAGGAGACACCTGAATTTACCCTGGACCCACATTCTTTCCTATCCATTTTTTTCTGTTGTTGGCTGAAGCTCCTCCCTGCCTGCCTGTGTGCTATTAGAAGTTCATGAGGTAACGTTCTCAAATATTCCTGTCAGCACACCATCTTTCTATAGCCTGATTCACGGCTAGGGCACTCTTCTTATTCCCACAGCAAGTCTCAGGATTGATGAACAAAGTCCTGCTGAACAAAGTCTGAGGACCTCCTGAAGAGTCTCAGGAAGCTCTGCTTAGCCTTCCAGGCAACAAGCATCACTAACCACTTATGATGCCCAGCTGGCACAAAACGAGCCCATCAGAGTTGGGAATGGACAGGAAACCATGTTGCCATGGCCCCTCATGGTGGAGCATCTGCCTTGGCAACCTGTACATGACAGGTACTGAATGCATTTTAATTTATTATTTTTTTAAAAGAATTATTTATACATACAAGAACTAGGGCAAAGGTCAGAGTTGCGGGAGGTGAGAGGATTCACCAGAGACAGACTGGGAACTAGAAAAGGTATATCAACTAAAACACACTGCTGAGGGAGCAACGGGCCAAGGCAGGGGAGTTCTGTGGTGCCAGGTGGGTCCCCTCCCTGGCCGGGGATTGAACTCTCAACTGCTGTGCCACGAAAGCTACACAGTGTAGCACTCAGCCCGCTGCACCACCAGGGAGGCCCTGAATCCATTTTTATAGAATTGATTTACCTAAGTTTATGAGTATGTTTATATTTTCAACATGCACTTTTGTAAATAACAATCCCACAGTTTTGCTACCTTGAAAATGAAGCATTTTACCAATGTATCCTTTCAAGCAAAGAGAGGATTTCCCCCTTCTAAGAGTAACCAGGGGTTTAGAGAACAAACTCTTAGTTACCTGCTCCAGCTACTAGAAAACAGAATTTTCACATTAGTACTATGATTTGGGTGAATCTTGAGTGTTTTTGCTTTTATTTACTCCTCAGCCTGTACAGCTCCTCCCTATATCACAGGAGGACTGATTCCAAGAGGGTGCCTTTCGCCATCATTGGGATTTTGTAGGATTCTGGAGAGGGAGATTGCAGGGGGTAAAGCATGGGATTGGGAAGACTTCCCTGGCTCCCTGGATGGTGCACTAGGGGTAACCCTAGGCAAAGGCTCCCAGAAGGCCGCGTTTTCCTTCCCACTATTGTTAATCTCCTGACTACGTCAGCATCTCCAGGGGATTCTTAGCTTTTCCTGTATAACCCTGTGTTCTTCTGGTTGGACTTTGATTGATACAGTCCCCATGAGACACTTTCTCTAGCTCAAGGATAACCAAAGATAACCAATTGTGTGATTCTTCTGATTCTACAGATTAAAGGGAATAGCATTCTGCTTTCCATTGGCTAGGACTAGTCTCATCTCACCCACCTATCCCCATTGGAAAGTTGGGAGTCAGTAAACAGTATTAGTACTGCGATGTGACCTCAGACACTGAACCTCTGACTCTGCATGTCCTCACCTGTAAAATAAAGGGAATATGTAGCACTTACCTCTTGAGGTGTTATGAGGATTAAGAGACAAATAGCACTTAAGGTGCTTAGAATACCATCTGGCAGGTATTGAGCACTATATAAGTGTTAGCTATTATTATTTAACTAGTGAAAGCACATTGTCTTTCTTTGCCTATTAGTCTGATTCTAAAAATGGTAAAGCATTAAGCTAATTTGTCTTAAGGTTATCATAACTTTATTAGATTGTAACTTGTTCTCTTGAATCAGCCAAAGGAAAATGGAGCCCATTAACTTTGTAAAATTTAATATTTGGCCCTGTGATTTATCATTGGCAATGCTATAAGAAATTAGCCACATGAATTTGTTACTACTTTTGGAAAGTGGTTGGAAGCATTATGTCTCCTATGAAATTTTCCCTTTTGAATTATTTCTTTTAAAATTCAATCCAAAAAATGGTTTGTTTTCCTTATGAAACCATTAAAGCTTTCTTCTTTTTCATCTTGGTAATTATGTAAATAGCCACAACTCCTTTTTTGCTTTGGTTGCTGGGAAGCTCTGAACTAAATTTTAAGTTATCACATTTGTGCATATTTATGTTTACTAGAGTGTAAACATATTTATGTTTACACTGTAATATGGTCTTGGTTTTCTTTTTTTTTTTTTAAAGGTTTATTTATTTATGCATACAAGAGCTGGGGTACAGGTCAGAGTCGTGGGAGGTGAGAGAATTCACCAGACAGATCAGGGAGCAGAACAGGCAGATCAATGGAAGTACACTGCTGAGGGCAGCAGCGGGTGAGGCAGGAGAGGTCTGCCATGCCATGTGGGTCCCTTCTTGGCCAGCAGCAGGGATCGAACTCATGCTGCAGTCGCTGAGGTTTGCTTCATAGTGCGTTGCCTAACCCACTGCGCCACCAGGGAGGCCCTGGTCTTGGTTTTCTAATTCAATCTATCTTTTGTTTGATTTTCTATTTATGTTTTACCATTTATACTCATGTTTTAAGTTATGGAACATTCTTTGTGGAGTAATATGAGATATAAATTAATAACACTAAATATGCAGAGTCTTTTAGGATGTACTAGTGAGTTTTCCATTAATGTGTTATTCTGCATCATTACATTCCTTTTGGAATATAATCTCAATGTAAAAAAATCATACTCTTAGGAAGTATAATACTTTTCTTGATATGGTATGATTGGAGATGATCAAGTGGCTTGTCACATACCTCAGCCATTTTTAGTTCAGAATCAGTTATAATAGCCTTTTCCAAGATCTCACAGAGTATGATTTCTATGGATTGTGATTGTTTGGAAAAATGTTTTTGTGGTCCAGTAAATTTGTAAGTGCCTGGTTACAGAACATTATGTGAGCTTTGCTACTTCAGGATCTTTGAGAACATTTAATTTGTCAAGGTATGTTGTCATTCTCCAAAACGGACTAATTTAGGGAAGCATTTCCAACTTGCGTCACCAAGGAACTCCGTCCACACTCTCTTGCAGCCATTTTTTTTCTTAACAGACACTCCAGTTCATATTTTGAGGAAGTGGGGCTCTCCAGGATCGGTTATAGACTGGTTCCATTGACTGGGTTTTTGCTTATGTAAGAAAAGCAAGTACCACTTTTTCAATCAGGCTACAAGAAAATGTGAAAGGTTGTTATCGTCAACCAAAACCATTCCTTATAATCAGGATTCACAAGATATATTAATTGAAAAATCATTTTATTATAATAATAAAAATAGATTTGTTGGAATAATAAACAGATTTTTAATTCTGGGTCCATACTGCTTTTGCTTAAAGTTTCTAGGGTGAACAGAAATATAAAATCAATGACATAACACTAACTTAAAATTTAAGCTGTTCAATGTCATGAAACCACAATCTAGTTTTAGAGACAAATTACAAATGAGTCTAAGAATAGAATTAGAGGCATCAAGCTGTGAACATAAGAATTTTTTAAGTGACGTGCTTGGGAAATAAAAGTAATTACTTCTGAGCACTTTTCCATATATAAACCTGAATACAAGGCATAATTTTATTAAGATTGACAATGTTAATCTATAATTAAAGCAGTTGGAAAAGACATTTAAGCATGATTTACTTTTAAAAAAAAAGTTCAACAAAATGGATACTGTGAAGTAGAACCGTCTAATAATAAACACAGCATTCTGATTTCTAGTCTGGGTTTGGTTCCAGAATCCTAGATTCCAGCTCAGTTTTCCTGACATAACCAGAATCATAACAGCTAACATTTATTTTATGACTAACATTTACAAAATTATTACACATCTATCATCCTGTTCCTGATAACAACAGGATGGAACAGGAAAGTGTTAGTAGAGACAATTATGCATGTGCTTAAGAGCTCAAACCTAATCGGAATCTGGCAAAATTGGGTTTAAATTTGGTTCTATCACTGGTTTCGGAACTTGCGGTTGGTCCCTTACCAACTCCAAGCTTCAGTTTCCTGCTCCATAAAATGGGAGCGATAGTAGAATTCAGTTTATAAGGTTATGTGAGGCTTAAAGGAGATAATTCAAAGTCCTTGGTGAATAGTAAATAGTCAATAATATGTTGCTTTAGATAATATAGAATAAAATTAATGGTGAGAAGAGTGATTTGCTCAACATTGCAACAAAAAGGAGGAGCCAGGGACTGAAGCCTAGTCTTGCTATTTCCAGCAGGGATACCATCGGAGCCCTGTGTGGGGTAACTGCCTAGCCGCTGGCCTTGGAGCATGTCTCTCGTCGTGACATACGGCTGCATCAGTAGCGCAGGGTGGCCAAAGTGCAAGGATTGGCATTTGAATTTGGTAAATATGTGTTCAAATCCAAGTGTCGCCACTTATTAGGTCTGCAAAGCCTCTCTTCAGCACGGTGGTGATTAATTCATGGTGAGAGTATACGTAAAGTGGTCAGTGTATGGCAGGCTCTCAACTGATACTGGTCATTGCAGAGGACCAGTGGAATAAGGGGCCCTGGATCAATCTGGAGAGGAAATGGAATGGCCCTGGTCCTTGCCCAATGAGGTAGAGACATAGAGTCAATGCATTTTGTTCCTCCTACCAAGATATAAAGGAAGAAAGAGAGACTTTCTCATATCCATTATTTTTTAACAACCTTGTTTATAAACTTTATCTGCATAATCCAAAATAAAATATTAAAGTTCCTTAATAGGCTCTTAGAAGTAACATTTTGGCAAGCTCTTCCGAGCATGTTTACTGAATTTTGAGCTTGTAGTTACAGTAAGTTAGATATAATTTGAAGTTTACACTTAAATATTGGACACTTAAAAGAACATCAGAGAGTGAAATAGTCAAATAAATTTCTATGGATGTTTGATGTTAGATATTAATGGCTGTTGGTTGGGGAGAAATAGAAACACTTAGGTGTTTAAAAAATAGCATCTTGAATTCTGTGGGAAGAAGGACAAGATGTAGAAGCAGGAGCAACTCCCTTGGGAAAGAGGGAACAGCTCTTCCAAGAAGGGGAAATGTAAGCACAAGCTTGAAGGAGAAATTGGGACAGGAAAAAAGTATAAGAACTGTGGGTCATTATAATGTAAAGCATGGACAAGAGACCGTACAGTCTTAAAGAACAAATGCAAGTGAATGGGCTGATGTTTGGCGATACCCAAACATTCTAGCTGTGCCTTCCATTGCTGTCAGAGCTTTCCTGGAGGCTTTACCTGAATAATTTACTCATATGCTGTTGGCTAGGATGATCTGTGCAAGGGAACTGGGATGTGGGGTTAGCGGTTAGACATTCTTGACACAAACCAAAACTGGGGAGTGTCCATCCTGTGGGTTTGGTATTTCCTGAGTGTGGCATGTTCCTGGGACAAATTTTAGATAGGGTGGCTGGTAAAGCAGAAAAAACATCAGCTTTAGAGCCTAAAATGCCAGGTAGTATTGTGTGCTATTGGGTCACATTTCCCCAACTATAAAGAGTTACATTAACTTTAAAAATATACTTCAATGTCCAGTCCAGCTCCTTGATGTAGGGTAGTTTCAGGGGAAAAAAAAAAGTTCCACTTCTTTACACAGGTCTCCAAAGGATCTTACCTAGGACTGTCAGAGTTCAGGCCTGTTAGATTCTCCCATGGCTCCCAATACTTTTGCATTAGCAGGGAGTAAACCTCCCAACTCAGGCTCAGCCAGAATGAGGACCCTGGGGAATCTGAACCCCTCGATGCCAGGAGAGAGACAAACTGAAGTCCTCACAGCAAGACTGCAGGCATTGGGCACGGACCCATGTGGAATCCCGATCCTAAAGATGTCCAGTTGGTGTAGGCATATAAGGATGTGTCGTGCGCAGTTCTGTATCTGAAGAGTGCTTCACTGAGAGGGTTAGCCTCTCCCTCGTCATAGGATGTGGGCCGCTGGAATGCAGGACAAGAGCTGTCAACTGGGTGCAGGCTTGACGGCCTCACTTGTTGTGACAGAGAACATCGTTTACAGTGGGGTATGACTGGGCGGGTGTTAAAGGGAGAGAGGCAAGGGGAGCCAGTCAAAAGCTGGTGTGATTTCCATAGACCAGGTACGCCTGAGCTAGAGCCGAGGCTGTGGCATTATTTAGGTTTAGGTAAGTAAAACTAAAACAGAATCTGAAAAGTCTCAGTGGAATTGTGTGTACAAATCTACTTTTAGTCCTTAGAAAGTTCAAAACAGGAAGTTTAGGGCATTACCTGTTGTCTAGAAAAATGTCTACTCGTGCCTTTTGCACATTTTTCTTTTTTACTTTTTAAAAAGTTTTTTTAAAGATTTATTTATTATTTATGCATACAAGAGCTGGGGTGCAGGCCAGAGTCCAGGGAGGTGAGAGGATTCACCAGAGACAGAGTGGGGAGCAGAACAGGTAGACTGACTGAAACATACTGCTGAGGGGAGCAGTGGTCAAGGCCGGTGAGGTGGGAGAGGTCTGCTACATCATGTGGGTCCCCTCCCTGGCTGGTGGCAAGGATCGAACTCGTGCTGCAGTGGCTGTGGTTTGCTTCATAGTGTGATGCTTAACCCATTGTGTCACTAGGGAGGCCCTGCCTTTTGCACATTTTTCAATTGGATTTTTTGAGTTGCGTGAGTTCTTTACCCATTTTGGATTTTAACCCCTCATCATATGATTTGTACCAATTTTCTCCTATTAAAGTTGCCTTTCCAGTTTATATAATTTTTAAAAATATTTATTTATTTATACATACAAGCACTGGGGTACAGTCCAGAGGCACAGGGGGTGAGAGAATCCACCAGACAGAGTGGGGAACAGAACAGGCAGATCAACCGAAATACACTGCTGAGGGGAGCAGCGGGCAAGGCAAGAGAGGTCTGCCGTGCCATGTGGGTCCCCTCCTCAGCCGGGGGCAGGGTTCGAACTCGTGCTGCAGTGACTGCGGTTTGCTTCATAGTGTGATGCTTAACCCACTGCGCCACCAGGGAAGGCCCTGACTTTCCACTTTATTGATGATTTCCTTTGCTGTGCAGAAGCTTTTTAGTTTGGTGTAATGTCATCTGTTTACTTTTGCCTTTGTTGCCTAATCCAAAAAAAATCACCATCAAACCAATATCTAGAAACGTACCCCTGTGTTTTCTTCTAGAAATTTTATGGTTTCAGGTCTTACGTTCATGTCTTTAATCCATTTGAGTTGATTTTTGTGTATGGTATATGATAGTGGTGCTGTTTAGGCTTTAACCTATTTAGACTTTTACCCATTTGTGTAACCATTATTACATAAGTGGTTCTAGTCTCTGGACCAGCAATAGCAGGTTCAGTTGGGATTATATAAGGACTGAAAATTCTCAGACCTCATTCCAGATCTACTGAATGAGAATCTCAGAGGTAGCACCCAGCAATCTGTGTTTTATCAAGCCCTTCAGTGGTTGTAATAACTGAAACTTGAGAACTACTTCTTTAGAATATGGCACTTTGCAGATTTTTAAAAGATGTTCAGCCCTTTAAGATATTCTAAATTATAAAGGTTTCCCCCGAGCTCCCGCATATCTATTACAATATTGTAAGAGTATTTCATAGTCAGTTTTCAGCAGGATCTAAAACATAATGAAATCACCTAAAGTTATAAATTCTAAAGACCAGCATTTCACTGTACAGCTGGTCCTTGATGGTGTTGTACACTTGCTATTTCATTCTGGAACTGGACTTTTTACAAGCTATGCTCACATATTCCTCATTATACTCAATACCAGTGCTTCCAGGGAAATAACCAACCATTCATTGCCTTCCAGTCACTATTTGAAGACAGAAGTGTCCATTTCTTCAGTGAAGACTTCACTGCACATCACACCTTCCCCCAAATTCATTGTCAGAGTAGAGGTCAAAAGCAGTGACATGAGGGAGTGCTGAGCTTCAGGAGGGGTTGCCAGTGGTGATGCTGAATTAGGGGAAGTAAAAACTTTCTGAAAGACAAAGAGGTGTGAACCTTGCTTCTCCATGCCACCTTTACCACCACTGATTCAGATCTTGCTGGTTTCAGTTTCTGTAAAATGAGAGATCTGGGCTTGGCTCTGTGGATCTTAACTTCCTTGGATTCCTGGTCCCTCTGGGAATTTTTTGAAGCTAGGGCTACTGTCCCTGAAATATGTACAGGTCCGCCCATGTCCCCACACCCACGGGCAAGTTCTTCATTAGATGTTGCCCTGAGTCATTCTAGTTCTGTTTTTGTTGAAAGTTCTGATGCTTCTATGAAATACTTGGAAAAGGAAAACTTACTACTTCATTTCTGGAGAGAGAATTAAGAAATGTTGCCATCCTTCAAGACTGTGACTGTGTATGTTGAAAACTGTTATGAGTACCTTTATTCTAGTTTAATTAATCTAATTAATTTAATAACCCTGATTTGGCAAACAGTTGGTCTCAGGTTAGAAAGACCGAACAACCCTTTCTTAGTCTTTAGGTGGGAAAAAGGCCAAGAGTTCATACTTTATTTACAAAACAAAAAGTAGAAGATTTTTGTTTTTCATTTTCTATAGTTAGACAGGAAGCAGTCAATCAGGACTCTGGAACAATTTGATAGTAATTATCTTTCAACTGCTAATTTCTGAGCAGAAAAAATATGATTAAAATAGATTTCCGCACAGCTGTTGATTAGGCATAATGGGGAAGTAGTCATCACAAAGCTAATGGTCAGAGCGGAGCTAAAATTTGGAAAGTTATTGTTGAATAAGCAGAGTCTCAGAAAGCCAAAACCAACATCCAACTAACTGGAAAATTACATCTCCCCACACACTTTTTGTTTGCCATTCAACATCAATTAAACAGAGAAAACTAAATCCAGTTAATTACATCAATTTGAGGTCAACTTCCAACAGTTCAAACCTCCATGGGAAACAAACCACAATATTGAAAGATATAAAAAAAATCGATAAATAAACAGCCATCCTACTAGGAGAAGCTTCAGTGTGTTCAGCAACACATCAGTGTATCCCAAATAAGCCTTGACTTTGATTAGCTCAAACCCCCTGTTGCCTGCCCTACCTGCTCCCAATAAGCATTCCCACTCCACTCAGGCAAGCGTGTTATGGGTCTGGTGGTGCTGCTGCTAATAGAAACGTCTGCTGAGTAGTTCTTTATAATTGTACAGCTCCCACTGGAGAACAGAGATTTATGAGCTCACAAGTGGGACAGCACATAATTTCACATCGTGGTGATGATAACAAGGAGCTATTAAGTATGCTCAATCACAGAATAACTTTCTTCCCTTCATCAACCAGAAGTCTGAAGTCAGTAGCATTGATGGAAAATGGGCTAATGTAGAGGTGCTCCAAATAACAAGAGCCCCAAATGTGGTTCTTGGCTTGTCTTTCACTGTTATCCTGATTGAACACCATCGATGGACAAGGTCTATTAGGATTCTAACCACAATCCATTGGAAATCATTGGAAAGTCCAGGCTAAGTCTGATGAAGATAACCTAAGGAGGGGTGGTTCGATGCCCAGTGGAAGAGCAATTGGGATCCAAGGGCACGCACACTCGGGATCTCAGTTGCCTTTGTTGCTTTCTTTCAATTTTCTGACTTGTTTACCTTCTTTTTTCTTTTTATATATTTAAATTCCTTTGGCTTCTCTTCCACCACCCTGGGTAGCAATACTGGGTTTCCTCTACTAAATAAAACTAGGATTTTCCCATGTTATCATGTTACTCTAGACAACTTTTCTCAACATAAACCATCTTTTTAATTTTCTGTTAAAAATGTGTGTACTTTCAAAAGCCAGTAAGCCCCCACGCTCTGGCCAACCACTGCTTTGAGAACATCCTGATACCTTATACTTGACTGCACACTGCAGTCACCTGAGGAGCATTAACAGCCACTGATGCTTGTTCCACCAGAGATCTTGACTTTATTGTCCAAAGGGAGCCTGGGCTTTGGCTT